>CM042173.1:45470223-45485223 GCA_023376005.1 Doryteuthis pealeii
ATAGAGAGAGAGAGAGAGAGAGAGAGAGAGAGAGAGGGGGGAGGTTGATGAGGGGATAATGAGTTCTTATTTTTCTCTACTTGTCAATTTCGTCGGCCATTTTATATCACCGATAAACAGAACACACACACGCACGCACACACACACACACACACACATATATATATATATATATATATATATATATATATATATATATCCGTAGGTGGATTAACAGGTTATTTGGTGTTAGGAGAATTCTAAGGCCTTTTTTAACAATGGAATGTTACAGTTGTTCGGTCTAATTTCAGAGCTCAATGTTCAATATTTTTGAGGCAGAAAAAGAAAGCATGTAACTTGATTCTTTGTGTACAAGTAACGTGTGATTTTCTTAAGTTACATAAAAAGAACACACACACACAGACACACACACACACACACACACAAACACACACACACACACACACATATATATATATATATATATATATATATATATATATATATATATATATATCCATTAACTACAAAAAAAATTACATCTGTCTTAACCGGGAGTATAACAATTACAATAAATTTCCTGAGATGGGTATCACTTACAATAGCAACAAATACTATCTACACACACACACACACACACACACACACACACACATACATATATATATTATATATATATATATATATATATATGAAAGTACGTAAATAACAATGTGTTTATTTGATATGGCTTTTAGCCGACAATTTTTGGAGGATATGTGCTTAATTGAAGTCATAGCTAATTTTTGAAAATTAATTACTTAATAATTATGAATTTAGGCGGGCATATATGTTCAAATGTAAGGCTAAACAGATCGAGAAAATGCCAATCCCTGAATAATTGGTCGAAATGTACATTCAGGGATTGGATTTTCTCGATCTGTTTAGCCTTATATTTGAACATATATGCCCGCCTAAATTCATTAATTATTAACTAATTAATTTTCAAAAATCAGCTATGACTTCAATTAAGCACATATCCTCCAAATATATATATATATATATATATATATATATATATATATATATATATATATATATATTGGTTTGGAGGTTAGTTTTGAAGGCCATCACAATGCAAATGTAAAGAAAAAATAAGTAACAATGGTGTTGTTTGTTAACCTGTGATTTATTCTTAATATTTCGAGATAAATTCTCTTCTTCAGAGGAACACTGGAACTGAAGTAGTTGTCTTGCGATGGCATTTTTAGGTAAATGAAAAATTTGTTGAAAATGATACAGATGGTATTTTTTTATAACTGTATTCTCGTGTTGTATGTTTACGTGAATGCACTTTTTTTGTTTGTACGTGTGCGTATGTTGGCATGCGCGTGCGCATGAAAATGCGTGTAGACTGTGATGTTATGACCGTATCTCTCTCTCCCTCTCTCTCTCTCCCCCCCTCTCTCTCTCTCTCTCTCTTACACGTCAAATTATCTCTTTCGTGGCACTTTGTTCCCTTTTTCGTCAAATTATCTCTTTTGTCACAGTGTCATTTTGTGCAAAAATTACGAAGATTTGATTTATATTCGAGAAAGCCTACCATGAGGTCCAATTATCACAATGCCTTTTTTTACGTGGTGATTTTACGGGGCATCCAGCGAGGATCAAACTCGCAATTTAGTAGTAATGGATCTGCAAGACTCGCTAACCATTAAATCCCTTTTTTCTACTCTACCCAGTCTTCGCCGGATAGCCGCTTCTAGTTAAAAATAAACTTTTAAAGGTAAGCTCACTGAATTTAATCGACGGATTAAATCGGGGTTGTGCCTGGTCTTCAAATATTGAAATTTTTATAAGGTGTAGTCATTGCCATCATAAAATTCTGTAACCCTGCCCCCCCAAGAAATCTTTTAATATCTAAAGAGCAGGTACAATAGCTCGGTCGGTAGAGTGTTCGGCTAGGAATCTCAAAGTTCTTGGTTCGATACCAACCTTCGCCTACTCAGCGTATGAGTAGCGCAGGAACTGTGCGGTAAAGTGAGGAGCTGATGGTAGGTGTGGCGCTCCGTCTCAGATGCTAAAATAATTTCCTTGGTCTAGCGCTAGTGAAAAGGGGCTAGACTCCCTGGCTGTCTGGCTGATACCGACATTAGGCCACCCCGACGACTTTACTTTACATCCTGATTTAATCTCCATATTTATTTTTAATTTCACTATGAATAATAAAATAAAATCATCATCATCATGACGCGCAATTAGCACAGATATCCATGACAATCTCTCGCCAACTTTCCCTATCATTCATTGACCCAGAGAGGTCCTCTGTGCAGCATCTAGCATCCTCGCATAGGTGATCAATGTAGGTCCTTGCTAGGCGGCCCACATTAGCATGTCCATGTGTTGGCTTCCACAGGAGAACGTCGCTTGTGAGCTCGTCCTTGCTTCTCCAGCCGTGTCCAGCATGCCTTGTCCGTCTCACTCTAATGGTTTGTGAGATGGGGGGCAGGTAACCATACAGCTGCTTCCTTGTGGGGTGCTATTTTCACGACTTGTTTAAGACCGCACGCAGCAGTCTTGTACAGCTCCCATCTAGCTTATTCTCAAGGCGCCTCGTTAGGGTCCAAGTGGTGCAGCCATACAGCAGTACTGAGATAACCACAGCCTGGAAGAATCGTCGTTTTAATTTGTCAGTGAGATCGGATTTCCATATGACTGATAATCTGTTTGTTGCCGACCATGCCTTTCCTATTATTAATAGTGTATATATTTTGTGTAAACATTCTTTTTTTAAAGGTTGGTGTGAAAAAAATACAGAAAAGGGGGAGATAACCGAGGAGACAGAAAAAACATATATATATATAAAGAGCAGTTAGTGTATGTGTATGTATGTATGTATGTATGTGTATTCCCGTCTATTAGAGAGAACGTGGAGGGTTGGAAATGTCAGACATGAGGTCGAATTCTGCTTTCTAAGGCTGGATATGTCAATCATAGAAAATATCATCAGGGACAATTCATTCACACTCCAGGAACAAACAATGTGTCTTGTGCAATCTGTAACAAAGTCTGTAAGTCAGCTTCTGGTCTTAAGACATATATGGCGGTGCGTAAGCATAAAATTTTATCATCTGACACAACAGGACGGACGTCCTTCCTATCTCATATTTGCATCAAACTTTGTGGATGTGCAGCGGGTTTGATGAGCCATTTGAGGGCTCCTGAGAGGAAAGGCTCTGGTGGTGGGGTTATAGGATTGTGAGGGATGGCAGTGATCTGTAAAGATTATGCTATTGCTATATGTATGCCCGGAGGAAACTATGAAAATAAAACAATTTATGACAAAGTAAAATATATATATACACTCACTATCAACAGATCTTGCTTTTTGAACAAAAATAATGCAGATTTGACTTACATTCGTGAAGGTAATTAAAAAATAAAATTTAAATGATAACAGCATGGATTTTTTTTTCATTGACTATTTCAAATAGTAGATATTAAGTTTTCTTTTCAGTTGCTGGATCAAGAAGATCTTTTTTCGTGGGGATTTTAATGGGACATCCTGCGAGGATCCAACTCGTGATTCAATGATAATGGGTTTGAAGAGACTAACTCCCCTCTTCTACATAGGCGATGCTGGGTAGCCGCTACTAGTAAATAATAAAAAAACCCTCGATTACCACGACGGTTATTTTTAGAGTAAATCCCTGTCGGCTAGGATTTTAGAATACACCAACTGAACCTCTGCAGAGGTTTAAGACCTCCCCCCAAATGGGTCCACCTGTTGGCCGTGGGTGGCGACCCGTGATGCTTAAATTTGGAATCCCAGTGGATGAGCAGTCCATGACATGCAACACTTCACTTAGACCCTTACTTAGGCTAGACGGGCGGTCAGAGAGGCTCCCTCTGATCAAGCTCTAGCACCTATATAATTGCCCCAGCCCTACTGCTCTAATGGCAAGCCCCAACCCTTTTAATCATATGGGTGCTAGAATTCGGTGGCTGAGTGCCTTCATGTCCTGGGAATCACGTTAAACTATCTAATGGTGAGGTTCCAGTTCTAAAGATCTGGAGAATATGGAGCACCCCTTCATCACCATTGCTCCCTGGTCCACTCTGACTCGGAGTGGTAGTACCTGTTAGGGTCCATCTATGTATTAAATAGAAAAATGTGTTTATAAAAAATCAAGTATCCATTAAGAATGAATTTATTTCAAAACTTTGTCGGCTTTAAATGACCCACCGAGGTTGATATGCCGTAAAACAAAAAACAAACCATTTTTAGAGTATATTCTAATTGACCAAATAATACCAAACAATTCTTAATGAAAATGATATTTAGTCATTTGATTCGATTGGTATTGACTAATTTTATTTTTATTTCCTCGTGAATAGAGAAAAAAAAGCACCAAAATTATTCCTGCAATTATAAGTCTTGAAATGTAGAATGCCGTTTCAGTTTTGTTATGGTAAATTATCTCCTGAAAATCGTCAAGAGAAATTAGTTCCGTTTGAAGTTTACTCAAATATTGCCAACTTTATACGAAAAATCGTATTTTCTTAATTAACAGAAATAATTCAGGAGAAATTTGCCAAAATAAAAATACAATAATTAAAATCTGACAATAAGAAGATTATTTTTTATTATTATTTTATTTTTTATTTCCTGCGAAGTGTTATGAAATATCAGAAGTTGAGAACCGGTGAGAAGAGTGATTAGGGTAGGTCGACTTTGGAACTTCCATGTAGCGAAAGTTGCAAATTAATATAAAGAATTACCAAAACAAAATATGTATCATTCACTTTTTATGACTGCTTTTATTTTATTTTTTATTTCATTTCATTTTCTGAGTTGTGAAAATTCAGAAAATACGAACCAGTGAGAGATGGTGATTAGGTTAGGTCGATTTTGGAACTGTAACGTCGACATAAAATAACCCAACAAGCGTTAACATGCCGTAAAATTAAACAAACGAAACCAAACCTAAACATATTTGATCCATAGATTGGATCCTATCAGGTATTACCACTCAGAGCACATCTGGGAAGAATGACAATGAAGTGGTATTCTACTCAAGGGTAGGTCGATTTTGAAACTGTAGCATCTCCCACGTGGAGAAAGTTGCAAATTAACATAAACAATTACTACACAAAATATTTTTCTTCAAAACTTTGCCTTCGTTTGAGGAAATATATTTCAATCTTTTAAAGTGTTATCACTGTTACAGCTTAACTATTTGGTAAAAATCAGTATATCGGAGATGTCGGCAATGGGGGACATATTTTCAATTTTAATTCTACTTATGATATTTTATTCATTTCTCTTAAGATGACAAATTTTTCTGTTTTAAATATTAATATTGTAAAATTTTCTAACCAATTTCTAACCTACATTTTACAAAAACGAGGATTTTTGGTGCATCTTAGAAGACGATCTTTGTGTTGGATATTGTACAAACGGAAATAGGAATTTCCGGTTAGATTAAACAAAGCAAAGAAAAGACGACAAAAATGACAAAGGATTTTTTCCCGGTAAATCGAACAAAAGAAGGATGGGTAACAATAAGTTCGGGAATAGTTATCATATCGGTTGGTGGAGATGCGTGGGTGGTCGTCAATACAAAAGCAGAGGGTCGAGACCACAAGTGTCAGTAGTGAACAGTCAGGAGGAGACGGCGAACAGAGTGACCGACACTCGCGGTCACAGCCGATGGGATGTGAACCATCACGTAGCCACCTTCCACCTCACCAACGCATTGTCAATCCTTGGGCAGATTCCCATTGTCAAGCTCGCCACCCACACGCACCACGAGGGAATTAAAGAAATAAAAGTCAATCTCCTACTACATACAGCATGCCTTGTGATTTCATTAAGCGACCACTACATATATCGTCTAGGGTTAGTGACGATACCCGCTACGATACGTACGCCGATTTAGCAGCGTGAATTTGAAGAAGCCGCTATATAACATATATAGATATTTAGTGCCACTACGCAACATTTGATGCTATTGTCCTCAAACAATGTTACAAGTAAGAGATCTATTTTTGTATCAATATTTAATATACAAACACACAACTTTTGCGTCCCTGGAAAATTTGATATTTCTAAAAAAGTGAAAAATGAATCTACCCTAATTGTGATACCAAAAAAGTTATCATCATGTTGAATAGATCCTCGTACCCTTCCTCCTTCTTCATCAATAACACCAAGTAATTATTTATTAAACCCTTAATTATTAAGCACTCAATTTCTTCTGTGTATCATTCCACGTTGACGATACAACATAAACCCTTTTTGCAAGTATATTCTTTGTATTGTCATTTAATATATTGCATCTTGGTAGCGGTAGTTTTTAGATGTGTATTATGAAACAGGTTTTCGTGGTAAGTTTTCTTATAAGCGAAACTATTTTTATACGCGCCAATGCATATACAATGCAATACAAGGGGAAATTTTGTATCACTGCTAGATTGTATGCCTCCGAAAATGTTCGTTATGTTTCTTTTATTCTTTCTAAGAAGGTGATGAAAAGTTGGAGTTATGGAAGACAAACATTTTTATTGAAACAGTTTTTTTGCACAAACAGTAACGAAAAACGAAAAGGAAAAAGGACTTGTAAGATTTGTCTTTGGGGAATCATTATTGCAGCCATTTTATCTTATTTCACAAAAGCCGATGGGAAAAGAGTAGCTTTTTATTATTTTCCATGCAAGAGGTGATAATTGAACTGTTTCTTGTCTTTTTTTCTTGGTTGTTATTTATTGTTATTGTTATTTTGGGCCGGGTTAGCTCAGTCGGTAGAGCGTTCGGCTAGAAACCACTAGGTTCCTAGTTCGATACCGGTCCTCGCCAACTCAGCGTATGAGTAGCACAGGGATCTGTGCGGTAAAGTAAGGAGCTGATGGTAGGTGTGGCACTCCACCTCAGACGCTAAATTAATCTCCTTGGTTTAGCGCTAGTGATAAGGGGATAGACTCCCACGCTCATTGGCTGATACCGACTTTAGGCCACCCCGACGAATTTACTTTACTTATTGTTCTTGTTATTGACAACTTTTATGGGGTTTTCTTATGTATCACCAGAAGCGTCTACCCGGCATTGCCTCGGTAGTGGGGAAGGTTAAAAAAAAGTTAGTCTCACAGATCCAATTTATTACTAAATCGCGAGTTGGATCCTCACAGGATGCCCCATTAATATCCCTATGTAAGAAAAGACCTTGCATTAATCTAGTCACTCTGAAATATAAAAAAAGAATCTCAATGTTCTTGGTTCGATACCGGCCCTAGCTAACGTATGGGTAGTACAGGGATCTGTGCGGTACAGTAAGGAGCTGATGGTAGGTGTGGCACTTTACCTCAGACGCAAAAATAATCTCCTTGGTCTAGTGCTAGTGAAAAGGGGAGAGACTCCCTCACTGATTGGCTGATACCGACTTTAGGCCACCCTGACGACTTTACTTTACTTATTGTTATTGACAACTTTTATGGTTTTTTTTATGTATTACTAGAAGCGGCTACCCGGCATTGCCTCGGTAGTGGGAAGGTAAAAAAAAGTTAGTCTCAGAGATCCAATTTATCATTAAATCGCGAATTGGATCCTCACAGGATGCCCCATTAAAATCCCCATGTAAGAAAATACTTTGCATTGATCTAGCCACCCTGAAAAGAAAAAAGAACCTCAAGGTTCCTGGTTCGATACCGGCTCTCGCCAACTCAGCGTACGCGTAGCACAGGGATGTGTGCGGTACAGTAAGGAGCTGATGGTAGGTGTGGCGCTCCACCTCAGACGCAAAAACAATCTCCTTGGTCTAGCGCTAGTGAAAAGGGGATAGACTCCCTCGCTGTTTGGCTGATACCGACATTAGCCGCCCCGACGACTTTACTTTTTTTTTATTTAGAATATTAAATGCCAAAAAATTCCATGTTGCTATCATTTGAATTTTATTTTTTAATTATCTTGACTAATATAAATCACACCTTTATTATTTTTGCTCACAAAGCAAGATCTGGTGATAGTGAATGTGTATATATATTTACTTTGTCCTTAATTGTTTTATCTTCATAGTTACCTCCGGAAATAGATACACACAAGCTGCCCTTTACATATGTATAGGTTTATCTATTTATCTATGTAAGACTATAAATTATCATCTATATGTATAAAAGAGTCGCGTCTCTTTTGATATGTATGCGTCGACTAATAACTCAGAAAAAAGATGTCATTGAGCATTAAAATCGTGCATGCACTTTAATATGTTTACAAAAAGCTAAAGTACAAAATTGATTTTTTCATTTTTACTGATTAAATGATTTCTTCAATAAGTAAAAATCAATGGATTTGGGGAGGAATTCACCGTTCTTCATAACTAAATATGAAAAAGTATGTAAAAACGAATACATTTTTCGGTTACTTCCTATAATTCTAACATAAACAAAGGGGAACCACTCTTTACTGATAAAATATTTATTTATTTTCCCATTAAACTAATCCTAAACCCTAATCCTAACCCCGTCTTCTTTTTTCCTAGTAGATCAATAAATAAATAAAAATAATTATCAGTCAAGAGTGGTTCCCCTTTGTTTATGTTAGATTTATAGGAAATAACCCATTTTTCACTGTCTTGATATGTACGTGTCGACTTATGACTCAGAAAAGAGATATTATTGAACATTAAAATCGTGCATGCACTTTAATATCTTTACAATAAGCAAAAGTACAACATTTATTTTTTTTTTTTTATTAATTAAATGATATAATTCATTAATTAAAAATCAATCGATTTGGGGGAAATCTTCACCGTTCTTCATACAAAATATGTACATTTTTCACTGTAACACAATACTGAACTTTAAATTCTTTGTTATATAAAGACTTATTTCTTGGAACAAAATATATTCATTTTTATCAGTGTTAACTCAAAAACTTTCTTTAAAAAAAAAGGTAAATTAACTATTCATAGAATAAACGAATAATTTTCATTTGAATTAATACATCAAACTTTAGTATTATTCGGACTATTGTCTACATCTTCATTGTTATCTGTACAATGGTTCGGCCGATGTGCCCTCCGGCCTTCTTCCAGTATTTCTTGTCGGAGTCAGGAACCTTCTTGTCGTAATCAGGAGCCAAGGTTCCCGAGTTCGAAAAGAAGGTCCCCGAGTCCGACAAGAAATACCTGAAAAAGGCCGGAGAGCACATCGGTCGAAACGTTGTACAGATAACAACGAAGATGAGGTCAATAGTCCGAATAATACAAATAATACTAATTATCAAGCCCCATCTAAAAAAATTCAGAGAAACGTGAAACTTTCCTCCTTCAAATAAGGACATATGTTTAATTTTCAGTTTCTTTTTAATGTCACGATTTTAGGTGTAAAAAAGACGAATATACTTTTATTACATTAACTCAACAACCGATTAAAAATTGAGTTTAAATTTTTGACATGCGTGCAAAATGTTTTTGTTTTTTTGAAATATATAAAAATATAGAATCACGATTCAAAATACTTACGAGTTAACGGTTACATTTTTAGATATGATATTTTAGATGTAAACAAAAAGATCCTTGAATAAACGGATATTGCTATACGCCAATTCTTAGCGACTTTTTAAAAAATTGATAAAGAATTCGCTAAATTATTTTCCGTTTACTCCTCTATTCACTCTTTCTCTTTCACTCTCTGGTGTTCCTAAAATCCGGTCATGATATATAAAAGTTGCGGAGGGGTGAGTCTCTGTGGTGAAGTGGCTAACGTGCTGAAGTGCAACATTGTAGTAAGGAGGTTCGAACCCCAGTAGTGCTATTAGGTTCACTTTTAGACTTATGAACCCCGGCCATTATGGGTTAAATAGTACCACCACTGTTCTTCTACAATGGAACCTTTTGTATAAAATAAGCCATAGAGGTTTATATAACATTAAATAAGTAAAGTAAAGTAAAGTCGTCGGTGTGTCCTAAAGTCGGTATCAGCCAATCAGCGAGGGAGTCTATACCCTTTTCACTAGCGCTAGACCAAGGAGATTTTTTTTATTTTAGCGTCTGGGGTGAAGCGCCACATCTACCATCAGCTCCTTACTTTACCGCACAGATCTCTGTGCAAATCATACGCTGAGGACCGGGATCGAACTAGGAACCTTGTGGTTTCTAGCCGAACACTCTACCGACTGAGCTAATCCGGCCTCTTTTCGGGGGTTGTAATACGCACGTCTTTTCCGTTGGGTTGGCAACTCAATAAAAATAATTTTCAAACATTTGTTTGAATCATAGATGGGACCCTAACAAGTACTACCACTTCGAGTTAGAGTGGGCTTGTGAGTAATGGCAATGAGGGGGTACTACACACTTTCCAGAGCTTCAACACTGGAGCCTCACCAGCAGATACAGTTTAATGTAATTCCTAGGGCATCCCGTTTTAAGTTGGGACTTACTTCCCCACAGAGGGGGGGGTAAACTAAGTGTATTCTAAGCTCTGATGACGGGGCTGATTGAGAGAAAGAAATGGCTGAATTTAGATCTTTGTAATTTTAAATAAAGTTTAACAAAGAGTGAGATGGATAGATAGATAGATAGATAGATAAATAGATAGAGACAGACAGACAGACAGAGAGTATGTGTGTGTGTGTGTGTGTGTGTATGTGAGGAAGAGAAAGATAGAGAGAAAAAACAATGTGCGAGAGGGTAAAAGTGTATGCGTGTGAGAGAAAGAGTGTATGTGAAAGATTATGTATGAGAGAGAGAGAGAGACAGAGACAGAGACAGAGAGAGAGAGAGAGAGAGAGAGAGAAAATGTGTGTGTGTATGCGTGCGTGCGTGCGTGCGTGAGAGAGAGACAGAGACAGACAGAGACAGACGGAGTGAGGGGAGACAGACAGAGAGGTGAGGGAGAGAGAGAGCGTAAAAGTATGTATGTGTGTGTGTGTGTGTGAGTATGTGTGTGAGAGAGAGAGAGAGAGAGAAAGAGAGAGAGAGAGAGTGAGAAAGTGAGTAAGAGTGAATGAGAGAGTGTGTGTGAGAGTTTATTTATGTGTGCGAAAGATTATGTATGCGAGAGAGAGAGAGAGAGAGAGAGAGAGAGAGAGAGAGATAAATAGTCTATGCGTACATGCATGATAGAGAGAGAGAGAGAGAGAGAGAGAGGGTGAGAGAGAAAGGAGAGAGAGTGAGAGAGAGGGGGTGAGAGAGAGATAGTAAGAGAGAGAGAGAGAGAGAGAGAGAGAGAGAGAGAGAGAGAGAGAGAGAGAGATGAAGAAAAACTAAACAAGGAATAAAATTTAAAAAAAAAAACAAAACATCACTTAAACAACAAAGAACAAAAAAGGAGTAATCCATTTTCTCCTGCATTAGAATGATTTGAAAATAATAGCGTAATATTTCTTTTAACTTTTTAAAAATCTGTGTTCCTTTTCTCAAAGAATGTTATTTAGTTCATTTCCTCAAAGAATGTTATTTAGTTCATTTTCCAAAAAGAATAATCTTAAGGAAATTCAAATATATTAATGCATCTTTTTTTCACGAGTAATAACGCTTCCTCTTCAATAATTCGGTACCGGCAATTTGCGATTTCTCTCTTAAAATATTTTCTCAACTGAACTCGTTAGCATATAGTGCCTATATTATATTCTTATTGGGAACATCACCTGTTGTAATGGTTAGCAAGTTAGATTAGCAGACCATTGTTAGTGAGTTCGATTCTCACTGGGCGCCCCAATACTTCTGGCCTTGGGCCATATCTAAGCTAAGCTTAATTAATAGGGCACCTCATGTGGTGTAATGGTTAGCAAGCTAGAATTGCAGACCGTTGTTAGTGAGTTCGATTCTCATTGGGCACCCCCATACTGCTGGCCTTGGGCCACATCTAAGCTAAGCTTAGTAAATAACTATACCAAATAATAATAGAGCACCTAATGTGGTGTAATGACTAGCAAGCTAAATTTGCAGACCATTGTTACTGAGTTCGATTCTCACTGGGCGCCCCCATACTTCTGGCTTTGAGCCACATCTAAGCTAAACTTGGCAAATAACTAACTATATTATATTCTTGTTCAATAATAATAATCAATCTTGTGCACTTTGCCGTTCCAGTCGATCACCGAGTGAAAGCGAAAGAAAGCAAAAAGATAGACAGATACTTGGACCTTGCCAGAGAACTAAGTAAGCTGTGGAACATGAAGATGAAGATGGTCGTGTCAATTATAATTGGTGCCCTTGGAACATACCCTAAGAATTTGGAAAGGAGTCTGGGTGAACTGGAAATCAGAGGAAGAATCGAGACCATCCAAACTACAACATTGTTAGATGAATTTATATTTAAAATAGTTTTTCCTAGAATATATTCGGGGAAATATTTTTTACTAGAAAGTATTATTATTTAATTTTAGGAAATCTGAACAAAATATAATTTACTCGTACGATTTTAAATTTTTCTCTAAAGATAAGTCTGAATAATTAAGAATAATTAAATCAGAAATTTTAGAAACTGTCGTAAAACAAAACAAATATCTCAGTGGAATGGAGTGAATGTAATGGCTTTTAAGTAAGTAATTAATTGAAAAAATATCAAACGTTTTATTTTATTTAATTTTACCAACCCCTTAGGCAATATCTTTCAAAACTGAATTTTTACACCACCCGGAGGGTGTTTTTTGCTAGTGTAATAAAAATTATTTGTCTATATATTTTCTTGTTTTTAAGTTGTTGATTTTTATTATTATTCTTGTATTATTCTTCATGTATTTTGTCTTTTATTTGCTTTTTATTTTTGTAATCATTTTCTAAATTAATTTGTTGATATATCATTGATTTATACCCTTATAAGAATTAAATGTGTGTCTTAACTTTCATGGCTAAATACGTTAAGAGGCCTCAGAAAAACCTCCAGAATGTAGGTGAATATACACGACAAATTCCAACAAAGAGGTACATAACAAAATACAGACTTTATTGTCTGAGCAACATTTAACAACAATACAAATACAAAACAGCTAGGACTATGGTCCTAAGGAAAAGTGTATTTGTAGATAATCTTGAGGCTACTAAATGGAGAATAGAAGTAGGCACTTACTGTATAAAAATAGCTGTCGTGTAACAGGTGCAAAGACTCAACTGGTGCGTGTAACTTTAGTAGAGCCATAGGGTGTAGAAACAGGCTGGGTACATACACGTGTATAAGTCATAGTTGGGGGTGCCTTGTACCCCACAAGCCTTAGTAGGCAGAGACACAACTAGTCTATTGCATCTTTGTAGATGCCAGATAAGTGTGTGTGTTTTATTTTAGTTCTACTTTAATCCCCACATATACACAACAACTTTCAATGTACATATAACAAATATAGACTTTATTGTCTGAGCAACATTTAACAACAATACAAATACAAAACAGCTAGGACTATGGTCCTAAAGGAAAAGTGTCTTTGTAGATAATCTTGAGGTTACTAAATGGAGAATAGAAGTAGGCACTTACTGTATAGAATATCTATCGTGTAACAGGTACACGGAAAAGACGCAACTGGTGCGTGTAACTTCAGTAGAGCCATAGGGTGTAGAAACAGGCTGCGTACATACACGTGTATATACATTTACCACCCCGTCCGCACGAGCAGGATGTGACACAAGGTCAATTTCTTAAGCGGAGTTTAACAGGTTTGAATTCAGAGTTTTCCTTCTCCTAGACCGGTTGCCTAACCAAGGTTAAAGAGCCCAGTCTGCCCTACTATTTACCCATAGCTGGAGGGAGAGTAGAATTCATACCTTTCGCAAGGGTATTAGCGCTAAGTGAAATGCAATTACCACGTCCAGGATTTGAACTCGGGGCGACAAGTCCATTTCCTATGACTTTAACCACTACACCACGCGCATACACGTGTATAAGTCATAGTTGGGGGTGCCTTGTCCCCCACAAGCCTTAGTAGGCAGAGACACAACTAGTCTATTGCATCTTTGTATATGCTACATGTGTGTGTGTGTATGTGTGTGTGTGAGAGAGAGAGAGAGAGAGAGAGAGAGAGAGAGAGAGAGAGAGAGAGAGAGAGAGAGATTCATAGTTCATCATAAATTTAAATAGCCAGGACATGACGCCTCCTAGTGGCAAACCCTGGCGGCAAGTGAATATAACCCTTTACCAATATCAACCTCATCCAAACAAGGGAAGACAATCGGTACACTCTCTTTATGTTTTGTTAGGGGGTTGAAATTGGCGATTAAGTGACATCAGATAATCTGGATTTATATTTTTGCATTGTATCTTGGATGATTTGGACAGTCTCATTTTATAACATACTGGTGTTGCAGGATGTAAACGGGCGGAAGATTTAAGAACAAGCGTATTAATATATAGATAATAATGAGAACCAAGTCATGCCAACAGCATGGATCACTGTGATTGTTCCTTACTTTTGGGGAAAAACAGAGGGAGACAGTTTGACATGTTTCGCTAGTAGACTGGCGCCATCAGAATAAAAATGAATTATTAACAAAAAACGAAATTCACATTTTCTTTGAGAGAATCGAGATTATGTATGTAGAGAGCACGTGTGCTTGATTTAATTATTTTTATTAAATTGATTAATTAATTAATTGATTTAATTTAATTAAGTGTTGGTTAGTTAACCAGTCTAGGGGAAGAAAAACTCTGAATTCAAACCTGGTTACTACTAGAATAGACTCAAGCCTACTTAGTGATCTAATTCAATCAAAATAAAAAAGAAAAAAAAAGAACATCACCATTAGATGCAGATTATCATGATACCCAGGACACTAAACCCCTCAGCCACTGCCTTCTAGTAAATATATGATAAAAGGGGTTGGAGTTTGCGTAAGGGCAATAGGGTTGGGGCAATCATATAGGTGCGAAGGCTTGATATGTCTAGCCGATTGATTAGATGGCGTCTCCCCTGTGGAAAGAATGTGTGAATGAGTATTACATGTGAATGAAGAAACAGAATTATAATATGGTTTATTACTATAATAAACCATATTATAATTCTGTTTCTTCATTCACTAGCAAAATAAAAAGACACCCTCCGGGCGATGTAAAAAT
>CM042173.1:45490223-45495223 GCA_023376005.1 Doryteuthis pealeii
TTCCTTATTTGGTAGTTGTATTCCATCCATTAATTTTCTTTCACCCCGTTTTATTACTAGCATAGCACATTTTTCTATTCCAAATTCTATCCCCATATCCTGGCTATATATTCTAATAGTTTGTACTAGGATCTCCAATACTTTTTCATTTTTTGCAAAATTTTTTATGTCATTCATGTACATTAGGTGGATTATCTTTTCTTGTGAGTTAGTGAATTTGTATCCCCCTGTACATTTTTAAGTATATGATTGAGCGACATCATTGCTATAATAAACAGTAGTGGTGATAACGAGTCTCCTTGGAAGATACCTGTTCGGGTTTTTACTTCTGCCAGGGATTGTTTTCCAGCTTTTAATCGAACTCGCCAGTTTTCCATGGCTTTTTTAATGAAGTTTATGATGTTGTTGAAAATTTTGTACATTTTTAGACATTCTAAAATCCCAGGTATGTGGAACCATGTCATAGGCTTTTCTGTAATCGATATTATTATTATTATTATTATTATTATTATTATTATTATTCTGTTTGGTGTCGGAGTGTAATGGTTTGAGTCACAGGAAATAGACTCGTTGACCCAAGTTCAAATCCTGGACGAGGCTGTTTGCATTTCCCATGGTGCTAATGCCCTTGGGAATTGTTTTTCAAACATAACTCAATCCTAACAGAAAGGAATATTTTAGTATGAATTTTGTGTCATTAAACTAAACACATTGAAGGGAACAGAGGCATTCAATAATCTGTTGAAACTTTTATTAGAAATATACAGAAGATTTCATTGAAACCCTTTTATTATTGTACATGATTTTGGTCAATGTATATGTTACAATCTTATGACATCCTTTAATCTTTAAGCAAGAGCGCTTGCCCAGCAGAAATCCTTGGTAATCCTCTGGTAAAGAATCTCAGTATTGTAAGTTCCTTCATCAATGGTTTGCAAGTAGTCTATGAAAGGATCAGTGTTTAAGTAGTGAATCAGTCGAACATTATGGCTGTTGATTGGCGTAGGAATAAACCACGTAACCTCGCCCTAGTCTATAATTTAGGTGGGGAATTGTAGCACACCTTATATAAAAAATATTCCAACAGTATAATGAATAACTGTATTGTTATATACAAATATTAACAAACGTTTCGTAGTTATTGAATTGGTTGACCAGTTCTTCAACTTTCCTGTGCGTCAAAAAACACAACGTGGGCACAAGAAATCCGAACGAGCATGTTCATCAACCTATAAGTGGCCCGCAGCGCAACACGCATTTACATGTATATTTACCAACCCCTCCACACGAGCAGGGTGCAACACAAGGTCAATTTTTATGTACAGTTTAACAGGTTTGAATTAGAGTTTTCATTCTCTTTGACTGGTTACCTAGCCATGGTTAAAGAGTCTAGTCTGTCCTGCTATTTACCTATAGCTGGAGGGAGAATTGGATTCATACCTTTCCTAAGAGTATTAGCGCCATGTGAAATGCAAACATATTCGTCTAAGAATTGAACTCGGGTCGACGAGATCATTTCCTACGACTCTAACGATTACACCACGCGCATCCATCTACTTATAGGACCACACGGGAAACTGACTTAATCTGCATCTGAAACCATTGAGGTCATTTTCAGGTCACCATACCACACAACTGTTGCAAATTTGGCATATGTACTTATCAACCTAAAACCGCCATTCTAAACACACAAAAAGCACACAAAATTCACAGCGTTGTAGTAGAGATAAAAATTAAAATTATCATAGGAAGTTAAATAAGGAAATAATTATTTAATTAATTGATGGCAGGATATTAACCAACGACTATATAAAGATAAAAAGGAGATTGTACGCCCACAAGTAGTAAATTAATTAGCGATGGGTAAAAATAATCATAGCACTAAATTAAATATTATGATTGCTATAAATAAACGAAATGTTTTATTCATATTAAAAGCAATAAATAAATAAAAGCTAAGAAAATAAAAGAGAAAAAACAAATACACAGTTAGCAAGCTAACCGGTTTTGCCCCTCAAACAACAGAACCAAAATCAATGAAATAGAAAGCAAAATATTTCTCTGATTTTTCATGTGGCGGAATGGTTAGCAAGGGAATTCTCTGGGACTTTGAAATAAAAACGGATCACCTTATCCCAGCAAGAAGACCAGAACTAGTGTTGATTAACAAAAAAGAAAGAACTTGTCAACTGGTGGATTTTGCAGTGCCAGCAGATCACAGGGTGAAGCTAAAGGAAAATGAAAAAATGGACAAATATCTGGACCTTGCCAGAGAACTGAAAAGGTTATGGAACATGAAAGTAAAAGTGATACCAAGTGTGGTTGGTGCACTTGGAACAGTCCCAAAAGGATTAGAAAAGGGTTTGGAAAGTTTGGATATCAGAGGAAGGATTGAAACCATTCAGAACACTGCACTGCTGCAATCTGCCAGAATACTCAGAATAGTCCTGGAGACCGAGGAGACTTGCTGTCACTCAGACTCCAGTGAAATACCATCAGCTAATGCTGATGTGAAAACTCAAAAGTAGTGAACAATAATAATAATAATTGTTAGACTATAGGATATAAGGTGTGCTCTAATTCCTCACCTAGATTTATAGACTAGCCGAGGTCACGTGAGTTATTCTTGCAACCAATCGCTTAGCAATACTGCGGGCCTGATAGAATACTAAAACTCCCCACATTGGTCATAATTACAATTGCACTCTTTGAGGACGGACATAGGATTACAGATCTTTACCAATACTCAGGAAGGAGTTATACTATTACCAGAGTAACCAAAGGATTCATTATCGAAGGACTCTATAGCAGTAACTGAGAACACTTTAGTAACCAAAAGGATTCACATTATCGAGGGACTCTTTATCAGGGAAACGAAGTTCCACTGGATAAGCGCTTCTGCTTTAAGGCCAAGGAATGACCCTTAAAAACTTAACAATAATATATTTTTCTGCTAGTATATTAGGTCTGAGACCTGTCAGCTGTTCCTTATAAACATTCATCTTAATTCCACAGAATCCTATTATAATGGAGATTGTGTGTTTTTCTTTCTGTAACCAAAACTATGTTACTACTCAAGTTACAATTTCCTTTGTTATTTACATCACATTCTCTCTGATTTTATTTTTATTCAAACCTCAATTATTGATAAAATTGTTTTACATCATTAAGACTGTAGACCGTATCTACATACTAATAACATGCAATTGTATTTATATATACAACAAAATAGCGGTTTACAGTGTGAATGGGAAGGCTAATTTGCATATTGATCTTAAAAAATGTGATTTTTAATATTATATGCTTAATTTATTGATTTCTAATTGTTTGGTTTTATCTTATTGAATATGAGCATAAATCTTAAAATAAATCCATTAACAAGAAGAAATAACTGTTATTTTATTCTTTACTTCCTATTTTAAACTAAATAGTTAAATTATGAAATTTACCAATGAAAGACGGGAGTAATAGAGAATGATGGAAGAGTTAGTTTCAAAGTTGTTCTATTTTTCAATCATACCCCCTCTGTTCCAATTTTTTTTTCTGCATTTTTATTCAGTTTCATTAGCCTTTCTAATTTAATATGATATTTTATTATATTAAAACTTAAATACTTGCACCCGGAGGGTGCATATATTTGCTAGTATTTATAATCTTTCCACCGATTATCTAACATTGCCTTAAAGGAATTTAGAGATGGGGCATTCACTATTGATGATGGTAGTTTATTCCATGTATTCACCACTCTGTTACTAAAATAATTTTGTCTTGCATTTGCTTAGCAAATTATTTTTAAGAGTTTTAATTTATCAGTTTTATTTTCTCTGGGCGCCCTATACTTCTGGCCTTGTGCCACATCTAAGCTAGGCTTAGTAAATAACTATATAAATTAAATATATACTTAATGTCTATTTGTTTGTTGTTGTTTTCATTGGTCTAGATCAAAAGGATGTTTAACACGACAATTATACGTTTGTGTTTCTCTTGTATTTATCAATGTTTGCGCAGTCGCAGTTCTTAGTCACGTGTGTGATGCGACGACATGTTTGTTTGTTTGTGTTCAGCCATCTTCTTTCTGCGTTTTTAGCACCGTCCGATTAATTACCTTAAGACGGTTAATCAAATGATCGGACGCCAAAAATAAATAAAAATAAATAAAAATAAAAATAAAGAAATAAACAAAAAATAAAAAAATAGAAAGAAAATAAAAAATTAAGAATGAAAAAACCTAAAAAAAAAACAAAAAAAAACAACGTCTTATTTTGTCTCTTTTGCCGAAATTAAAAAACAATCAAACCGACAAAAACAATAACAACAAAACAAAGACTAAATGAAGTAAAACTAACTTTTTCCAAAAACACGTCCACGCCCCGCCCCTTTTAAAAAAGACAATATACGCTCCTCCCCTTTTCCAAAAAATATTCCACGCTCCTCCCCTCGCGCATTCCAAAAGACATTTCCGCCCCAGACCCTCTACCCTTTCCGAAAGACATTCATTGCCCCTCCCTTTTTCCAAAAGACAATCCACGACACTGCCTCTCCTCCTTTTCAAAAGACATTCCATGACCCTCCCACTCACCTTTTAAAAGAAAAAAATTATACGCCCCTCCTCCACCCACTTCCCAAAAGACAACCTATGCCCCTCTCTCCTACGCCTTTTCTAAAATATCATGAATTCTGGATGCTGCAACGATAAAGACAAACCTAGCTAAAGTTATCGTCAACGAGCAAGTCCATTGTCAATAACTTCGATACCCATGGGTTGCTACCATACTTGTGGAGGTGCACTTAGCGCAACGGTTATCGTAGTATGAAATGAAAATCAACGAATCGAGCTAGATTCCCAAAGGTTGCTAGAATTCTTTTAGAGGTGCACTTGTAAAACGGTTATTGTCGTATGAAATCAAAATCGGTGAACCGAGCTCGATTCCCATAGGCTGCAACCGTATTTCTGGAGGTGCACTAGAGTCACTATTCGGCCTATAATTGGATAAAAATAG
>CM042173.1:45505223-45550223 GCA_023376005.1 Doryteuthis pealeii
CCTTTTCCACAAATACCATATATATATATATATATATATATATATATATATATATATATATATATATATATATATATATATATATATATATATATATATATATATATATATATATATATATATCCCCCTGTGGTTAAGCACTTTGGGGGGATTTCGCTGACGACCGCCAACTAAAGCGTAAACGCAACGCTCTCCTATAAAAGGGATGGGGCACTCTATGGCGGCCTTTACATACATATAGATGTGTGTAGTAAAAACAGTTAAAACCCCCTTCGCATTCTGTGGGTGACTATAGCCTAGAGGTTAAGGTGTCTGACTGATACTGAACCGATCGGATTTCAAGGTAGCTTACAAATATCTAGCCACACTGAAAAGTCTTGATAAGTCAAAACACGTGTCTGTGGATGACACACACACACACACACACACACCACACACACACATATATATAATATATATATATATATATATATATATATATGTGAAGTAGAAAGTTGGGATTATGTTGCTAATATATAATTAAATTTCTTTATTAAATTAATGAATACGTGTATTTATATAGGTAATCTATTTATTTATTTGTTTTTAATATAATCTTAGTGATCATTGATAAAAATGACTGTCTTAATAAATTAAGAGTGTTGTTTTTTTTCCGTAGGTGGGGGGGGGAGAGATGTGGAAATATAAAGTGACTTGGTGTCACATGTTATTTCCGATCTCTTTTTAACCCAATAACCGGAAAATACCAACACTTAATTTATTAACAATGAATAAAATATTAACAATAATCACTGAGATTATATTAAAAATAAATAAATAAATTACTAATATGAATACACGTATTCATTGATTTAATAAACAAATTTAATTATTTATTAACACAGTAACACACACACACATGCACACACACACACACACAAACACACACATATATATATATATATATATTATATATATATATATATATATATATAAATGGTATAGTGTACAATACAATTTAAAGGCGATTGTTACCATTGGTTTCAAAGCAGGTTACTAGGCACTTCTCGTCAGAACAACGGACTTGTTTCACTGGCGCGTTGTGCAATATATATATATATATATATATATATATATATATATATATATATATAATCTTCGGGAAATTGCTTTGTCCAACCATCAGCCTGTATCTATAATTGGGTTGTACCCATTATTTTGTTATCATGAATCATAACCCGTGCATGCTGTGCATACTGTACCTACAAGAAAAACTAAAAATAGCTGAACCAGGGACCCAGATATGATATTGAACTCGCAATCAGAGTTAACAAATAGATGTAGGCATAAAAACAAACATAGACGCTGCCTAGTAAGTTCAGGCATTACGTAGGGGGAAAAGGTGGGTAGGTGGCATACCCACTTACTTAAGAATGGATACAACCCAGTTATAAATACAGGCCGATGGTTGGACAAAACAATTCCCTGAAGATTCGTGCTACTACGAGAAACTGCAGTCGGAATATTTTAAGACATTCGTCTTTAAAACGTATACATATATATATATAATTCTTTATAAATTATGCACCATATATATATATATATATATATATATATATATATATATATATATATATGAGGTGAGGTAAAATGAAAAGTGAATAGAATTAATGACTCAAACAAGTCCAAGTAGGAGATAAATATTTCTGTTTACTTTTCCTTTTACCTCACCTTACTGTCGGATTTTAATCCAACTCTCCTATCTTCATATATATATATATATATATATATATATATATATATATATATATATATATGTGTTGTGTGTGTGTTGTGTGTTTTTATTAAGATCACTTCAATCATGAAATATTTCTTTAAAAAAAATCTTTTTGTTCAAATAATTTTGAGCATTGAATATCCAAACAGTTTTTGAAAGCAGTCGAGACAAATATTTGTAAGCAGGGATCACTTTTTCTTTTCTTTTCTTTTTCTTTTCTTTCTTTGCGTCTGTGCAATTTCATTCTTCTCTAAAAGTAAAAGAAAGAAGTCGAGGGCAACCGGTGCAGAATCTGACCGTGTTAAACAACTGACTAATTCCTCAGACATTGTAAACAGACATCGGCAAGAGTGCGGCCAGCCAGTTCCGGTCTCGCTGCAAAAGCGATTAAGATGAGATTTGCCGAGATCTGACAACAGTCTGTCAAGAGACGTCAAATCCCAACCTACGCAACCTTTCATCTACATCACACACACATATATACATATAAATATACATGCGCACATACATACACATATATATACACATATAAATATATATACACACATATACACATGGACATAAATATATATACACACATATACACATAAATATATATACACACATATACACATACATACACACATACATATCAATATATATACATACATAAACACATACATACACACATATACACATACATACACACATATACATACACACACATATATATATACATACACACACATACATATATACATATATATATATACATATATATACACATATATATACACACACATATATATATACATACATATATATACACGCACACACACACACACACACACACATATATATATATATACGCACATATATATATATATACACGCACACACACACATATATATATATATATATATATATATATATATATAATAAATACACACAATATATACACAAATATACATATACAGTTTCTCCCTTTTTTTGCTTTCCCCATCTTTTTCCGATATTTTATCTTATTTTCCTTTTGTGTCTTTTTTCTCTCAATCCTCCCCACCCCCACCATTCACTTCTTCCTTATTTCTTTATTCTTTCCAGTCGACTGACCAAATATCATTTTTCTCCTTTTTTTAAATCAGCTAAGAGTTCACAGAGAATATCTCCAGATTTTCATAATATTTTAAGCTGATGAAATCTACTACAGATAGTACCATCAAAGTAAAAAAATCTGCGGTGTTGCCTATTGTTAGTATCAGCTGAACGCCGATGGAGTCTATCCCCTTTTCGCTATCGCTAGACCAGAAAGATTGTTTTTTTTTGTGCAATGTCATACATATGTCTGACTGGGAAAATTATTGTGGTTGGCAAGCCTTCCGTCTACGAGAGACGATGGCGTAGTGTCAAAGTTGTTTTTTTCCCTCTTTGAACTACATAGCCTGGACGGGTTCATATGGAGGATAAGCTGTTGCCAATGCAGCAAATCCCCACTCTCCACACTGCCACTGTGATCCAAAGGAAAGGTAAGGTACCAATGCGGTTTGGCAACGGTAGTGTCGCAGGAGTTGATGGGTAACACTGGATTCACACCACCTTAGGGGCTCCGGCTCCTGGTTTGTTTTCGGGGTTTACTCCCCTAGCCTTTCCTTGAAAGGCAGCAGAGGTTTTGTGTCGGACTTTCCGTTGACTGATGGGTTGCCAACAAGGCTAAAGAGCCCCTTTTCAACCCATCTGGGGATCCATGCGAGTAGCAAGTGTTGTAATCCGACTGTTGGTGTAGAAACTTATTATTTATAGAATAAAATAAAAATTTCTTACAATCAGCGAGGGAGTATATCCCCTTTTCGCTAGCGCTAGACCAGGTAGATAGCTTTTTCTCGCTTTAAAAAAAAATCAGCTCAGTTTGCAGTGAGTATCTATAGATTTTCTGTATATTCTAAGCTGATGCAATTTCTTACACTAGCTTACACTAGCAGCGGCTACCCGGCGTCGCCTGGGTAGAGAGGGATTTTTTAAAGTTAGTCCCGCAGATCCATTATTACTGAATCATGAGTTGAATCCTCGTGGGATGCCCCATTTAAATCCCTATGTAAAAAATAGACCTTGCATTGATCCAGCTACTCTGAAAAGAAATGTTAATGTCTACTATCTAAAATATTGAATTAAAAAAAAAACCCATGCTGTTATCATTTAAATTTTATTTTTTAATTATCTTCACGAATCTCTATTATCTTTGCTCAAAAATCAAGCCCTGGTGATATTTAGAGTGTATTTCATTTTCGATGTTTCCTACAGATTCACATAACTGCCCTTTATATATGTATCGATAAATGTAAAAGTTTGCGGAGGGGCCTACTGTCAGTCTCAGCCGAACAGCGATGAAGTCTATCAACTTTTTGCTAGCGCTAAAATGAACTAGCCAAGAAATAGACCTTGCCGCCAAGAATAGACCTTGCCGCAAGAAAACTCCTATAAAATAAGCGACGTAGACAAAGCTTCTCACCGTGTCTTTTCTCACCAACCTAGTGTTATATATTACTCTCCATTATATGTACTAGCAAATATATGCAACTTCCAGGTGCAAGTATTTTAGTTAAATTTTATAATAAAATATGATATTAAATTAGAAAGGCTAATGAAACTGAATAAGAATGTAGATAAAAAGATTTTGAACAGAGGTATGATTGAAAAATAGAACAACTTTGAAACTAACTCTTCCATCATTTTCCGTTACCCCCGTCTTTCATTGGTAAATTTTCCTAATTAAACTGTTTAGTTAAAATAGGAAGTAAAGAATAATATTACAGTTATTTCTTATTGTTAAGGGATTTCTTTTAAGATTTATTGAAGAGATTTTTGCTCATATTCAATAAGATAAAACCAAACAATTAGAAATCAATAATACTAAGCATATATTTATTAAAATCATATTGTTAATATCAATATGCAAATTAGCCTTCCCATTCATACTGTAAACCTCTATTTTGTTGTATATATAAATACTATTCCATGTTATTAGTATGTAGATATGGTCAACAGTGTAAGTAATGTAAAACAATTTTATTAATAATTGAGGTTTAAATGAAAATAAAATCATGGAGAATATGATATAAATAACTAAAGGAATTGTGACTTGTATAGTAATATAGTTTCGGTTACAGACAGACAAACCCACAATCTCCATTATAATAAGATTAATAAAACCTTTGTTATTTCTAACCATGTGTTGTTTTGTTCTTAGAGTTGCCAACAACTACGGCAGCTCATTTCCACTGATCAAAGAAACACGACGTGGGGGCAGAAGGCATCGATAGAGCAACTAACCAGAGACACATGTTGTAGTTACAGAACTGAGTTATATCATCAAATACCGTGTCTGATTGTTTTTTTTATGGTACAATTTCCTACATATGTCCGACTGAGAATCTTATTTATAGATAGAAATAATAATTTCTTACAATCAGTCCATAGTGAAAGCTAAAAAAGTAAAGTTTGGAGTAGAATATTGTCAATATCAGCCAAATACCGAAGGAGTATGTCCCCTTTTTGCTAGCGCTAGACCAGGGAGATATTTTTTTCTTAATCAGCTAAAAGTTTGCAGAGAATATCTGTAGATATTTTAAATATTTTAAACTTATGCAATGTCCTACATATAGTAGCATAAAAGTAAAAAAAAAAAAAATCTGCGGATTGGCCTATTGTTGGTATCAGCCAGTCAGTGAAGGAGTCTATCCCCTTTTCCCTAGTGCTAGACCAGGGAGATTGTTTGGCTTAAGGCTAACGATCATTCTATTGATACATGTGTAATTCCATGTCAAATTATCCAGACCCATGTCACCCACCCCCTTCAAATTTTCTGAAATTTTGTACAAGTGTAGACAATGTTAAAGTTAGACAATCCACAAAATTTGTGTTTCCAATTCCAAGAATTGGCGGAGTTATGTCGATTTTTACCTCTCCAAATTTGAGTTGGGGGGGGGGGTCACGAAATATGGCGACTTTTTGTAATCTATTTTTGTCTGTAAAATGAGTTCTAGAGCTTTTCTGCTCCTAAAAATTTGTTTACAAAGGCATTTTTGCGCAAGGAATCCAAAAATACCACTGAAAAAGTCTGAAAGTCAAACAATTTTAAATAATGATTTTTCATTTTTTTTAACTTGCTGTGTCCATTTTCTTCGACGATAACCATTACACCACAGGTACAGTTTTAATTATATATATATATATATATATATAATTATATATATATATATATATATGAAAAATAGATGGAAATTAATCCGACAGTATGAAATTTAAACATTTTGAAAAAACATATGATGTTTGTTATGTAATTGCTGTCGAAACAGATCTGTCAGCAATTACATAACAAACATCATATGTTTTTTCAAAATGTTAAATTTCATATATATATAATATAATATATATATATATTGAGCTCTCAAACTGCGACAAGTTGTTTAAAAAAAACCTATGTCGTAAGGAAGATTTCTTCTCTGGACTTTTGGATATATATATATATATATATATATATATATATATATATATATATATATATATATATATATATGTGTGTGTGTGTGTGTGTGTGTGAGGAGAGTATTTATATATTATTATAATTATACCTGTGAAGCCTTCTCTTTGCAGGCAAAGAGAATCCCTTTTAGGCTTAATAGTTTTCTGTACCTAGTCTTTCGATGTTTCTTTTACACCTCCCTACTCAAAATCAAAAGGTTGCTCCCATTGGAGACCGCGGTCTAACCCCTCTTACACTTGGTGAATTCTACAGACCCAAGTCGACAGGTTTACAGCTAAAGTGCGTAATATTGTTATTTCTGTTTCAATAGAAATAACAAATCAAATTGTAACGTTAATCGAATTGTTTTGACTTTCAAAGTCTGGCTTAGATTGTTTTATTTCATTATTGGAATATTATTTTTTTAATGGTAGAAATGACATGTTTTAGACGGAAATATATATCCTCTTCACTAACAATTGTCTTCGTCGCACGGCCAATTGTCAGTTTACAGGAAACGAAACTAAATACCTTCGACGGAGATGCTTAAAAGGAAATCCTATAAGAGTTATTGGAAGACAAACAATTCTGCTGATAAAAGATTTGTCTCTTCCGGCAAATATGAAAATATATCCGTTTTTAGAAATATTCAATTAGTTCGTCAATATGAAAATAAAAAGGATTTGAACGGTGCGTGGAGGCGCAATAAAATTCAATTGCTTTTTTTTGTTATATTATCATAACTAGTCAAAATAAAATGTCTTCGTAAGCAATCTACTTCACACCAAGACCGCCCTGTCGGCTGGGGCGTTAGAATGCAGCGACTGCACCTCTGCAGAGGGGTAAGACTTCCCCAATGGGGCCACCTGTTTGCCGTGGGTGGCGACCCGTGATGCTTAAGGATAGAGCCCAGGTGGATGAGCAGTTCATGACATGCAATTCTCCACTTTGGCCCTATCTAGGGCTAGACGGTCGGTCGGAGAGGCCCCCTCCAATCAATCGGCTGGTCACGTCAAACCCTAGCACCTATATAATTTTCCCAACCCTATTGTCCTTATGGCAAACCCCAACCCCTTTTTATCATATGGGTGCTAGAAGGCGGTGGCTGCGGGTCTACATGTCCTGGGAATGACGTTAAACTCTATCTGATGGTGAGGTTCCAAAAAATATAAAAAAATTGTATTATCCATTAAGAATTGATTTATTTCAAAACTTTATCGGCATTAAATGACCCACTGAGGTTGATATGCCGTAAAACAAAACAAACCAAACCATTCACACCAAGAGTATCATCCAAGCTATGCCAATGAATTATTTAAAAAAATGTCTGAGCCACGCGATCCTGATTAAACTACTCTGAACGATGATTGGCTGTAGAATTAGCCAACCAGATGTAAAGAGGCCGAGGACTGCGTTAGCATTTTCTATCTAAAGCCATTTTTCTGTTGGCGTTGAACAAAAATGCAGCCAGTTAGAGTTTGATAAACTCTAATGGGGTCTGACTGGCGGAGGGGGTATTATATTGGAAGACCCGAAACCCCCCTATGAAACCAGTTAATAACATAACTGACGACGCTGTCCTGCGCTGATTAGTCAGTCGTATCCCGAACACGAGGGTGATTTAAAAAGAATAATGCCTCTTTCTTTATTTCATAAATAATGGCATACACGCTTGGGCCAAAGAATTGTCTCAGAAACTTACGCTCCTGGTTTTAAATTCAGAGTTCTCCTAGACTGGTTAGCCACCAATACTAGAGTGATCATTCTGCCTATAATTGAATAAAATAGTCGGACAAATAAACTTGCTGGGGACAAAAAATTGCCTCAGAAACTCCCGCGTCGGGTTCTAAATTCAGAGTGCTCCTTAGAAAGTTGGGAGGTGCGATAATAACATAAAAAGTACGAGGGTGTCAAAAAGTAATGCCATTTTCTTTATTTTATGTGAACTTTAAAAAAATTAAACTAAGGCCTACATCGAGACCCTAACGAGGCTCAGAGCAAGAATCCGATTAATAAGACCCAACTTGTCAATCAACTATGTCCGCCTTCTGCATGACAATTCTCGGCCACATCCAAGCATCAGGAGAGGGAGAAAATCACCTCATTCGGGTGGAAAACTTGACTGCATCCTTCATACTCATCAGATTTAGCGCCTTCAGACTATCATCTCTTCGGCCCCATGAAAGAGGATTTGAGGGGCAAACATTTGAGAGTTTTGTGTACATAATCAAAATAAAATGTTTTCGTAAGCAATCTACGAGGGTGAGTCAAAAAGTAATGGCATTTTGAAAGAAGGTTTGAGAGGCAAACATTATTCCAGTGACGAGGAAGTGAAATCTGTAGTGAAGAAGTGGCTCAAAGAACAGAAAACAAAATATTACGGGGCAGGGATACATGCTTTCATTCTAAGGAGGAATATTGCTATTGAGAGAAACTGTGTTGAGAAGTAGGGAGGTGTTCCACAGAGGACCAGTTTCATTTTGAAGTATGATACATGTTCCTGTGTTGGTAATTATACCTGTCCTAAGCAAAATAGCATTACTTTTTGACTAACCCTCAGATATATTAATACTCTGGAGGTGCGTGGTGTAATGGTTAGAATTGTAGGAAATTGAATCGTCGATCCGAGTTCAAATCCTGCACGTGGCTGTTTACATTTCACATAGCGCTAAAGGTAATGGGAAAGGTATGAATCCAACTAATCTTCCTCCAGCTATTGGTAAATAGTAGATCAGAATGAGTTCTTTAACCTTGGTTAGGCAATCTGTCTAGGAGAAGGAAAACTCTGATTTCAAAACCCGTTAAACGCCGCTTAATAACTGACCTTGTGTCACATCCTGCTCGTGTGGAGGGATTGGTATATATATATATATATATATATATATATATATATATATATAACATTTACATCTAAAAACGGACCTAATTATCATTATGCTCTGATTATGTTTTTTTATGAATTGAAATATTGTCAATATTAGCAATGAAAAAGATATAAAAATATATTCATTTTAACAACATACTCTTTATATATATATATATATATATATATATATATATATATTACTCTTGTTCCTTATTCTTCCGATTGTTATCATCTTGCAACACCCTCTGTTTAAAGATGCGACCGCCCAAATCGTCCAAGATGAAATACAAAAATGTAAATCCCGATTATCTGGTGTTGCTTATGTGCCGAATTCTTGTTTCTAATGAATGTCGTTACCTCAGCTAAATAATGGAACATTCCGTTTTTATTATGAACAAAGAAAGGGAAGAAAAGAACATGCTACACAGAAAAATATAATAAGAAGGAAAGAAAAGGAAAAGATAGAGAAAAGGGAGCGATAACGTTAATCTGTTTCAATCGAACATGATGAAAAGAAGGAAAGAAAGAAAAAAGAAGAATGAGAAAAAGCTAAATCAAGATTATTATACTTTACTATATGTTGAAATGAAAAATAAAGGAAAGAAAATGATGAATGGATAAAATAGATTTTATTTTATTTTATTTTACTGACACGTGTTTTCAGCCAGAAGTTTACCCATGTACATATATACTCTATTATTATTTTTAAATATAAAATAAAATAATAATACAGAAGAGGCGAAGGAGCAGTGCCGGAAGCCGGGGAATTACTAATCGACGGGATAAATAGTCGATTTAAGCATGCAGGCGGAAGTAACCGGCGGGAAAAAGAAGCGTAATTTTTTTGTGCATATATATAATCGACAGGCGTTCTCGCTTGTTTAAATACTAGACAGATGATTAGCAGACATTGCGCCTTATAAAAAGAACACCTAGTAGCTTTCAATAACTCTGTGATGGAATTTATATTCCGGAAAATATTTAGAATTAAAAAAAAGAATTTAAATAAATTATAAATAATTTTTTCAACACAGTATTATTAGTTGTAAATTGGCCTTCAAATATTTTTATTAGCTACATAGCGCAACAATGCTTAAAGATACTATAAAAAAAAAGCATTATTACAAAACTAATAATATTTGTTTTGTATAAAGGACAGAATATAACGGCGCGCTTCGTCTAGAATTAATATTTTTGGTGTTTAAATGCAAAACGGTTAAGATAAACGGGAGAGATTTTTGGGGAAATGTTCGAAAAAGATTAAAAAAAATTTTTTTTTGAAGAGAAACAGTTCCTACACGCGGACTAGCGAGTAACAATGCGATGTTGACGTCATCTTGTCGGATTTTGAAAAGAAAGAAGAGCGGTTAGAGAATTGCATTTAGCATTTTTTCTTTTCCTTTATTTATCATTTCAACATACGGGGACAGTTCAGCTTCACATTTTCAAGCTTACATACTTTACCTAAGATATTTAATTATTTTGTAACGGTCTTAAGTAAAATATAAAACGTTTGGTAATAATTTAAAAGAAATTATCATTACTGTTGCAGTATTCTCCCAAGTCCTGTTGCTAGTATTCTTAAAAGTTTTTGTGGGGGATTGTCCCGTCGGTGGTGTACAGTGCGACTGGCGACTACTGTAGTAAAAAAAAAAAAACCTAAAGTCGGCAGGAGTGCTCTAATTGTCAGGACATACAGGTAAGTTTAGTCACGCTGTTTACTAGCGGCATAAAATTCCCGCAGGGGAGAATTTATTCTGTGTCTGATTGGGGAGGCACCACGATACCATAAGCTCGCCCACTTTACATGGCAATAGGTCACAAGTGCTGTGTCGTTATGATTCGATAGTGGCCTATTTTTAGGGCTGTAGTTGAAAAAGTAGGTTTTACAGAGAGTTATCACTTGTGGCATTAAAGAGTTTGATCACCTTTCGTTGAAGTAGAAAGATGTAGTATCAGTTTTTATGCGCGCAGCTTGTCCGCTGGATCCATCCTATAGAGAATGTATGCATCCCTCGCCGGTGGTTCTGCCTTTAGCTGGCGTACAGAGTTCTCCTAGACTGGTTAGCCACCAATACTAGAGTGATCATCTGCCTATATTGAATAAAATAGTCGGAAAAATAACTTGCTGGGGACAAAAAATTGCCTCAGAAACTCCCGCGTCGGGTTCTAAATTCAGAGTGCTCCTTGAAAGTTGGAGGTGCGATAATAACATAAAAAGTACGAGGGTGTCAAAAAGTAATGCCATTTCTTTTATTTTATGTGAACTTTAAAAAAATTAAACTAAGGCTACATTGAGATCCTAACGAGGCTCAGGGCAAGAATCCGATGAATAAGACCCAACTTGTCAATCAAACTATGTCCGTTCTGCATGACAATTCTCGGCCACATCCAAGTATGGAGAGGACAAGGAGAAAATTCCCTCTATTCGGGGAAAACTTGACCGCATCCTCCATACTCATCAGATTTAGCGCCTTCAGATATCATCTCTTCGCCCATGAAAGAGGGTTTGAGGGGCAAACATTTGAGAGTTTTGTGTACATAATCAAAATAAAATGTTTTCGTAAGCAATCTACAGGAGGGTGAGTCAAAAAGTAATGGCATTTTGAAAGAAGGTTTGAGGAGGCAACATTATTCCAGTGACGAGGAAGTGAAATCTGTAGTGAAGAAGTGGCTCAAAGAACAGAAAACAAAAATATTACGGGGCAGGGATACATGCTTTTCATTCTAAGGAGGGAATTTGCTATTAGAGTAGAAACTGTGTTGAGAAGTAGGGAGGTGTTCCACAGAGAGACCAGTTTCATTTTGACGTATGATACATGTTCCTCGTGTTTGGTTAATTATACCTGTCCTAAGCAAAATAGCATTACTTTTTGACTAACCTTCAGATATATTAATACTCTGGAGGTGCGTGGTGTAATGGTTAGAATTGTAGGAATTGAATCGTCGATCCGAGTTCAAATCCTGCACGGTGCTGTTTACATTTCACATAGCGCAAGGTAATGGGAAAGGTATGAATCCAACTAATTCTTCCTCCAGCTATTGGTAAATAGTAGATCAGAATGAGTTCTTTAACCTTGGTTAGGCAATCTGTCTAGGAGAAGGAAAACTCTGATTTCAAACCGTTAACCCGCGCTTAATAAACTGACCTTGTGTCACATCCTGCTCGTGTGGAGGGATTGGTATATATATATATAATAATATATATATATATATATATATATATATATATTATATAAACATTTACATCTAAAAACGGCCTAATTATCATTATGCTCTGATTATGTTTTTTATGAATTGAAATATTGTCAATATTAGCAATGAAAAAGATATAAAATATATTCATTTTAACACACATCTCTTTATATATATATATATATATATATATATACTATAATAATATAATTACTCTTGTTCTTATTCTTCCGATTGTTATCATCTTGCAACACCCTCTGTTAAAGATGCGACCGCCCAAATCGTCCAAGATGAATATACAAAAATGTAAATCCCGATTATCTGGTGTTGCTTATGTGCCGAATCTTGTTTCTAATGAATGTCGTTACCTCAGCTAAATAATGGAACATTCCGTTTTTTTATGAACAAAGAAAGGGAAGAAAAGAACATGCTACACAGAAAATAAAATAAGAAGGAAAGAAAAGGAAAAGATAGAGAAAAGGGAGCGATAACGTTAATCTGTTTCAATCGACATGATGAACCCAGTAAGGAAAGAAAGAAAAAAGAAGAATGAGAAAAAGCTAAATCAAGATTATTATACTTTACTATATGTTGAAATGAAAAATAAAGGAAAGAAAATGCTGAATGGATAAAATAGATTTTATTTTATTTTATTTTACTGACACGTGTTTCAGCCAGAAGTTTACCCATGTACATATATACTCTATTATTATTTTAAATATAAAATAAAATAATAATACAAAACGAGCTAAGGACCAGCCGAACCGAATTAACATCACGGAAATAGTCGATTTAAAACCACGGAAGTAACCGAAAAAGAACAATTTTTTTTCAAATATACGGCGTTCTTCAACTTTTTAAAACAACAGATCCTTACAACATCGCCTATAAAAAACACCTAGTACTTTCAATAACTCTGATGATGGAATTTTATTTCCGAAAATATTTAGAATTAAAAAAAAAAAAGTTAAATTATATAATTTTCAACACATATTGCATTGTCAATTGCCTTCAAAAATCTTTATATTACACATACGCACAATGCTTCAAAGATACTATAAAAAAACCTTTATTACAAAACTATAATTTTTTTTAGTATACAAGAAATAACGGCCCTCGTCAGAATAAATTATTTGGTGTTTTAAATCAAAACGGTTAAAATACGGAGAATTTTTGAAATGTTCGAAAAAAGATTAAAAAAAAATTTTTTGAAGAAAACGTTCCACAGCGATAGAGAAACAGTGATGTTGACGTCATCTTGACGGATTTTGAAAAGAAAGAAGACGGTTAGAGAATTCATTCAGCATTTTCTTTCCTTTATTTTCATTTCAACATACTGGCTAATTCGCTTCCATTTTCAACTTACATACTTAACTACATATTTAATTATTTTGTAACGGTCTTAAGTAAAGATATAAAACGTTGTAATAATTAGATTATCATACTGTTGTATTTCCCCAAGTCCTGCTAGTATTTCTTAAAAGTTTTGTGGGGGTTGTCCCCGTGGTGTACTAGCTGGACTGCTACATGGTATAAAAAATCTAAAGTAGGCAGAGTGCTCTATTGTCGGACAACAAGGAAGTTTATCACCTGTTTACTAGCGCTAAACCAGGGAGATTATTTCTGTGTCTGATGGGGAGCACCACAATTACCATAAGCTCCCCACTTTACTGCATAGGTCCAAGCTGTGTGTTATGATTCGTATAGCCATTTTAGGGCTGTAGTTGAAAGTAGTTTTACAGAGGAGATCACTTGTGGCATAAAGTTTGATCCTTTCTTGAAGTAGAAAGATGTAGTATCAGTTTTACCCCTTGTCCGCTGATCCATCCTTAGAGAATTGTATCATCCTCGTCCGGTGGTCTGTCCTTCTCCTACGAGTAATTCTAAGACGATTTATCAACGCCTTTAAATAGTAAATTAAATAATCCAACACTGATACTCATTCGCTGAATTAGCGAGGGTTGGTATCGAACCCGGAACCTTGTGGTTTGAAGGCGGATGCTCTATCGACTGAGTTAAACAAGAAAGTTCGAACTCCAGTAGCGCTATTACGTTCTCTTTTGGACTAATACCATTGGGAAAGGTATGCAATCACTCATCAACGGTTATAGGTAAAAAAATGGGTTCTTTACTCTTTGCCTACTTCAAACCACTCACAGCAGCTCACCCACAAAAGTACAAAAATTGATGTTTAATTCATTATAATTTACCAGAAGAACAGATAACAACAACAATAATAATAATAATAATAATAATAATAGGACTTTAGTTGAATAGAATGAGTTCTGAGCAGGAATAGACAGTAAACATAAAAATATCTTGTAAAAATTCCAAAAACATTTGGTACAGACGTGAAGAAAATTTGGTAGTTAAAGTGTTAACATTTTTCCTCCACATTTCGCATTAAGGTATATGTTGGCACCCCCTTAAGTACTCGCTGAGTGCTCTATATTTCTGGCCTTGTGCCAAATTAAGAACTGTGTCACATCCTGATCGTGCAGAGGGATTTGGTAAATATATATATATATACGAAGATACGTATATATATATATATATATATATATATATATATATATATAATAAGTATGGTATACAACACAAAGATAAACATAAAGTCGTCGGGGTGGCCTAAAGTCAGTATCAGCCAGACAGTGAGGGAGTCTATCTCCTTTTCACTAGCGCTAGACCAAGGATATTGTTTTAGCATCTGAGGTGGAGCACCACACCTACCATCAGCTCCTTACTTTACCGCGCAGATCCCTGTGCTACTCATACGCTGAGTTGGCGAGGACCGGTATCGAACTAGAAACCTTGTGGTTTCTAACCGAACGCTCTACCAACTGAGTTCCCCAATTAACTAAAAAGTCATTTCAAAGAAAAATAAACGTGTTTCAAATTTATTTGTAGAAATTTAAGCCCTCTCTATTTCCTCATTTCGTTGATTAAAATCATTTTGTTGAACTTTTGGTGTCAATTTCCACTTGTTCAGCAAACAATAATTCCTCAAAAATGGCCGAATCGTTATTTAAATAGAAAAAATAAGCCATTAATAGAGCTTCGTTGTCGCGTAATATCATCTCATCAACTTGATAATCATTCAGTTATTTACAAATCATCGCTAATTTTTTTTTTAATGTCATTTCCAATTTCATCAATTCAAGCCGATTTTAACTATATTGATAATAGCAAGTTTACAGTAAGGGGCGTTGAACCATATTCGTTGCATAAGGTTATAATAATAACTGCTAACCCTGTTTCAGAATTTTAGAATATTTTAGAATTGAATAGATCTCTAATTCATGTAAATTATGGATAAATTCTTTTTTAATTATTCTTAAGTACTATATACAGCTTATGACTGAATTGCATTTCTTGAAATTGAATATATGTGAAAATAATTAGTTTCAATAAATTGCCTACGACATATATCTATAAATATACTCTTACTGAGGTAGGACACATTCAAACCGGGTAGGTCACATATTATAACAGAATCGAAAAGGTAGGCCACATACTACTATAACGAATCAAAAATGTTGGCCACATCTATAACAGAATCAAAAAGGTCACCCACATACTATAACGGAATCAAAAACGTAGGCCACATACTATAACGGAATCAAAAAACATACTATAACGGAATCAAAAAGTAGGCCACATACCGGAATCAAAAACGTAGGCCACATACTCGGTCAAAAACGGGCCTATAACGGAATCATACTATAAGGAATCAAAAAGGCCACATACTATAACGGAATCAAAAACGTAGGCCACATTACCTATCTATACAATCTATGAAAATAAAATAATGACAAAGTATATATTTATATACACATTTACTATCACCAGATCTTGCTTTTTGAACAAAAATAATGAAGATTTGATTTTCTAATTCTTTGTTTCAAGTGACGACCGAACGCAATTGCTATAATCAATTTCTTTAACCGCAAAAGTCCCCTCTCGCAGTAATTTTGCTGCAATACTCACAGTAGTCCTTGCTCAATCCGTCAAATGTTCACTCGCTCAAACGTACGTCTCACTTCACTTTAAGAAGATCACAAACACGACCCGACCGTTTTGTGTGAAGGTATGATTAAATAATAAGTAAATGCCCCCCCCCACAATCTTACATCTGGGCTAATCACACACTGCCCGACCCGTGCGGAATTTGCATATTCAACAGGAGTGACAATCGTCTGCCTACGAGCCACTTACGATCAGGAGGTTGCGAGTTCAATCTCCGCTACAGATTTATATTTGTTAAGACAATAAAAAAAAATTAAATGATAAATGATAACTGCATGAATTTTTTTTGTATTAATTATTTTAATTAGGAGAAATTAATTTTTCTTTTCAGAGAGTCTGGATCAATGCAAGGTCTTTTTTTTACATAGGAATTTTAATCGGGCATCCTGCGAGGATCCAACCTGCGATTCAACAATAATGGATCTGTGAGACTACCTTTATTTTACTGCTCCCTCCTACACAGGCGACACCGGGTAATCGCTTCTAGTAAATAAATATGTATTAAAAACACAAAAAAATGATTTAATAGAAATAAATCGCATTTATCCCTTTTAATGGTTGAAAAAATATTCGTACAATGTAAATTTCAGATTTTAAAACTTTCAAATTGCTTTAATACTCTAGAATACTCAAGTGGAACATAGTAGAATGTTTCAGTATTGTTATCAGTAGTTATTTTAGGGTAAAATATACCGCCCAGTCGGCTGGGACGTTAGAATGAACCAACTGCACCTCTGCAGAGAGGTAAGACTTCCCCAATGGGACCGCCTGTTGGCCGTGGGTAGCGACCTGTGATGCTCAAGGATATAAACCAGGTTGATGAGCAGTCAATGACTTGCAAAACTCCTCTTTGGCCCTTTCTTGGGCTAGACTGGCGGTCAGAGAGGCCCCCTCCGATCAATCGGCTGATCACGTCAAGCCCTAGCACCTATATGATTGCCCGAACCCTATTGCCCTTATGGCAAGCCCCAACCCTTTTTATCATATGGATGCTAGAATGCGGTGACTTGGGAATGACGTTAAACTCTATCTGATGGTGAGGTTCCAGTTCTGGAGGTTTGGGGAATGTGGAGCACCCCTTCATCACCATTGCTCCCTGGTCCACTCTGACCCAGAGTGGTAGTACCTGTTAGGGTCCCATCTATGTGTTAAATAGAAAAACATGAGTTTATAAACAAAATTTAGTTATCCATTAAGAATGAATTTATTTCAAAACTTTGTCGGCATTAGATGACCCACCGAGGTTGATATGCCGTAAAATAAACCAAACCAAAACCTAAAATACAAACAGAATATTCTGTAATTGATATTTGCGCAAGAAGGTTATCATTATGGCAAATTCTCAAAAACAACTTATTGTTAATCTGGTAAAAATTATTGTAAAATAAATAGGGTAGCCTATTCATTTTGTAATGAAGTGTAGAATTATTTGAATTCAAAAGTGAAATTATGTTGGAAAATGCTTAGAGTTCGATAAAGGGAAGTAGGCTATCAGAATTCCTCAGTGCGTTGGAAACGTGGGTCTTGGGGAAAATAAAAGACGTCGAAAATTAACTATGTATTTGTGTTCGTTAATAATTCCACTATTATACTACTGATCACTACGCCACCTAGCGCCTACTGGCAGATACGAAGGTAATTACCTCCCGTGTACCCTAACGTCAAATAGAGGGACCGTGACACAAAAGTAGGCATGACTGTGTGGACATTGTGCAAGAAACTAATGTTTGGCTATGATGTTAAATGGTTTATGGCAAAGCCAGAATCTATCATAGAAAATTACTTTGTAATTGTTGGATTATCAGGTATAGTTATTTACTAAGCTTAGCTTAGATGTGGCACAAGGCCAGAAATATGGGGCACCCAGTGAGAATCGAACTCACTACCAATGGTCTGCCAATCTAGCTTGCTAACCATTACACCACGTGAAATGGCCAGGAGTGTCTGGGTATAGTTATTTACTAAGCTTAGCTTAGATGTGGCACAAGGCCAGAAATATGGGGCACCCGGTGAGAATCGAAATCACTACCAATGGTCTGCAAATCTAGCTTGCTAACCATTACACCACGTGAAATGGCCAGGAGGTGTCTGGGTATAGTTATTTACTAAGCTTAGCTTAGATGTGGCCTAAGGGCGGAAGTATGGGGCACCCAGTGAGAATCGAACTCACTATCAATGGTCTGCTAATCGAGCTCACTAACCATTACAGCACGCGAGGTGCCCTGGGATATCAGGTATATATATATTTACCAACCCTTCCGCACTCGCAGGATGTGACACAAGGTCAATTTCTTAAGCGGAGTTTAACAGGTTTGAATTCAGAGTTTTCCTTCTCCTAACCTGGTTACCTAGCCATTGTTAAAGAGCACAGCCTGCCCTGATATTTACCCATAGCTGGGGGGAGAATTGAATTCATACCTTTCCCATGGGTATTAGTGCTATGTGAATCAGGTATAAGATGTACGCCAAATCGACACTCCTATTTATGAACTTTCCTGACAAAAGTAATTCTGGTAAAAATTGGCCTAATTGAGATCCAACTGTCCTGAACCTTCTGCCTGTAAGACCTATTTTTTTTCCATTTTTTTTTTTGAAAACTCGAACAGACAGAATAACTATAAGTTTATAAAGGAATCAAAGAGTTAAAAAAAAAATGTTATCTCAAAAGGTGTGTTGCATAGTCAATTAGTTTAACTGAATGAGAGAGAAGAGTTATAAAAAAATGAAAGAAATAATTTTAGCTACTTCTACAGCTTTCAAAAATCGGTAAATTCAAAGAACATGAGCTTTATTAAATTCCTTTGAAATGGACTACGTTCTCTCTCGGAGTTTGCTCAAGTCAAACGTAATCCATTTCAAAGAAATTCCTTTTTTTTTCTTGCAATCTAACAAATTTCCAGTTCTCACCAACACCATAACATTTTTGAATTTATCATTATCATCTGGCTTTCTTCTAAAACTGCATAATAATGAGAAAGTTCCAATTCCGGAACTTTCGGGAATGGAGAGTATCCCTTTATTGCCATTACTCCCAGGACCACCATAACCTGGAGTGGTAGTACCTATTAGGGTCCCATCTATGGGTTAAATGGAAAATATGAGTTTGAAAATGTGTTTTAAAAATTGAGTTTAAAAAATAAAAATTGAATTTAAAAAATAAAAATTGAGCACCATGAAGAATGAATAAAACCAAATCTCTTCGGCATAATATAACCTAACAAGGGTTGACATGCCGTAAAATCCAAACAACCAACCTTACTTTGAAGGCAAGTTTTATTAAAAGGTATTAAAAAGTGTCTTAAAATTTGAGGTTGAAAAGAAATGTTGAATACCCAAAAAGAATGAATCAAACAAAATGACTTCCACATAATTAGTTAATTATCGAATTTTCGTAAAATTTCGATAAGCAAAAAAAACTTTAAAAAAAACAAAAAAAAAAAAAAAACAAAAAATAAAACATTAATGCTTATCTAAAAGAAATTTTGCTGGAAATTTTGGAGTGAACATTTTTATTTTATTTGTCACTTGCTTAATTAATTTAAATCCTTTTTTTTAATTAAAGATAATTTGATAAAAGAGAAGTTTGATACATTTTAAAAGATGATTTCCATTGACAAATACGTTTCGTTTATCATTTTAAATAAGGGTGTTTGTTAGTTAACAGAAGCCTTACTTGTGAGACATGAGATAGATATAAAAGACATACAGATAGATGAAATTTAACATTATATATATATATATATATATATATATATATATATATATCCCTCTTTATCTATCCATTTATTTCAGTCTCTTCATATTCTCTTTTCTTGCCTCTCTCCTATCTTTCTTTCTCTCATATATATATATATATATATATATATATATATATATATATATATAGAGAGAGAGAGAGAGAGAGAGAGAGAGAGAGAGAGAGAGAGAGAGAGAGAGAGAGAGAAAAAGAATATATAAGGAGAGAAGCAAGAAAAAGAGAAATAAAGAGACTGAAGTAGATTGATAGATAAAGAGGTTGAGAAAGAGTGAATGTGTGCGAGCGCAAGTGAGAGAGAGAAAGAAAGAAAGAGAGAGAGAGAGAGTGCGAGAGAGAGTGAGAGAGTGAGAGAGATAGATAGATCGAGAGTGAGAGAGAGTCAAAAGAGAGCGAGAGAGAGAGAGAGAGAGAGAGAGAGAGAGAGAGTCAGAGAGAGAATATATTGAAATGGATTGCAAACATTTTTAATTTTATCAGAATTTCATGTTTTAATTCTTATAACGTTGGAATTTGAGTCATATAGGGTAGCTAGTATATTCAGAACTTTTTTTTTGGAATTGTGGTGGAATTGGACAACAGGAAATTTTCGTTACTGTGCGATTGGGGTAAGTGATGACCTATGCGATAAAAAGCCGCTTAAATTCAAAAATGATAACGGCTGTAAATAAGCCAATAAATACGAAGTTTCGCGCCTTTAAGCTTTAGTGTTCTCCGACTTTTATAAGTGGTCCACCGTGTTTTGAAAGTGGTCCACCGAGTTTTAATGTTTGTTTGTTTGTTTATTGATTTTAACGGCATAATAACCCGTCTGGGGTTATGTCATGCCTAACGGTTGGGAAGTTATACATATGGTGTATTTATATTTATACTTTTTAGTAATTGGTTTTAACAATGTGTTATCATTATTGGGGATTATGTTTTATGGTATTGATTTGTTTCATGTCTATATTCTATGGTATAATTTTATTTCTCTCAAAAAAGAGAGAATATCCTCCATGTTGATATTTTCAAACAGATCTTTCATAATGTTTGCTTCAAAATAACGGTTTCTGGTGTGAGCAAGAAAGCCTGCATTCCATGAATAAGTGTTTAACTGTCCAGGGTGTTTGATATGTTCCACATTGTGGTTGTTGTTCTTGTTTGAGTACATAGGAGTGCGTTAGTCTTGTATGACCAATGCGTAATCGGGATACAATGACTTGTTCCTTTCTAGACTTCCTTAAAGTTTGTCTCCAGCTTCCCAAAGTGGGTTTGATTAGGAAGAGTTTATTGTGGATGTTGTTATTCCAGTGTTGTTGCCATTTTCTATGAAGGAATCTAATCATTTTAGGTTTCCGAGTTTTGAAAGTGAATAGTACGAAGTTTTGAAGGTGAGCATTCAGATATTCTTCTTACTGTAAATAGTTTTTTTTTTCTGTTTCTCGTGAGAGAAGCATTTTTGAATTAAATTGTTAAAACAGAGTATGATGTTGTAAGACCCGAAACTCCCCGAGGAACCAAGGTTTTGACATCACTGACGACGCCCTCCAAAATGTAATAAAGTGCGTACATATTTAAAGACTAACTTTTAGTTAAATAATTCCTTCAAGTCTCCTATTGTATACAAGTACCGAGCTAGTATCTGTGTGGCTGTTACCTATCCCTGGGCCAATATATAAGAATTTATGATCTATTCATAAAATACACAGAGCGAATCTGGAAAGGAGGCGGCCTAATAACATGCAAGGTCTACCAGTGGAACAGATATAATGTTGCGAAACCCGAAATCTGTAAGGATATTGGTGTAACATCACCAATTTTCCTCCTTTGATGCATCTCGGCGATGTTTTATAAGACTTAATTTCGATTTTTTAAAAATTTATACTAAATGTTCCTTAATTTGAGAGCAAGTTTTTTTTTTTATCTTTGAATAAGTTTTTATCTAGGTGGTTGGTTGGTTGGATTTTACGGCATGTCCAACCTTGGGTTATTTTATGCTTTATGGTAATTTGTATAATTTAGATTTTTCAGACTACTGCCTTCATCTTTATCGTTATATACACAACGTTTCGGCCGATGCGCTCTCCGACCTTCTTCAGGTGGAACTCCGGAATCTTCTTGTCGAGCTCGTAAGCTTTGATGTCGTAACCGGCAGCGTTTACGGAACTTCGAACCGAACCCTTTATTCAATTCACGGGGATAGACTGTTCTAATTCCGTTAACCATGACCGGGTACAAGTGTTAAGCTATGTTAAGTATTCTATATTATTATCCCCCTTGGTAAGGATTGAACCTGCAAGCTACAGATGAGTGTCACTTAGAACTGTATTAACTCAACTCCTATATCCGTTGCGTCATGCGTCCAAATGGGACAAATTATCAAGCCTTATCTGAAGAATTCAGACAAATATTATAGCAATGTTCTTTTCTGAAAAAGGCCGGAAGACACAGCGGCTGAAACGTTGTCTGTTTACTGACAGTTTAGTTTGGTTTGGTTTGTTTTACGGCATATCAACCTCAGTGGGTCATTTAATGCCGACAAAGTTTTGAAGTAAATTCATTCTTAATGGATACTTAATTTTTTTATAAACACATTTTTCTAGTTAACCCATAGATGGGACCCTAACAGGTACTACCACTCCGGGTCAGAGTGGGCTAGGGGGCAATGGTGACGAAGGGGTGCTCCACATTCCCCAAACCTCCAAAACTGGAACCTCACCATGATTTAGAGTTTAACGTCATACCCAGGACAGGAAGACCCTCATCCACCGCCTTCTAGCACCCATAGGATAAAAAGGGTTGGGAGTTTGCCATAAGGGCAATAGGGTAGGGATAATCATATAGGTGCTAGGGTTTGACGTGACCAGTCGAACTTACAGTTTAAGTTTCTGAAACTTTAGTTACTGATTAAGAAGTTTTAATAACACGTTTTTAAAAGTCTCAGACAAGTGCGAAATTTTGTTAAAAAGAACCAAAGAAAAATCTCACCACTTAGCACCTGATGATGGCACTACGTAGTGCCTAAAGTACTAGTTTAAGAACCTTTGGTGGATTCATTCACCAATTCCACCCAAACATAAAAAGGGTAGCCAGACAATTGGGAAGGATAGAAAAGAAACTCGTCAGATAGGAAATATCTGTCGCGTTCAATAAACAAGTAGAAAATAAAAAAATGCTGACAATATATATATATATATATATATATATATATATATATATATATATATATATATATTATACCGTGTACCATTATCATAATAAATTTGCTCTACCAACGTATTGAGCACTTTATATTTATTATATCGCTGCCTTATCATTGTGAATCTTGCATCAACTAACCATTGTGACCTGTTTCACCGGTAAGGCACCTTTTCCACAAATACCATATATATATATATATATATATATATATATATATATATAATATAATATAATATAATATAATAAGATAAATATATAAAGGTTTTACATATCTATTTATTAGGTGACAAAGGAACATTCACAACCATATTGGTTTCATGCGATGCAATCATCAGGTGAAGATGTTTCAAATGTCATTTGAAACATCTTCACCTGATGATTGCATCGCATGAAACCAATATGGCCGTGAATGTTCCTTTGTCACCAAATAAATAGATATGTAAAACCTTTATATATTTATCTTATTATATTATATAACAGCTCTATTTTATATTGAGCACTCCACCAATAATACTGCCTTTGGTACACCATTCCAACAAAAGCTGAAACAATGACCATCTCACACTATAGTATATATATATATATATATATATATAATATATATATATAGTCTTAATTGTAACTAAAGAGTTAATTGCGACTAAATGTTTCACGCCTCCGCGCTAATCAACAGGCTCTTAAAATTGTTGGTGTCTTTCAGAAAGATGACTTCTTCCTTTGAGAAGAAATATCCACCAACGTCACTTTCACATACGAGAAGAATATAATTGTTTATCACCTTTGGCACATTCCAAAGAAACACGGAAGAGGAAGGAAACAAAATTGAATTTTAAAGATCTTCAATGTCCATATATGGCTCAGAAAAAGAAATATTTGTCGTGCGTAATTTTTCCGTAAGAAATATTGCTGCTTTTTAAATAGTCACCCAGGAAATTTATGTAATTTATTTAGCTATTGTATTTCATAAATGTTTTTAGTAACATCTAATACTTTATTCACACCTTGCATTTTCTTTCTTTTGATTGTTTTTTATATAAGTTCCATTAGTTCCCTTATATAAGTTTTAAGTGAAAATGCTTAATATATATATATATATATATTATATATATATATATATATATATATATATATATTGGGAGAATATGTGCTTAATTGAAGTCGTACCTAATTTTGAAAGTTAATTAATTAATAATCAATTAATTAATCAATTAGGCGGGCATACCTATTAAATGTAAGGCTAAGCAACTCGGGAAAAATCAATCTCTGTATGTACATTTCGGCCTATTAGGCCTCATCAGCAGAGCTATAGATAGAAAGACCGCCTTGTGCGTGATTCGAAACCCGACTGTCAAGCTGACAGGCGAGCATCTTACCCGTACACCAAACGGACCCTCTTAGATTTTTTCGTTTTGTTCAGAAGTAGGTTCCTAATAGGCCGAAATGTACATACAGAGATTGATTTTTCTCGATTTTCTAGCCTTACATTTAATAGGTATGCCCGCCTAATTAATTAATTGATTGATTGTTAATTAATTAACTTTAAAAATTAGGTACGACTTCAATTAAGCACATATTCTCCCAAAAATTGTCGGCTAAAAAAAGCCATATCATAAATACATCGCTTGTGTATCTACTTCTCATATATATATATATATATATATATATATATATATATATATACAGGGTGCGGTATAAGTAACGCCCTTTTTAATTTCATATCTTATAATGTATATTTTCTTTATTATTTCTTTAATTAATTAAACCAAATAAGGTTTATATCAATTTTGTTAATATATTATATTCATCCATTAACCTGTGACAATACATTCATGTTCGAAAAAATAAAGGATTATCAAAAAGGCTTTGATTTTGTTCCACTTAAACAACCGGTGTTACTTATGCCGCACCCCCTCTCTCTCTCCCCCCTCTCTCTCTCTCTCTCTCTCTATATATATATATATATATATATAATTGTGATTTTATATGAAACAGGTGACTTACCGGTGAAATTGGTCACAATGGTTTGTTGATTCAAGTTTCACAATGATAAGACAGCGATATAACAAATTTAAAGTGCTCAATACGTGAGTAGAGCAAATTTATGATAATGGTATACACAGGAATAACCTACTCGAGTTTTACCGTAAGGATCTTCAGGGTAAAATCCACCGAATTAATCAAGATATTGATTAATTACAGCCAATTGCACGCGTGTAACCGTTATTGCCACAAAATACAGGCGTGCAATCGGCAGTAATTAATCAATATCTTGATTAATTCGGTTGATTTAACCCTGAAGATCCTTATGGTGAAACTCGAGTAGGTTATTCCTGTGTATACCAATATAATATATATATATATATATATATATATATATATATATATATATATGAATTGAGATAGGTAGATATGAATAGACAGCGAAAGATAGATATATAGATATGATAAAATTGCGATAGATCGATTGATCGATAGATATATTTGAAGTGACTGAGATATATAAATAGATATGAGCATACTGATATATATATATATATATATATATATATATATATATATATTCCTCACAATGGCATCCCTCAGTGGAGAAATACAAACATTCGGCTAACACAGGTACACACATATAAATGAATTTATATTCCCAGCATTTATTAACTATCACGTTGTCTTGACAATGAGTGACTGACATACTACTTTGAAACCAATGATAACAATAGCACCTTAAATGTATTGTACTAATATATATATATATATATATATATATATATATATATATATATTAAAGAGAGAGAGAGAGAGAGAGAGAGAGAGAGAGAGAGAGAGAGAGATGATCAGATCGAGATAGATTGTTATGAACAGCCCGAGCTAGGGAGATTAAACTAAGATAGATGGATATGAGGATACTGACACACACACACACACACACACACACACACACACACATATATATATATAATATATATATATATATATATATATATATATATATTCGATAGATATGAACATACTGAGATAGATAGACAGTTATGAATATTCTGATAGATAGATCTCTTATTTTCCATTACATATTTACATTACATTTAAAAAATTCTAAAAACCACTCAAGTCCTTTTTTATAGAAATATTTCGCAAATCTTAAAATATTCTCTGAATGTGAGAGATTTTGTAATTTAAATCTAACAACGTTGAGGAAAGAAATGGAACTAAAATGGGGAAAATCTTTTCTTTTTTTAAAACATGTTTTATATGTTATTTTTCATTGGACTATATCTTTTATATGGAAGTCTACATGCATTATGAATGATTCAAAAGGAAATTAACCCTTTCTAGCCGACTGACTGAAAAGACGTGCTTATATCAAAATAACTAATAGCTAGCAGTACCTGTGGATATACCACGATATGATGATTTAATTATTACAACATTTTCAATTTGTAATAAAATGTATAATAATCTTGATATAACTCACTGTTTATTCTTTCTTTCTTTTCATCTTTTTGATTGAAATAGATTAGAGTTATCGCTTCCGCGTGCTCGATCTCTATCTTTCCACTACCCTCTTTATTTATTTATTATATTTTTCTGTGTGGTATGTCCTTTCTTTCTAATAAAACCGGAATCGTCCATTATTTAGTTGAGGTGAGGACACTCATGCAAAATAAGAATTCGGCCGATAAGCAACACTAGATAATCGGTATTTACATTTTTGCATTTAATCTTGGACGATTCAGACGGTATCATTTTTAACCAGAGAGTGTTGCAATATGATAATGGTTGGAAGATTAAGGAACAAGAGTATTAATATATAGATAGTTTGGCTTCTTTTGATTAATGGCATATCAACCTTCGTAGGTTATTTAATGTCAAAACCATCCTTGTTAAAGAGTAGTAGTGGTACAATTTAACCCATAGCTGGGGAGATGAGGCGTTCAAGCATTTTCAAATGGAATTAGTCTGAAAGCGAACATAATAGCGCGACTGAGGTTCGAACACACTTACTACCATGCCGCAGTTCAGTACGTTGGCCACTACGCCACAAGGCCTCCAACAACATATAATAATAATCATTTGCAAACAAAGCTTTTAGTACAAATAATCTCTACACATAAATCATTTCTCTCTCTTCATAGCAAAAATCATTTCCAATGCATTTTTATAGTAAAAATAATTTCCAATGCATTTTTATAGTAAAAATCATTTCCAATGCATTTTCATAGTAAAAATCATTTCCAATGCATTTTTATAGTAAAAATCATTTCCAATGCATTTTCATAGTAAAAATCATTTCCAATGCATTTTCATAGTAAAAATCATTTCCAATGCATTTTCATAGTAAAAATCATATCCCATACAAATAATTTGTACACATGGTTTCAAGAATTTCAATCTAATATTAATAATTTACAAGTAATTATAGGGCCGATTTTGCTAAGTCGTAGAGCGTCCGACTAGGAACCACAAGGTTCCTGGTTCGATACCAACCCTCGCCAACTCAGCCTATGAGTAGCACTGGGATCCGTGCGGTAAAGTGAGGAGCTGATGGTAGGTGTGGCGCTCCATCTCAGACGCTAAAGCAATATCCTTGGTCTAGCTCTAGTGAAAAGGGGATAGACTCCCTCGCTGTCCGATTGATACCGACGTTAGGCCACGCCGTCGACTCTACTTTTTTACTTCATGTAATTTGAAGTAACTTTTCATATTTATAAAATTCTTTGGGACTTTGAGATCCAGAGGGATCACCTTATCCCAGCCAGAAGACCAGACCTAGTATTGCTTAATAAGAAAAAGAAAACTGTTGACTCGTAGATTTTGCCATTTCAGCAGATCACAGGGGGAAGATGAAGATAAATACCTTGCCAATAAATACCTTTTGGACACAGTTTTTTTTTTTTAGTTTCAAGTAACTAATAATAATAATTTGAAAACAATTATTGCTTCTATTTCTCTGAATGTTTGAGATGAGGCTTGATGATTAATATTATCTGCGTTATTTGGACTATTGTCCTCATCTTCATTGTTATCTGTACAACGTTTCGGCCGTTATAATAATAATTAACACAGCTTAACGCCTCTACCCCAGCTATGGTTAGCGGAATGAAGACAGGATACCCCCGCGGACTGAATAAAGGGTTAGGATCAATGTTCTGTGATGACTCCCGATTACGACAAGAAGGTACCGATCGACAAAAAGGTTCCCGAGTCCGAGTCAACGTATTCTAATCCCCATTGACTAGGCATCCGTCAGTTCTTGATAAGTTCTAAATGGCTGAATTAAAAAATTAAGCTCGTAAATGTTAATAACATTATCAGCGTAAACTTTTACGAAGTACTGATATTACGAAATAAATCTTTCGTGAAAGTGGATATTCATACAATGCTAAAATTTAATCAAGTTTTAAGAAAGAAATAAAGAGAAAAAAAAGAGAAAAATGAAGTAAAATGTAATGTTTCAAAATACATTTTTCTAGTTATCTGCCTTTATGTTTTGCGATAGCAACTATCTACGATATTATTTTACAAGGTTCTATATCCGTCGCAAAACAAAAAAAAAAAAACTGTGCAACAGGAGAGTGAAAAGAATACCAATTATAATTGGTCCCTTTTCGAATAATTTCCAAAGCGCGACTGGGGTTCGAACTCGCTTACCATGATGTCGCCTGGATGAATTAGATGGATCGAGACTATACAACAAACATTGTTAAGATCGGCTAGAATACTTTATTTCATTCAATATTTCGAAGGAATGACTCTTTTTTTTACAAGGATTTTGTTAGACTGACTGGCTACAGTGGTCACAGTTTTTTGGGTCAGGGGTGTTGATTCTTGTCCTGCTTTTGAAGTTCAGCTGGATGAAATAAAATGGAATTACATAACATCCAACTCAATTTCTCATTTATTTCACTGATTACTCATGCTGCTCACTATATACATATTGTTGAAAATCGAGGGAAAATGCGGAAAAAAACAACACAACTAAATTCAAATGATATTTCCCCTCGGTAATTTGCAAAGCTTTGTCATAAATTTGACAAAGCTTCGTAAATTAACGAGGGGAAATATCATTTGAATTTAGTTGTGTTGTTTTATCTGCATTTGCTTCGATTTTCAACAACATTTTGTCGGATTTATCCAATCCTTTACTCCTCATATATATATATATATATATATATATATATATATATATATATATATATATATTTTTACTTGAAGGCACTTACAACGCATGTATCGCATTAAATTCGATACTTTTTCTTATAGAAAATGAACTTGACAAGTGTAATCCCAGCAAAGGATCGCTCGGTGTGTAGAATATCGTACAGACTGTTTCGACTTTATTAAGTCTCATCAGCCTCACTTTCACGTTATATATATATATATATATATATATATATATATATATATATATATATATATATATAACGTGAAACTGAGTCTGAGTTTTTATAGTGTTTTATCACCTGATTCTATAATTGAAATATATTGCTTAATTGCTCTGTATTTTTTTTTGCATTAAGCACTGGAAAGAATTAAACACACTTTGAGGTTATATATATATATATATTATATATATATATATATATATATATATATATATATATATATATATATATATATATATATATATATCGTGTATTTGGGCGGTAATACTTTTATCATGCTTATTTTATTGAATAAATGACAAAGTGCGTGACGTTAGTGTTTAAGAGTCACGCGTTTTCATTATAGTTTTATTATCTCATTTTAATACTTGGAACATATATATATATATATATATATATATATATATATATATATATATATATATATATATATATATATATATATGTGTGTGTGTGGGTGTCAAGTGAAGATCACTATGACAAATTTTAAATAATTAATTTCTTGAAAATTCAAAGATTAATTTTTAATTTAATTCTTTTCCTTTCTTATTTTAAATTTTATTTCTTAGCAGGAAAACAATTTCCAAATTTATTTTGAATTTAAAAGGAAACAGTTTTTGGTAATATTTAGGAACCACCCACGAAGTCAAAAATCAATACATGACTCACTTTCTTTTTATGTGTGTATCTGTATTTTTACTTTAGGACTATTCATAACACAATTGCAGAAAGGAATTCTGGGATACCTGTACTTTTAGTCAAGGTTAGCACTTCGCTCTCCAGGAATAAGGATACTTGTCCCCACAGCCCCCTCTCTCTCTCACCCTCTCTCTCTCTCTCTCTCTCTCTCTACCGCCGTCCCTCCCTCCCAATATACATCTACTCTGTTTTTGCGTTAAAATTTATGTAATATAGTACCTCTTCTAATAATTATATTAGAGTTTTTACGAGAGTTATGTCTTCCTGCTATAATAATAAAAAAAATTGCAGGATCTGTGGATATTCTACAGTATGACAATTTAATCATTACAACGTTTGACATGTTTACTTAAGATTATTATACTTTTTACATATTGAACTATTTTAGCAATAGCTCTTAAGTAAATAAGTCAAACGTTAATAATTAAATTACCATACTGTGGTATATTTACAGGTCCTGCTAGTCAAGATTGTTAGACTTTTTACATATTGAAGTATTTTAGCAATAGCTCTTTACCACAGTATGATAATTTAATTATTAAAGTTTGGCATATTTAGAGCTATAGCTAAATAGTTCAATATATAAAAAGTATAATAATCTTGCCGAGACAGGCCTGTGGATATACCACAGTATGATAATTTAATTATTACAACTTTTGACATGTTTACTTAAGAGCTATTGCAAAAAAGTCCAATATGTAAAGAGCTTGATATTCTTCCCTAACAGGTTCTGTGGATATACTACTGTATAAAGATTTAATTATTACAAGAATATAGAATGAAATAAGATGAAACTTGACAATTAAACACCAACTGAGTTTCTTATTCATTTCACAGCTCATTTTTCACACTTAATCCCCAAAAATAAATATAGGTATATCTAAAATACATATATACAAATATAATATATTCACACTGAGAACTAGATTCACCATATATATATATATATATATATATATATATATATATATATATATATACGACAATGTGAAAAAGTAATAAATAAACGAGAAAAATACGAAATGTGAGGGTGATTTATTGATATTTGGAAAATATGTCAGCGTAAAAAAATTCGATTGATATAGATATAAAATATTTATCTATCATTAAATATATATTTATATATGTCCCATCATCTTTTGAATAATAATAAAAAAATCGACGTTTGAAGTTGGTTTTTGTTTATTAAGTGATACGAGAAAGAACATTCATACCTTTGAATTTCGTCACAACATCATTTTTCAAAAATAAAAAAAACAGCGTTCCTGTTTGAAATAACGTCATTGGAACGCAGTGCAAGAAAAACTATTGAATATTTAAGACGTTGTAAAATATAGATAAATATTTGATAGATATATATAAATAAAAATGTTTAAATTCGTCATAATATTTTTCAAATAACAATAAATCATACTCATTTCTTATTTTTCACTTTTATTTATTACTTTTCCAAACACACACACACACACACACACACACACAAACACAAAACACACACACACACACACACACACACACTCATATATATATATATATATATATATATATATATATATATATATAGCAATAGCATGATCTTTACAAATCACAGCTGTCCCTCACAATCCTATAACCCCACCACCAGAACCTTTCCTCTTATGAGCCCTCAAATGACTCATCAAACCTGCTGCAGATCCACAAAGTTTGATGCAAATATGACATAGGAAGTACGTCCTACCCGTTGTATCAGATGATAAGATTTTATGCTTATGCACCACCATATGTCTCTTAAGACATATATTGTATATATATTATATTTTTGCTTGAAGGCAATTACAATGCATGTAATAAAATTCGATACTTTTTTTTTAATAGAAAATGAACTTGACAAGTGTAATCCCGGCAAAGGATCGCTCGGTGTGTAGAACATCGTACAGACTGTTTCGACTTTATTAAGTCTCATCAGCGATGTATACTAACGACTTCCCTCTGACAGAAATCGAAACAGCAGGCATAGTCAAAGACCATATAGCCTCGGTCATATATATATATATATATATATATAAGCAAAATATAGACACGTGTTTCGAGGTATCACCTCTCATCAATGCAGTTATACGGATTTTAGCAGCAACCTCTGGCCGGGATCGAGACCCGAACGAACTTTCGCTCGCCAATTCTCTTACCCATACGGCCACAGTCAGCTGCCAAGTATAGCAGGCTATTTAATCGCTACATTTCTAAGCGGAAATGAACTCACCTAGAGGTTTCAAACTTTATGTAAACAAAGTGAGTTTTAGCTGTACGCCGAATACGGTGAATTTTGCAATTAAATACCTTCTAAATAAAGTGCTCAACCAAAATTGGGAGACCCTTTAAGTGAACATATATAAATTCATTTCAGTCTCATGGCTTTTTCGAATCTAATTTCAGGGGTTGAGTATTACTAGATTAGAGGTGGACGGAAGGAGATGTTATTAGATATGTTTTGCTTTGTAACAATATTTCAACCCCCGTCTCTCTCTCTTATATATATATATATATATATATATATATATATATATATATATAAGTAAAAGTAAAATTGATCGGGAGGCCTAAAGTCGGAATCAGCCAGATAGCGAGGGAGTCTATCCCTTTTCACTAGCACTAGACCAAAAGATTGTTTTTTGCGTCTGAGGTAGAGCGTGACGTCTAACATCAACTCCTCATTATACCGCACAGATTTCTGTGCTACTCATACGATGAGTTGGCAAAGGCCGGTTTCGAACCAGGAAACTTGCGGTTACAAGGCCGACACTACCGTCTGAGCTAAAACAGCCCTATATATAGAGACTGCAGAGAGAGAGAGAGAGAGAGAGAGAGAGAGAGAGAGAGAGAGAGGGGGGAGAGAGGGGAGAGGGGGGAGAGAAATGAATAAAGAAAATAATAAAATTAAAGTGGTCAAAATAATGATTAAGAGCCCAGTCTGCCCTGCTATTTACCTATAACTCGAGGAAGAGTTATTAGACGCATGCCTTATATGAAATTGAGTCATGGTTTCTTGAATGCCTATAACATGAAAATAAAATTAATGAGGTAAAATAATGAATAAATTTATATGAAATCGAGTCATAATTTCTTGAATTCATAAATTTTAGGTTTGTATAAAGTTATGAACTAAATTGTAAGTTCGAGAGTAGCTCTCATTCCTCACGAGAAAGAAAATTCCTCGTTTGAATAATACAATAAGATAACGGTATTAATTCCAAGAAATATTCCTTAAACGCCATTTATCAAGAATCCTTTTGCTTTAATATCATGTCTTTGAGGCGTTCGGATATTCAGTAAGAACTTTATTCCACGCTTCTGGCAACATTATTCAAGGTTTTGGAACATTCGAAGGACGTATGGATCTTTGAGCCATTACGCTTTCACACCGAAGATAAGAGTTAAGAGGAGGTGTGGATTGATATGGTCAGTTCATTAAAGTGTATAGTCTACTTCAAAATGGCCTCTTCGAAGAAAGTTTTGAGAAATCCAGGGAGCGGGAGCTGCTGCGAGGGAGCGTGCGTTCTTGGAGTAGAAACCGAAATTGAATGAGCACCAATATCTGACCTGAAGAATGGTAAGGTTTTGAAGAATTAACTAATGCCCACTCTCGATATTTGGTATCTCAAGCAGGTAACACACCCATGCAGCACAAACATAACGCTGCCTATATACAGAAAGATTTAGGAATCGCGTGGTGTAATGGTTAAAGTCATGGGAAATGGACTCGTCGCCCCGAGTTCAAATCCTGGATGTGCTTAATTGCATTTCACTTAGCGCTAATACCCTTGGGAAAGGTATTAATCCTACTCTCCCTCCAGCTATGGGTAAATAGTAGGTCAGACTGGACTCTTTAACCTTGGTTAGGCAACTGGTCTAGGAGAAGGAAAACCTGTTGAATTCTGCTTAAGAAATTGACCTTGTGTCACATCCTGCTCGTGCGGAGGGGTTGGTAAATATATATATATACAGAAAGATAATAAAGTAATTTCTTTCCCTATTTTAAAAATCTCTAATTTATTTCTGAATCATTATATTTTTTTCATAAAAATGAATATGGAAATATTACCCATAACATAGAGTTTTATTTTAAATTCTATATGGGTACCAGCATTTGCCTCCAGCCTCGCAAACCGCTCGGGAATCGCATCAAATGATCTTCCAAGGAGCTCTTGTGGAATGGCAGAAATAAATTCTCGTATTAGCCCTTCCAAAGTCGAGTAGCGGAAATTACCGGCATGGTGAACAGCCAGTATTCTTCAATTAGTTAGCTTGTATTCGTCGTTCAAAAAGACAACGAGTGGCGTGCGGCATGTGTAGGCGGTGTCTAGTCAGACGCGAACTCTAATCCATTTGACTACGAAGACGGGCAGTCACGGCGCAACCTCCTGATTATTGTAGATCGCATTTAATTGAGTGAGATTATTATTTGCATAAGAAAAGTGTTTACAGAAATAAAAGCAAAGTGTTTGATCCCCTTTGGTGATTGTCTTTTACAGCGGGAGAGAAACGGTTGGACTTAAGTTTTCCAGCCGATTGACGAGCGAGTGTTACTTTATTAGTGGAAAGATTTCGGCTGAAAGACCCAACGGAGTTTTGTGTCTTATAGAGTTTCGTAGAGTAGACTTGCTCCTTCAATCAACCCCAAAGAAAAATGTCGCTGGGTGTTAAATCAGAGATTCTGGTGAGTCACCCATTCGGACCACATCTACCCGTCCATCTCCCAGGAAATCGATGATTCAGACATGAACTAACAACAGCAAAATGTGAGGAGCACCACCAACAACAATAATAGAGACCGCCCTGTCGGCTGGGGCGTTAGAATGCACCGACTACACCTCTGCAGAGGGGTAAGGCTCCCCCAAATGGGGTCACCTGCTGGCCGTGGGTGCCGACCCGTGATGCTTAAGGATAGATAGATGAGCAGTCCATGACCTGCAACACTCCGCTTAGACCCTTACTAGACGGGCGGTCGGAGAGACTCCTCCGATCAATCAGCTGGTCACGTCAAGCCTAGCACCTATATGATTGCCCCAATCTTATTGCCATTATGGTAAGCCCCAACCCTTTTTATATGGCTGCTAGAAGGCGGTGGGTGAGGGTCTACAGGTCCTAGGAATGACGTTAAACTATCTGATGGTGGGTTCCAGTTTTGGAGTTTTGGTGAATGTGGATCATCACTTCATCATCATTGCTTCCTGGTCCACTCTAACTCGGAGGGGTTGTACCTGTTAGGGTCCCATCTATGGGTTACATAGAAAAATGTATTTATGAAATAGAATTGTGTATCCATTAAGAATTTATTTATTTCAAAACTTTGTCGGCATTAAATGACCCGCTGAGGTTGATGTGCCGTAAAACAAAACAAACTAAACCATAATAGAAATTTAATTGCCATATATTAAGGAACATTAAAGAATTTAGAAAAAAACTTAACTGCATATAAAAGATTATAAATAGTTTAGAATAGGGAGTTACTTTTCAATCACCCTGTGGTACGAGGGTGAGTCAAAGATTTTGCAATATTTAGCAGCGTGTGATTGGTGGGTTTATCTAATTAGAAGATATATACAAAATCGTCACTTCTATTTATGCACTTTGCCAAAAGTAGTAGCCATTTCCGGTGAAATTGACTAATGAGAGACGAGTACAAAAAGCATTTAAGATCGTTTACAACTGTGTTCAAATGAATTGTTAAGTTGAACTTTCTACATGTAAGACAGATCTTTTGGATTAACATCAGAGGAAACCTACAGAACAACTCAACCACAACTCACTACAGACTTGGACTTACATATTTACGAAACCTACAGACTTGGCTGTTTGCCTTTCACAGTTTGCTAATGCCTTCAGGAAAAGCATGATTCAATAGTAGGGTAGATTGGGTTCTTTAGTCTCAGAAATGCCAACTCGTCTAGATTGAAAACTCTGAATTTGAACCCTTAGCAAATTACCCTGCATTGCTATGCAGGGTAATTTGCTGTGGTGAAATGGTAAAAGCTGGAATCCTTGGAATCCTTCAATCTTCATTCTGGAAACTCTGGCAATGACACTAATGCCAAATTGCATAGCATTTTATCTTTTGATATAACACCAGAGTGTCATAAAGAGGAGAGACCTGCAGCATGAGCAATCTTGACCAGACCTGGGCAAGATTGTATGAAACACTTGCCCATGTGTTACATAATTATTAGATACCTAATATTTATGGCAATAGTGTAGAAACATAATGGCGATTAGTGCAGCTGATGGCCTTGGGAGTGAGTGACGGCGCTTGACCTCACTCTCACCTTGCCTTCCGGGGATAAATCATGAGAACCGGAAGGCATAGAAGACCCTGTCTATCGGTTTAAGGATACTAAGTAACTCAGTCAGTTAGAAGTTAGAAGCCGAGCTCGTAACATGTAAGCCTCACTGCGCAGATGTCTGGGTTGGGGATTGAGATAAAATAAGATCAAAAGAAAATCGAAGTCTTGTGTTTACTAAAAACTAACAATGACACAGGGCTTCTGATAAGGAGAAATCCCTAAGAAAAACCAGACCCGAAGTCCCCAAGAAACTCCAGACGCTAGACCAGACTAAATTAAGATGATAGAAGAAGAACCAAAGCCGGCCAGAAGAAAAGACGACTAGAAGTAGGAAGTAAGAAAGGGTATACAACTTTATATCGATTTGGTACTGTGAAAACCTCACTATGTAACACATGCTGCAGATCTCCCCTCTTTATTTATGACACTCTAATGTTATCCAATAATTAATCTTATTAAATGTAGCTTTTCGTTTTTATTATTTTGGCTTAGGATATTTATAATCTTCATTTTACAATTCATTATATTGCATATCTTATTATAATGGATATTGTGTGTCTGTAACTGAAACTATATTACTATCTAGTCCCAATTCCCTTAATTATTTATGTTACATTCTCCATGATTTTATTTAAACCTCAATTATAATAATATTGTTTTACATTATTAATACTCTTAACCATATCTACATACTAATAACATGCAATTGTATTTATATATACAACAAAATAGCGGATTACAGTGTGAACAGGAGGCTAATTTGCATATTGATATAAAAAATTTGATTTTAATAAATGTGCTGAGTCTTATTGATTTCTAATTGTTTGGTTTTATCTTAATGAATATGAGCAAAAATCTCATGGATAAATCTTAAAAGATATCCATTAACAAGAAAAAATAACTAATTTTATTCTTTATTTTAACTAAATAATTAAATAAGGAAAATAGCAAAGAAATATGGAGTGATGGAAGAGTAATTTTCAGTTGCTCTATTTTAAATTTTTTTTATTATACCTCCCTCTGTTTCAAATCTTTTTATCTTCATTCTTATTTAGTTTCATTAGCCTTTCTAATTTAATATGGTACTTTATTATATTAAAATTTAAATACTTTCACCCGGAGGGTGCATATATTTGCTAGTAAAGATTTAAGTACTTTATAAATTTATTTTTCTGGCATCAAGAGACTATAGGCATTCAATTTAGGAATTGGTGTACTAAATAAGTTATAAATATACAAATTCAAACTCAAACTCAATTATTAAACATCTTTGGATTACCAAGTGGAATCTGTGAACAAGAGAACCAATAAATGGCAACAAAAATTCCAACAGATATACAATTCGGCACCTCACCTCCGAATGCTTTTGCTGAGGTCGTTAAGACGAACCACACTATACAATGAGATTCCGAACACGCCTGATACTCTCCGAATGCAACACGTCGTATTTGCATCTATGGTTTGGAGCCCAGCGTCATAATCCAGTTTTATGCCTACTTGACCTTGCCTGATGGTTATAGGTTCTTGCAATCCAATTAAAGTTCTGCACAATGGGGCCACCCGTTGGTCGTGGGTGGAGACCAGTGATGCTTAAGGATGGAATCCTGGTGGAAGAGCACTCCTTGACGTGCAATACTCTTACTTAGGCTAGACGGGCCACGCCAAGCATTACCATTTATATAATTGTCATGACCCTATTGCTTTTGTGGTAAACTCCCCAACCCTTTTTATTATATATATATATATATATATATATATATATATATATATATATATATATATATATATCAACCCTACCGCACGAGCAGGGTGTGACACAAGGTCAATTTCTTAAGCGGAGTTAAACTCAGACTTAAGTTTGAATTCAGAGTTTTCCTTCTCCTAGACCGGTTGCCTAACCAAGGTTAAAGCGCCCAGTCAGCCCTACTATTTATCCATAGCTGGAGGGAGAGTAGGATTTATACATTTCCCAAGGGTATTAACGCTTAGTGAAATGCGGTTACCACATCCAGGATTTGAACTCGGGGCGACGATTCCATTTCCCACTTTAACCTTTACACCACGCGCTTTTTATCATATGTGCTCGAAGGCGGTGGATGAGGGCCTTAGTATCCGGAATATGACGTTAAACTTCAATAATCTAGATGTGAAGTTCCAACTCTGGAGCTCTGGGGAGTATGGAGTACCCTTCATCGCCATTACTCCCAAGTCCACCCTGATCTGGAGTGGTAGTGCCTGTTAGGATCCGATCTATAGGATCCAATCTATGGGCGAAATAGAAAAAATAATTGAGTTTAGTCGGTACAATGAGCTAAGACATCCCCCGTAAATAAGCCCTAGTGTTATATTTCGGTGCGAAAATTAATACAAGCCTTGTCTTATTTACGAGAAAACACAGTATAGGTGCCGCAAACTTGGGCGTTCTAAAATATTGTAAAACTTTTGACTCACCCTAATATATCAGCCGTTGAGTACTGCGATCTTCCCACCGCTGATTATTAAAGGGTTAAGACAGAAATTCAAATTAAATTCTCACTTTACGGCTACTTAATCCACTTAATATTAGTTAAGTATATTATTATTATTATTATTATTATTATTATTATTATTAATTAATATTAATAAACGTTTTAAACTATTTATGCGATCGTTAATGTTCTGTTTTGAACGGGGGGTTCTCCGAAAGCTCATCTAGCATTAGTCAGGGCTAACGTGATGTGTTACCTGTCACCAGGATTCCTTTTGCATTGAATGAATATTTTCTGTTATAATCTGAAAAGGGGTTTAAAAGAGATAAATCCACCCTACCCCTGAAAGCAACATGTAAAAAGGGGGAGAAAGACACACACAAAAAAAAAGATTTTTTAAATTAAAAAGAAAAATATATTACCAGTTTCCGGAATGTGGGTTTGATCTGCTGACCAGCGAGTATCACCCATCATTAGCTCTTAAATTAAAAGAATTAAAATAAAGAAATCTAAGAGCTAATGATCCGTTTAAATTGAGAAATTAAAATAAGTAATCTCTCCCTTATAACAGTTAAAGAAAATAATTGAAGGTAATCTGATTCATTTATTTATTTTCTGTTATTTATTTTCTGTCATTTATACTAGCGTGCTTACCATTACACTACAGTGGGACGCCTAGAAGTGATGATTTTTGCCGCAAAGTCAACTTTAAAAATTATGTATGGTGGTTAGGGGAAGGGAGAAAGAATTATAGTTACATCTCATGAATAATATTCATGAGATGTATTTAAATATTAAGAAAAAAATCCGCCTAATTTACATGGATTTTTCTTCCTTTTTACGATGACTATTTTTAGATTTACTCCATGCTATCAACACTGTGTTAGTAACGCTGAAAGCACCAGTGAGCTTGGTCACCATTTAGATGGGTGACCACTTGAACAACCTAAAGCCAGTGTGCCATATCTAAGCAAAGCTTTTCTACACGTTATTTTATTTTGAAAATTACATAAAAAACGAGAGTTAAAAACAATTTAAAATTGCTTACTCAAATTTTGAGTGTATATAGCATGAGAATATTGTGACGTAATCTGTGACGTAGAGTTATGACGTAGTTTTTATTACAGACAGAAATAGAGACAATCTCCATTATTAATAGATTTTAAATTTTAACTAATATAAATTATTCATTTGATTATTTATTGTTTTATTTTTCATTTCTTTTGTAAGGAATATATTGATGAATCTTGGCTTTCTGAAGGAAATCCTAGTTATTATTTTGCTATATAAAGTGTACTTTGGTGTTTCATGAATTTTAAAAATCCCCCCCCCACACACACACATGAGCATGGAACACGCATACATAACACACCTGGAGACCAACTTTAAGGAAGTCTAGAAAGGAACAAGTCATTGTGTCCCGATTATGCATTGGTCATACAAGACTAACACACTCCTATAAACTCAAACAAGAACAACAACCACAGTGTGAAACATGTCAAACACCTTTGACAGTTAAACACTTATTCATGGAATGCAGGTTTCTTGCTCACATCAGAAACCTCTATTTTAAAGTAAACAATATGAAAGATCTGTTTAAAAACGTCAACATGGAGGATATTCTCTCTTTTTTTAGGAAAATAAAATTATACCATATAATATAGACATGAAACAAATCAATATCATACAACATAATACCCAATAATGCTAACATATTGTTAAAACCAATTACTAAAAAGTATAAATATAAATACAGGATATGTATAACTTTCTAACCGTTAGGCATGATATAACCCCAGACGGGTTGATATGCCGTTAAAATCAATAAACAAACAAACACATACAAGAACACAGCGTACAAATAAAGGTAATAAAATCAGTATGTCTGAAGAATGCACACTCACACACACACAAAGACCAAGTTAACAGAAGCTAACAGATGAAGGTAATAATAAATCAGCTGCAGCTAGATAACACACGCACAAATAAACAAACTGCTAAGTCCCAGCTAATCATAAAAAAGGGGTAGGCCAAACCTGGAATGATGCTAAGACATTGTGGGACAGACACACACACACATAAACACACATATACAAACGCACACAATTAGAAGGAAGACATCACCAGTCATACAACAGAATAGAGAGTTCCTAGCAACAAGCTAACAGCTCGAAATATTAAGTTTAAATCAAAGGTAAACAAACAGCACCATAGTTATCTCATTTTTTCTTTACACTTGCATTGTGATAGCCTTCGAAACCAACCATCAAACCAATATATATATATATATATATATATATATATATATATATATATATATATATATATGCGTGTGCATGCACGCACGCGTGTAAAAATGTAGAGGGAGAGTAATTAGATGCATACCTTTCCCAAGGGTATTAGCGCTTTGTGAAATGCAAACACCTACTTCGGGATTTTTACTCGAGTCGACGAGTTCATTTCCTACGACACTAACCATTTTATATATATATATATATATATATATATATATATATATATAATATATATATAATTATTATTATTATTATAATGGACATTGTGGATTTGTCTGTCTGTAACCGAAACTATATTACTATACAAGTCACAATTCCCTATGTTATTTACATTACATTCTCCATGATTTTATTTTTATTCAAACATCTATTATTAATAAAAATTGTTTTACATTATTAATACTGTTGACCATATCTACATACTAATAACACGCAATTATATTTATATATACAACAAAATAGCGGATTACAGTGTGAACGGGAAGGCTAATTTGTATATTGATATTAAAAATTTGATTTTTAATAAATATATGCTTAGTATTATTGATTTCTAATTGTTTGGTTTTATCTTATTGAATATGAGCAAAAATCTCGGGGATAAATCTTAAAAGAAATCCATTAACAAGAAAAAGTAACTGTAATATTATTCTTTACTTCCTATTTTAACTAAATAGTTAAATTAGGAAAATTTATCAATGAAAGACGGGAGTAATGGAAAACGATGGAAGAGTTAGTTTCAGAGTTGTTCTATTTTTCCATCATACCCCCTCTGTTCCAAATCTTTTTTATCTACATTCTTTTTCAGTTTCATTAGCCTTTCTAATTTAATATGATATTTTATTATATTAAAACTTAAATACTTGCATCCGGAGGGTGCATATATTTGCTAGTATATATATATATATATATATATATATATATATATATGTGTGTGTGTGTGTGTGTGTGTATGTGTGTGTGTGTGTATGTGTGTGTGTGTAACTTTCAAAGAAAGAAAACTTAAACCGTCATTAGACTATAATAATTTATTTCGACCAGAAATTCAAAATGAATCTAGCCTCTTCAGATAGATTTTACAAAAAATTTCAAAAATCTATCTGAAGAGGCTAGATTTATTTTGAGTTTTTGTTTTAAATAAATTGTTATACTCTAATGACGGTTTGATAAGTTTTTCTTTCTTTGAAAGTTGAATATTGCTTGGTATATAATTAATTTATCAGTTATTATACATTGAGCTCTCTTAGGGATTTACAAAAATCCTTGTATGAATCTATAAGTTTGCACCTACATGAGCATTAGACCTGTTCAAAAATCAACTTTTTCCTTCTTTGGTCTGGAAAAGCCGAAAATCACAACCATTTTGAGGTAAAATGTCAGGAACCTTTGCCTCATTGGACCTCAAGATATTAAGCCCGCGACAGTAGAAGAGTGGCTAATTTTGCCTTCTGCCAGACAGTTTTTCACCTGAAACTCTTGTTACAATTGGGATTGAACAACAAAATGGCTATCAAATTGAAGCATTTGTAATACTCTTTCTGTAAAAACAACCCAAGTAAGCATTCAAGAAAAAGACACATCATATCCAGAAAAATATCAAAATTTCATAAATTTTACAATCCTGACATCAGAAAATGTGTGACAAAGACTCTAAAAACTATTTTCAAGTGGCAGAAAAGTCTATTGTCCATGTCAGAAGGACACTTCACAGTCATATGTTCAGAGTTTGCTTCTTGAAGCTATCAAATCGCTCACGATTGTATTCCACAGCTTGAAGAATGTACTCTCTTTGCTGAGAATATGTGGTAATGATGTTTGCAAAATCATTCATCATCTTGATTTTTAAACAGGTCTAATGAGTATACAGTATGGATGTACAGTGAGATTTTGATGATCCCAAATAGAATCATCCCTTATTTACCAGTGAATTGGATCGGACTTCAATCACTTGCATAATTCCAAGGGATATTCAGAAAAAAATTTCAGAAGGACAATTTTTTTTCCCAATTATTTTTCCCGCGGAATATCCAGAGGCGCCATCTTGATTTTGTAATAAAAAAAAAGAAAAGAATAAATATAGAAAATCCTGCTAAAGTTATAAGACATATTTTAATCGAAGCAATCAAATTGAAATGAGAGATTCGAACATCTAGTCACGTGATTCGTACTTCTAAAAAAAATTTTTTAAAAAAACCCAAAAAAAACAACAACAACAATAAAAAGAAAATGCAAACTTTGATGTTTTGATATTATGCATTAGACTTTAAAAAAAAAATCTTTTAAACGTCTTCAGTAATATTCCTCAAATATATTTGTTAACTTTTGATTATTTAGAGAAAAAGAAAAGAAATCAAATATGGCGGCCGGCGTTATTTCGAAGGATCTTTTTTGTAAATTTCCTTTCGGGAAATTATAAACAAGTGAATGAGTTTATATTTTTTTGTGATTTCATTCCTCTTTTTTTCTTCTTCGTTTTCTTTCTCTAATCGATTTGCCCTTTGAGTTTTCTTCGATTTTTATTCTTTTCATAACGCCTTAAATTGCTATATTTTGTGACCCCCCTCCACTTTCTGTTGCCTTTGATATCAAGCAATAACGATTAAACAATGTATTTATATGTTTAGCAGTTGTATCTCTTTGATCTTTTTCTTTCTTTCTTTCTTTTCAGTTCATTCTTTTTTTCATTCTCTGTTGATTCTTTCTTTCTTTTTTACGGTTGATTTTTTCTCTCTTATTTTTCTTTGTTTCCCTTGATTCCTTCTCTCTTTCCTTCTTCATTTCATTTCCTTCTTTTTCTCGTCATTATTGTTTCTTTTCAACTTAATCATTATTTTTCACGTTTTTCTTTCTTCTTTTATTTGCGATTCATTCTTTCTTGTTTCATTCTTTCTTTCACAACTTCTTTTCTTCTAATTGGCAAACTAATATTTTTATTTATTTATTTCACTCCTTCGTCTTCTTTCTCTAATTCTTTTAATAGCTTTTCCTTTCATTCTTTCGCTTTCTATTGCTGCCTCTTTCCTTCTTTTCAGTTCATTGTCTCTTTCTTTTTCCTTTTTCTCTTTTTTCATCATTTTTTTCATTCTTTCGTTTTCTCTTGTTTTTTCTTTCTTTCACTGTTTCTTTTGTTCTATTTGACAAACTAATATTTCTTTATTTCTTTCTTTCTTTCTTTCTTTCACTATCTCCTTCGTCTCCTTTCTCTAATTCTTTTGATAGCTTTTACTTTCCTCTCTTTACTTTTTCTATCACTATCTCTTTCTTTCTTTTCACTTCATTGTCTGTTTCTTTTTCCTTTTTCTGTTTATTCATCCTTTTTTTCTTTCTTTCGTTTTCTTTATTCCTTCACCTTTGTTTTTCTCTTTTTTTCTTTTTTTTCCTTCATCTTCGTTTTTCTTTTTTTCCTTCATCGTTTTCCTTCTTTCTCTTTTTTCCTTCATTTTCGTTTTTCTTTTTTTTCTTTATTCCTTTATTTTCGGTTCTTTCTTTTTTTTATTACTACCTTTGTTCTAATTGGCAAACTAATCTTTCTTTCACTATCTCCTTCGCTCTCTTTAATTCCTTTGA
>CM042173.1:45560223-45587723 GCA_023376005.1 Doryteuthis pealeii
TTTAATATGATATTTTATTATATCAAAACTTAAATACTTGCACCCGGAGGGTCCATATATTTGCTAGTTGTAATAACTTTTCAAATAAAAGACATTATTTTTTTTTTTTTCAGATTGGATGGATAAATGCAAGGTGTTTTTTTATGTGGGGATTTTAATGGTGCATCCTGTGGGGATCCAACTCACGATTTAGTAATAATGGATCTGCGAGACTAACTTTTAAACCCCCTCCACCTAGACGACGCCCGAGTGCCACTTCTAGTCTTGTATAAATGCACAATTTTTTGTGTATTCTATTATAGAATCATTCTCCAGGCGAGCTAGTATTTTTCCATTGGGTTATATTTAGCATTTTCTTTTTTCAGTATCAATTTCTTCAAATGTAATTCTACTTGTTTTACTTGGTTCACCTTTTGTTAGGTTTATTAGTCTGTATGTAAAGTTATTTCTAAAGATTTATTTATGATCTTATAGCGTTTTGAAAGCTAAGCGGTTTATGTGGTTATTGAGGTGGACTTTGCTTTTAAGTTTATTTCGAGTTCTCTGTTGTTCGGTGCTTTTCTCTCTGTTTTTAGCGATATTTTTACGAAGTAATTTATTGTGCTGTTGCAGTTTTAGTTCATATATGTTTTTCGTTAGTCGGAATAAAGAAGTCGAAATTATCAAGTTTACTGGACACTTTCTCGTTTTAAATACAAAGATTTCTTGTTTTGGAAGTTGGTTGATATATATATCTTATTATAATGGAGATTGTGTGTTTTTATGTCTGTAACCGAAACTATATTACTAATCGAGTCACAATTAACATAGTTATTTTACATTATTTTATATTAAACCTGAATTATTAATAAATTTGCTTCACCTTTTTATTAGTGTTGTCCATATCTACATACAAATAACATGCAATTGTATTTATATATACAACATAGCGGTTTGCAGTGTGAATGGGAATGCTAATTTGCATATTGATATTAAAAATGTGATTTTATTAAATATGTGCTTAGTATTATTGATTTCTAATTGTTTGGTTTTATTTTAATGAATATAAGCAAAAATCTCTTCCATGAATCTTAAATGAAATCCATTAACAAGAAAAAATAACTGTCATTTTATTTTTTATTTCCTAATTTAACTAAATTGTTAAATAAGTAAAATTCAGCAATGAAAGACGGGAGTGATGGAAGAGTAAGTTTCATTTCTATTTTTCTATTATACCCCCACTCTGTTACATATCTTTTTATCTGCCTTCTTATTAGACTTTCTAATTTAATACGATATTTCATTACATTAAAACCTAAATACTTGCACCCGGAGGGTGCATATATTTGCTAGTATATATATATATATATATATATATATATATATATATAATATATATATAGTATGTAGAGATGGTCACTGTTTCAGCTTTTGCTGGAATGGTGTACCAAAGGCAGTATTATTGGTATAGTGCTCAATATAAAATAGAGCTGTTATATGATATAATAAGATAAATATATAAAGGTTTACATATCTATTTATTAGGTGACAAAGGAACATTCACAACCATATTGGTTTCATGCGATGCAATCATCAGGTGAAGATGTTTCGCATGAAACCAATATGGTTATGAATGTTCCTTTGTCACCTAATAAATAGATATGTAAAACCTTTATATATTTATCTTATTATATATATATATATATATTTATATATATATGAGATTATTTTGGTATATGTATCCGTTTGTGGGGGTACGTATATCAGGTTTGGGCATTTGTATGAAGCATTAAAGAAAGAAATATCAGAAATTCGGTTGTCTTTTTTAGTAGAGTTCCGTTTATTTAGCTGTAGTAAATTTTCCAGATTATTATAGCTCCCTTCTTCAGACTATTATCAAGTTTGGTGGACACTTTCTCGTTTTAAATACAAAGATTTCTTGTTTTGAAAGTTGGTTGAAACCTACAAAAGGAATGGAGCACTCTATGGCGGCCTTTACATACATACATACATACATACAGGTGTGCGTATTCAAACAGTTAAATTCCACTTCGCATTCTGTGGGTGACGATAGCCGAGCGGTTAATCTGTCCGACTGCTGCTGAATCGATCGGAGTTCTATCCCGGCTGTAGGTAGCTCACAAAATGTCTAGCCACACTGAAGTAACTTGATAAGTCGAAACAAGTGTCCGTGGATGACATATATATCAGTTATCCACAGACATGTGTTTCGACGTTTACGTTTCATCAGTGCGGCTTGATTTTTTTAAACAGCTACCTCTAGCCAGGGGCGAAAGCCGACAGAATTTTCGTCAGCCAAGCTCATTGACCTTATGGCTGTTAGAGACTCTTAGTCAGAGGCGAATAACTGATACATACAGGATGTATGTTTTACTAATATATATATATATATATATATATATATATATATATATATATATATATATATATATATATATATATATATATATATAAGTCAAGCCACACTCATGAGAAATATACTTTGAAACACGTGTCTGTGGATGACTGATATATATATATATATATATATATATATATATATATATATATAATATAGTGAAATAACATGGAACTTAATCCGACAGTGTGAATTTGATATATTGAAAAAACAAAGAAGGGTGTTTACAAATGCATGAGCTCATCAGGAGAGAATGTGCAAGGCCCCGAAACGGTTTGCACATTCTCTCCTGATGAGCCCATGCATTTGTAAACATCCTTTGTTTTTTCAATATATCAAATTCATATATATAATATATATATAGAAAAAGGTTTACAATTGATCAGATTAGTTGTAGACCCTGAGATAATAATAATAATAATAATAATAATAATAATAATAATAATAATGAAAGAATAAAGAAATAAAAAGAGTTTGAGTTTAGTAGAGTCGCGTGGTGTAATGGTTACAGTCGTAGAAAATGGATACGGTGAGACGAGTTCAAATCCTGGACGAGGCTATTTGCATTGCACATAGCACTAATACCCTTGGGAAAGGTACACATTTAACTATTCTCCCTTCCGCTATGGGTAAATAGTAGGACAGACTGGGCTTTTTAACCGGTCAAGAGAAGGAAACTGAATTCAAACCAAAGGGGCTCTCTTCTCGTTAGTCAAAACTACTTTGAAAGATACGGACCATATGACCTTTAGGCACCTCTTTTGCGATCTCGTTTCATAAGGACATTTTTTTTTATTTACACCGGAAAATCCGGTTGTTTGTTAACAGACGATTTTTAGTTTTTTTTTTAATTATAAAACTAACCCCTAACCCTAACCAAGAACCGGATTTTAACGGTGTAAATGGAAAAAATGTCTTTATGAAACGAGATCGCAAAAGGGGTGCCTAAAGATCATATGCTCCAAAGATTCTCCTCCTCCTTCCATATCATTGGTTACTCCTATAATTCTCACAAAAATTAGTCATCTATAGTGTTTGAGAATACACTACTAGGAGCAGAATATTAATAATAGAGATTCGGTCTATATGTCTGTAACCAAAACTACGTCACAGTTTACGTCACAGTCATTTCAAGAATTAAATAAGTTTATCAATGAGTATTTAATTTAGAGTCAGTATCATTACTACAAAAGATTATAAAAATTCTATGAAAAATCAATTAATTATCAAATTTTCACGAAAATTTCGATACTTATTCACCTTTAGATGAATTTGTGTTTAAAATAGTTTTTTTTAAAAATGAAATGGAGGAAATATTTGTTTTACTAAGTCGACTCACCAACCTTATTCAATTTTATGAAATCCAGACAAAATATATATTTACTAGTAAGATTTTTAAATTTCTCTCTAAAGATAAGAGTCTGAATAATTAAATCAGACAGTTTTAGCAACGTTTTGGGGGTCCCTACTATCGTAAAACAAAACAAATATCTCAGTGGAGTGGAGTGAATACTTTTTAAGTTATTTAAAAAAGATATTAAACGTTTTATTTTATTCATTTAATTTTCCCAGCTTCTCAAGCAATATCTTTCAAAAATGTATTTTATACCGCCTGGAGAGTGTTTTTTTTGTTTTGTTTTGTTTTGCTAGTATTAATAATCAAGTGTGCTATATCTGTACATATATAGAGGGTAGTTAGTGTGTATTTATATATATTCCAATGAAACTACGAAAATAAAACAATTAACGACAAAGTGAATATATATATGTGACAGAGAACACGAGTTGAGTGCGGGCATGAAAACTTGCCGTATTCTCGAAGGAAGCGGGCTAGGCTGACCTAGGATCGAACCCGCGCCCTTCTGAATGGGAAAAGGCGACACTTTGGTGCGGGCACCGGAATCGAGATGCCACTGTCCCGTATGTGAACGCCAGATGCCCGGATGATAGATGTGGGCATTCCGGCAACTGGGATTGAGTTGACAGTCTCGTATGTGAAGCACAGACGCCCGGATGATATAAGAAGACCTTTGTATAAATAGAAGGAAACACCCAGAAGCGGGGAGTACAGAAACGAGTGTTGCTACGGTAGCTGCTAGAGGATTCGATGACGACGAAGGAAAAGAAGAAGAAGAAGAACAATAATAATAATAATAATAATAAGAAGAAGAAGAAGAAGAAGAAGTGGGTGTTTGCAAAGAGAAAGTTTAGCCTGCGAGAAGGCGTTGGACTCGCTTCTTTTTGCCCCTCAACAAAAACTTTTTGAGTTAAATCTTTATTTTCCTCTACTTTTTTTCTTCCTATAATATATACACACATTAGATATCATTGGTTCTTGTTTTTTATGCAAAAATTATAAAGGTTTCATTTATATTAGAAGATATTTAAAGATTAAAATGTTCAAAGATTAAAATATACATAGAAATAGCATTGAAATTCTACTTACCTTGATTTTATCTTGCTTATAAATATCTAATGTTGTCTATTATAGTTATGAATAGTCATTATAAATCAAAGGTTGTTAGGCAATTTGATGGTCCTTTTGTGTATGAGATGTCCTCTGCGCAGTACATGATGCGCAAATGTATTGCAGTGGTTATAGTCATTGTTGTTAGATTTGAACACGGTCCAGAAAAGCTGTTGTTTATCAATTGAATTAATCAATAAATCAAAGCACTGTCTGGTGTAATATATATACCCAACCCATCCACCATGGGCAGGATGTGACACAAGGTCAATTTTTTAAGCGAAATACATTTGATTTGAATTCAGTTTTCTTTCTAGACTTGTTGCCGTAACAAGGCTAAAGAGCCCAGTCTACCCTACAGTCAGAATCAATGTTCAGCAGTTTCTGTTGTCCCCCTCTACCCAAGTGACGCTATGTAGTCGCTTCTAGATTAGGAATAAAGAATGCTCAATATCAATGATAGGTTATTTGTCGAGTAAGTTAGGATAGTGTAGAAACAGAGTCAACGGCGCTTTGTGACTGTCAGTTTCTTGGAAATTGGATCACTAGTCTATGTGATTTCGTAGACGTTTTCAAATTGAAATTTCCGCGATTGTATTTTTTCTATTTTTCTTGTTAAACAAAATGTAAGTCTCAGATGTTTACAACTGAATCGCCTAAAGGTTTGAAGGTAAAAAGAAACTTTGGAATTGAATAATCTTTTAATTAAAATATGTAAAGAAAGTCAGATTGATATTGAAAGAGGAAATTAAATGAATAAATAATAATAATAATAATAATAATAATAATAATAATAATAATAGAGAGAGAGAGAGGAGAATGCGAGTGGGCGCGCATAGAATGAGCAGAAAGAAAATAAGAAGAGAGTGTGTGCGTGTGTTTGTGTATACAGAAAGAATGAGTAAAAATTGTGTGTGTGTGTGTGTGTGTGTGTGTGTGTGTGTGGAAAGAGACTAGGGAGAGAGAGCGAGAGTGTGTGTTTGTAGAAAGAGAATACGGATGTGTGGGTGTGAGAGATAGAGAGAGAAAGGGAGGGAGAGAGAGAAAGAGAAAAAGAGAGAGAGAGTTGAAAGAATGAAAACAGTGAAAATATATATATATATATATATATATATATATATATATAGAGAGAGAGAGAGAGAGAGAGAGAGAGAGAGAGAGAGAGAGGGAGAGAGAAAGAGAGAGAAAGAGAGAGAGAGAGAGAGAGAAAAGGGAGAGAGAAAGAGAAGAGAAAGAGAAGAAAGAGATAGACAGAAAGAGACAGAGAGAAAAAGAAAGACAGAGAGAAAGACGGATAAACACAAACGAGAGAGAGAGAGAGGGGGAGAATAAACGCAACGAGAGAGAGAGAGAAAGAGAAAGAAGAGAGAGAGAGAGAAGAGAGAGAGAGAGAGAGAAAGAGAAAGAGCGAAAGAGAGAGAAAGAGAGAGAAAGAGAGAGAGGTAACATATATAAAGCAAGATTATGTGTTATCTAAAAGGATAAAGATGATTTGAGAAAGAAAAAACAGAATAAAAACAGGAAAGGACTAAAAACAGAACAAAAAATGGCGGCAAAAGAATTAAGAAAGAAAGCAGATTAGGCATTCAAAAAAAAACGTGTAGATTCAGTCAAATTAAATTCTAACAAAAGATATGTGTGTCATGTATTGTTAGTGTATAGTTTTTAAATTATTTATTGTAAAGGCAATAATAGCATTTATATACAATAAAAGACATGCCACATCGGCACCAACACATGGGAGGCTTGTGCAGAAGAACGTGCAACCTAACACATCCTCGTCAAACAAGGAACGCAAGGAGTGGAAAAGAGAGGACAGAAGCCGCCACAGAAAGGAGACAACAGCAACTCCAGCAAGCATCACTGTTTGTTCGCGGTCACTGCACCAGAGATTGACATTCAAAAATGGTGTGTTCAGCCACCCACGCAGTTGCAGATAAAAGGTGTGTGTGTGGGGGGAAGTGGACTCTACGCCATCGTCTTTAATAGACAAAAGGATGCCAACACACATACAATAAAATTGAATATCATACTATCTTCCTTAAATAGCTCCTCTTGATTTTTCCCACTGTAGAGTTCCACGGGTTCTGCTTGTGTATATATAAAGTTAGATTGTGTTTTATTTAAAAGGATAAGACTTTTTAGGCATTAGAATCCATGAGAAAAAACAATAAAATCGATAACGTACATTTTCATCAAAATACGTAGTCTTATAATGTCTGAAAAATGACATTTTGGGCAAACCTTTGAAGCCCCATATCTCACCTAATTCTCAAGCGCCATCAACCATCTTTTACTATGTGATACTCCTCATCGAACTCTATCATATTAGTTTGGCATTTTATTTGCACACGAAATTTGCCATTTTTGCTCACTCTCAGGGGGGTTATCAAGCCTCGAAAATCACCTAAAACTCTTAATTGAGCACTTTTTTCACCATCTGTAAATTCAAGGCATTAGAATCCACGAGAAAAAACAATAAAATCGATAAAAAATAATTATTTAAAAGGATAAGATGATTTTGAGAAAAAGAAAACATAGCAACAGAAATAGAGGACTAAAAAAACAAAATGGGGTAATCGATGAATAAACCAAGAAGATAAAACATTTTTGAAAAAGTTTTTAAAAAGTTATAGAAAATAAAAATAAAACAAATGGAAAATTTAAAAATGTTTCTTATTTTTTGGGGTCTAAAAGAAAAGAGGAATTTTGAAAAAGGCATTAAAGGTAAAAACAAAAAAAGAAATTGTCTGCAATAATATCAGATAGTGAGGCAAAATAAATCCAACATGTTGTCGAAGAGCTTCGAAGAGTCCTCGATACCAGCAATACAGTTATCCATAAAATAGAATCTTGTAGATTTGATAGAATATTAACAAATGATATATGTATTATTAGTGTTTTATTTTTAAACCACAAGGTTCCAAGTTCGATACTGGCCCTCGACAACTCAGCGACAACAAACTAGGAAACTTGTGGTTTCTAGCCGTAAGCTCAACCGACTGAGCTAACCCAGCCCTTATATGTAATAAAATTGAATATAATCCTTTTTCTGCTGAAATAGCTCCTATTTATTTTCCCAACGTTGAGTTCCACGGGAGAGGACTAAAACAACTCAAAAAATGGGGAGAAAAGAATAAATAAAGCAAGCAGATAAAACATTCACAAACAAAAGTAAAATAAAAGATAATAGAAAATAAAAACAAAACAAAATGGTATTTCTCTGAATATTTGAGATGAGGCTTGATGATTATTATTATCTGCGTTATTCGGACTATTGTTCTCATCTTCATTGTTATCTGTACAACGTTTTAGCCGATGTGCCCTCCGGCTTTCTTCAGGTATTTCTTGTCGGACTCGGGAACTTTCTTGTCGTAATCGGGAGCCATCACGAAACTTGGACACATGGTCTAGTGGATAAAGGAATTAGGTTAAGACAGTTCTAAGTGACAGCTATTTCTGGACTGCAGGTTCAATCCTGGTCAAGAGCAGCAGTAACAGAATAATAATTAACTCAGCTTAACGCCTCTACCCCAACTATGGTTAGCGGAATGAGAACAGGATACCCCCGTGGACTGAATAAAGATTTAGATTCAAAGTTCCGTGATGGCTCCCGATTACGACAAGAAGGTTCCCGAGTCCGACAAGAAGGCCGGCGGGTACATCGGCCGAAACGTTGTACAGATAACAATGAAGATGAGGACAATAGTCCGAATAACGCAGATAATACTAAAACAAAATGGAAAATCTTAAAATGTTTCTCTTATTTTGTGGGATGTAAAAGAAAAGTGGAACATAAAGAAATAAGAATTTGTCTGAAATAATATTATAAAAGGAGCAAAATAGCTCCAACATGTTGTCGAAGGTTGAAAATTAAAAAGAAAAAGATTTCCGAAGATTCCTCGGTACCAGGGAGGGGGTCAAAGTTAAGGTACAGGACATGTATGCTTAAGGAAAAATTATGATATTGTAAAAAGTACCTGAAGGAGGTGTGTGGTCATTCTTAAAATGAGGTGACCAAGCGAGTACCGTACTATTAGTATTTTTGTAATTTAACCAATACCAAATAAATAAAATTATTCTACGCATTATTCTGATAACTCTATTGCAATCTATTAGATTTCCATGCGCCAAAGTTAAATGAGTTATCTCTAGTTATTAAATTATAAAATGACTTGATTAGGTAAAAAAATTGAAATAATTTATTATAAATTATTGTAATTTTTCATCTAGGTATATGAATAGATTATTCGTATTATATCTACATCTATTAATAATGGAGATTGTATGTATTTCTGTCTGTAACAAAAACTACGTCATAGCTCTACGTTACAGCTTAGGTCACAATATTCTTATGCTATATACACCCAAAATTTGAGTAAGCAATTTTAAAAATTGTTTTTTAATCTCGTCCTTTTTTTTTTCAGTAACAAGAAGTTAACTAAAAAGTTTACAAATAAATAAATACCTACGATTTTGTGGAAAATTGATGTGGAAAATATTCAAAATAATTGTTTGATTATTACATGCACGCAACATTTTATTTGAGAGGGACGGGGCTCAGTTTTAATTTCAAATTGTTTTTTTTTTTGTTTTTTTTTTTTTTACTCCTTTAATAAATATGAGGATTTTGCTTACTTATGATACAAACCCTCTGACATTGAATTTTTAACTCCCACCCTCTCAAGCAATGTATTTCTAAAATTAATTTTACGACGCCCGGAGGGTGTTTTCTGTTGCTAGTCTAGATAATTAATGTTATCCTTAAGTAATAGATACCAGGTACTTTTTACAATATTACAATTTTTCCTTAACTCCCCCTTTTCGGCATACATATCAGGAACCTAAACTGCCACCCCCCGGCAATGCCGTTATTCACAAAATAGAATCTTTGTCAAATGATATGTTTGGTTTGGTTTGGTTTGGTTGGCTTGTTTTGTTTTATGGCATATCAACCTCAGTGGGTCATTTAATGCTGATAAAGTTTTGAAATAAATTCATTCTTAATGGATACACTTTTTATAAATAGATTTTTCTATTCAACCCATAGATGGGTCCCTAACAGGTACTACCACCCCGAGTCAGAGTGTACCGGGGAACAATGATGAAGGGGTGCTCCACATTACCTAAACCTCAAGAACTGGAACCTCACCACCAGATAGAGTTTAACGTCATTCCCAGGACATGTAGACCCTCAGCCACCGCCTTCTAGCACCCATATGATAAAAAGGGTTGGGGCAAGGGCTTGACATGACCAGCCGATTAATCGGAGGGGGCCTCTCCGACTGCCCGTCTAGCCTAAGTAAGGGCCAAAGTGGAGTTTTTCAAGTCAGTAACAGATCATCCACCTGGTTTCTATCCTTAAGCATCACAGTCACCACCCACGGCCAACAGGTGGCCTCATTGGGGGAGTCTTACCCCTCTGCAGAGGTGCAGTCAGTGCATTCTAACGCCCAAGCCAACAGGGCGGCAAATGATATGTGTATTATCTATTAGGAATTGTTATTGTATAGTTTGTATTATTTATTGTAAAGACAACAATGACACTTATATGCAATAAAATTGAAAATCATCCATTTTTTTTGCTTAAATAGTTTTTCTTGATTTTTTTTTTCCTTCGAAGAGTTCCAAATTCAATGTATCATAAGTAAAATCATCAAATTTATCAAAGGATTAAAAAAATAAAACAATCTGAAACAGAAACTTAGTTCTGCCTACCCCAAATAAAATCTTGCGTACATCTATTGTTGCATACCCTCTTCATTATTTCTTTACTTACTCTATTCTTCTGGCCGTCTTTGGAATCTTATAACATCTTGTGTTGGTCTGGAATCTTCTAAGGTCTGGACTTCTCTTGGGGACTTCGTGTCTGGTCTTCCATTGAGTATTTCTCTTTATCAGAAGCCCTGTGTCATTTTTTTTTAGTTTTTAGATTATAAACACAAGACTTCGATTTACTTGATCTTATTTTATTTTTAAATCCCCAGCCAGACAATCTGCGCAGATGAGAACGGTGGCGCGTAAAACGCGACTTACAACCTATGAGCTCGGCTCCTACCTTCTAACTGAAACTTACTTCTAATCTAAACTGGAAGAGAGGGTCTTCTCTACTGGTTCTCACGGCTATCCCCAGAAGGTAGGGTCAGGACTGAGGTCAAACGTTGTCACTTATTCTTCAAGGCCGCCGGCTGAACTTATAACCGTCATTTTGATTTCTACACTATTGCACATAAATATTAAGTATCTAATAATTATGTAACACTATTAATTATTAACTAAATAATTATTTGGAATATTTTACACATACATCTTACACAAAATCGTTGGTATTTATTTGTAAATTTTTATTTAACCTCTTGTTACTAAAGAAACAGCGAGAGTAACATTTTTTTAACTGGTTGTTCTTTATTCTATGTATTAAAGATATGTATATAGACTACTGGTAAAAAAGGGGGATGAATGGAAAAAAAGGATGTTTGTAAACATGGATCGCAATTTGAAACTGTGGATGTTCTTCGTAGTGAAGTTTATGCATCCTGGGCGAGGATCCTAAGAACCCGTATGCAGAAGTTACTAATGAGAATGCCAAAACGAATTTTCGAAGTAGTTCGCATAAATGGAGGAAATACTGAATATCAAATTGTCGTTGTATATTATTTGTTCTGTGTTTTATATTTGTATTTACATGGGCTTAACTTCATGAACAACCAGAAGAAAGAAGTTACTTGATAAATAAGTAACTTGGAAACTCACCAGAAAGCGAGCGGACCGTAGAATGTTACTCTATCTATTCGCAAAACCACCGAGAAGTTCTACTTCATGATTGTTTTATGTTTGTTTCTTATTTGTTAAGCATTTGCTTTTGGGGTAATCAGGGGAGAATGTGCACCGTTTTAGGACCTTCCTCTCAATTTGATTTGTATATTTGATTGTATGATATACTGAATATATTTTGTGGGGCCTCACATGAGTGAGAGGATCCAGTGTGCAAATAAAACTGTTATGAGGAAAGGCCCCGAAACAAAACAAAACTAAATGGCGGCAAAATAGTATATAACACAAGCAGATAAAGCGTAAAATAAATCTATATATTAATACTCTTGTTCCTTAATCTTCCGACAGTTATCATCTTACAACATCTTCTGGTTAAAAATGAGACCATCCAAATCTCCCAAGATGAAATGCAAAAATGTAAATCCTGATTATCTGTTGTTGGTTATCTGTCGAATTCTTATTTCCTATGCGAGTCTTCAGCAAACTAATGGACCATTCCGTTCTTATTAAAAAGAAAGAATAAAAAGACATGTTACACTGAAATATAAGAAATAGAGTAGGGAGAAGTTAGAGGTTAGCGCGTGGAAGCGATAATGCTAATCTGTTTTAATCGAACATAAGGAAAAGACGAAAAGAAAAAAAAAGAAAAATTGTTAAATCAAGATTATTATATTATTTGTGTTATTCGGACTATTGTCCCCATCTTCATTGTTATTTGTACAACGTTTCGGCCGATATACCCTCCGGCCTTCCTCAGGCGTGGAATAAATAAAGGGTTACGACAAAATACGACAAGAAAGTTCCCGAGTTCGAAAAGAAGGTTGCCGAGTCCGAGAAGGTTCCCGAGTCCGACAAGAAATACCTGAGGAAGGCCGGATGGTATATCGGCCGAAACGTTGTACAAATAACAATGAAGATGAGGAAAATAGTCCGAATAACGCAAATAATACTAATCTTCAAGCCTCATCTCAAACATTCAGAGAAATAAGATTATTATACTTTTTACATATTGAACTATTTTGAAATAACTCTTAAACATATCAAACGTTGTAATAATTAAATTATCATATTGTGGTATATCCACTGTCATAATAGTAAACAATATTTTGTTTGACGTAAGAAATTTGGAAACAATTTTTTGTACTGAACTTATTAATATATATATATTCACCAACCCCTCCGCACGAGCAGGATGTGACACAAGGTCAATTTCTTAAGCGGAGATCAACAGGTTTGAATTCAGAGTTTTCCTTTCCTAGACCGGTTGCCTAACCAAGGTTAAAGAGCCCAGACTGTCCAACTATTTATCCATAGCTGGAGGGAGAGTAGGATTCATACCTTTCCCATGAGTATTAGCACTAAGTGAAATAAACTTATTAACATAAATGTATCTGAATCTCGCTCATACCTCAAACCTTAACTGAAAACACAAAACAAAAATTCGATTGAGTGACGGTTCGTAACTTGGAACACTCGTAAGTCGGGGTAATCGTAAGTCGGAACACTCGTAAGTCGGAACACTCGTTAGGGAAGAGGAGGTCTAAAACAAAATGACGACAAAAGAACAAATAAAGAAAGCAGATAAAGTGTAAGTAAAGTCGTCGGGGAGGCCTAAAGTCGGTATCAGCCAATCAACGAGGGAGTCTATCCACTTTTCACTAGCGCTAGACCAAGGAGATTGTTTTTGCGTCAGAGGTGGAACGCCACACCTACCATCAGCTCCTTACTTTACCGCACAGATCCCCGTGCTACTCATACGCTGAGTTGGCGAGGGCCGGGATCGTACTAGGAACCTTGTGCTTTCTAGCCAAACGCTCTACCGACTGAGCTATAAAGAGTAAAATAAGAAATAATAATAATAATAATAATGATAATAATAATAATAATATAAATATAAATATAGATATAAAAGCAAAACAATGGAAAATATCTTTCTTATTTGGTTGGGTGTGAAATAAAAGGGAAGACTTTTTAAAGAAATGTTAAAATTTTTTTAAAAACAAACTTTGTCTGAAATAATATCAGATACTGAAAGGCAATTGGTGTGACGGTGTCTGGGATCGAGACGGGAAGCGTTAATAACTACTCTAAAAATAAAACGGGCGGAAAAAAGAACGCGTTAGAGCAGTAATAATAATTTTTTTTAAACCTAAAATAATCTCAAACTCTCCCAAAAGCAGAATATTTTCAACAACATAATTTCATTTCTATTTAAAGTTGTTTTTTAACGAGAGAAGTGAAATAAACTATTGTTAAAGTTTTAAAAAAACTTCATCGATATAACATACAGAAAAAATAAACATAATAGGTAGAAAATGATGCTTATTGACTTCCATATTTAATGTTATCTATACATATAAAGGTCAGTTGATGTGTATATATGTTTGTCTTTAAAAATTATTGATATAATATACAGCAAACATAATAGATAGAAAATGATACTTATTGTCTTCCAGGGTATTTCCTAGTTAGGTAACATGAGTGACCCAGACAAAAAAACAGAACCCAAATTATTTATTTATTTCCCATTAAACTAACCCTATTCCTAACTCTAAACCTAACCCCTAACCCTAACCCTTGGACTTAAACTTGAAAAAAAAATTGAAATTAAAATTAACAGTTTTATTACAAAATTTGTAGGTTCTGTTTTTTTGGGGGTCACCCTGTAATATTATATTACTCAACTAGAGGGGTTAGGGTTAGGGTTTAGGGTTAGGGTTAAGGTTGGGTTGGTGTTGGGGTTTAGGGATAGTTTAATGGGAAAATAAATAATTTGGGTTCTGTTTCTGGATCACCCTGTAATATCATGTTACTCAACTAGGAAATAACCGACTTCCATATTTAATGTTAACTATCTATCTGTCTATCTATCTATAAAGGACAGTTTGTATGTATGTATGTATAACCGGATAAAATAACGAAAATAAAACAATGAGAAAGTAAATATATATGAACATTAAATATCACCTGTTCTTCCTTTTTGATTTGATTTATATCCGAATATATACAAAAATTAAAATATACATAAAAATATCATTGAAAATTCTACTTAAAGATGTCTTGTGAATCTCAAAAGTAAACGTATCAATACACCAGAGTTTCACTTCCTACCAGTCGACGCTGGGTAGCCGCTTCTAGTGCATATATAAAGGGCAGATGGTGTGTATGTATGTATGTATGTCCGGATGATATGTTTGGTTTGGTTTGGTTTTGTTTTACGGCATATCAACCTCAGTGGGTCATTTAATGCCGATAAAGTTTTGAAATAAATCAATTAATGGATAATACAATTTTTTTATAAATACATTTTTCTATTTAACCCATTGATGGAACCCTAACAGGTACTACCACTCCGGGTCAGAGTGGACTAGGGAGCAATGGTGATGAAGGGGTGCTCCACATTCCCCAAACCTCCAGAACTGGAACCTCACCATCAGATAGAGTTTAACGTCATTCCCAGGACATGTAGACCCACAGTCACCGCCTTCTAGCACCCATATGATAAAAGTCATAAGGGCAATAGGGTTGGGAAAATCATATAGTTGCTAGGGCTTGACGTGACCAGCCGATTGATCGGAGGGGGCCTCTCTGACCGCCCGGCTAGCCCAAGATAGGGCCAAAATGGAGTATTGCAAGTCATGAACTGCTCATCCACCCGGGTTCTATCCTTAAGCATCACAGGTCGCCACCCACGGCCAACAGGTGGCCCATTGGGGGAGTCTTACCCCTCTGCAGAGGTGCAGTTGGTGCATTCTATCGCCCCAGCCGACAGGGCGGATGTCCGGATGAAACTACCAAAATAAAACAATTAACGACAAAAAAAAAATATATATGCATTAAATATCACCTGTTTTTGCTTTTTGGACAAAATTATGAAGATTCAAATTTATGTTTGAAAATATTCATAAACTAAAATATATACAGAAATAGCATTGAAATTCTACCTAAATTATCCATTTGTAAATCTCAAAAGTAAATAAATCATTACACCAGTTTCCCGCTACTCAGTCTAATTTGGATTTGACGCCTCTAGTGCATATATAAAGTGAAATTAGTATGTATGTATGTATTTATATATGTATGTACGAATGAAACGACGAAAATAAAACAATTAACGACAAAGTAAATATATATACACATTAAATATCATAAGTTCTTGCTTTTTGGTGCAAAAATTATGAAAACTTGAATTATATTCAAAGATATTTAAAATATAAAATATACACAAAAATAGCATTAAATTCTTAAAATTGTCTAGCATTTGTAAATCTCAAAAGTAAACAAATCAATATACCCGAGTTTCCCCCTACCCAGACGACTCGGGTAACCGCTTCTAGTACATATATATAAAGGGCATTTGGTATGTATGTACGTCTGGATGAAAATAAAACAATTAATGACAAAGTAAATATATATACACATTAAATATCATCAGTTCATGCTTTTTGTTAAAAAATAATGAAGATTTGATTTATATTCAAAGATATTTAAAAATTTAGATATACATAGAAATAGCATTGAAATTCTACTTAAAGTATCCAGCATTTGTAAATCTCAAAAGTAAACAAATCAGTACACCAGGGTTCCCTCTCTACCCAGGGGTCGCTGTTTAGCCGCTTTGTGGCGAAATTGAAGGCAGAGCTGTGGACGAGCTGATTCCCATCCTCCACAAACAAAGCTGTCCGGATATGTTTGGCCTGTGCGAAAGGCAGGAGTGTGGCGAGTGGTCACGGATATTTGAACTCGCTACCTCCTTGGAGCTGAAATGCTGTTGGCAGAAACCCAGATGAGATATGTGGGAATTTGCATAAAGGGTAGCCGAGCGAGCATAAATAAAACGGACGGTGGCTGATACTGGGACAGAGAGAGAAAAAAAGCAAGTTTTTCAGACCAGACCAGACCAGATGAGACCAGACCAGACCAGAAGTGAAATTCGATGACTGCTGTGTTTGGGGTGTGAGGGAGTGAGAGTAACGTGCTCAGTTGGTAGAGACTGTGCTGACGACGAAAGAAATTACATTTCGTTTGCTAGACGCTTCTAATAATCAGTAAACGAAAATAGACCATATCTGATATTCTTTAACTCCATCCATGGATATATCATGTTTTAACGACATGTCAACCCGGTGTGGGTTAATTTATGTCTAGAAGTTAGGGAATCGTGTACACTGTACGTTTATATTCACATTTTTTGTGTAGTTGTTTCTTAAGAGTTCTTTTTGTCCATTTTTGAAAATTGTGCTATTGTATGTATCTACTTAAAGGAATGTTTTGGAAAGGATTCGTTTTTACAATAACCAAACTTTTAATTCAGACAAAATACATTTAAGATTTATTTGAATACCCACGAGAAATATATTCCGCAGGTGCAAATATTGCATTTGCAGGTGCACGATGTTCTTGCATCTACAAACTAATCAAGACGCTTGCATTTGAAATGTTAGTTTTGAATACACTAAAGCGCCACCTATCGTCTAACACTGTGCCATTTAGTATTTATTCACAAAGATATGTTAGTGAAAAGAATTTTGATTTAACCAGTTTCTTGTACCTGCCAGACAGGTTATGTGTCTTGTAATAAGAGAACTGGAAGAAGAAGAGAAGTATTTTAATCTATAGGCTAAAGTCGGCATCATCAAAATCTTGGAAGAGGGTGAGGTGTGGATCGTAGATATGTTGAGACAAACAAAGAAATGTCGGAAAATATTTTACATTTCTTTTTCTAAATTTTTCTAAATAAATATGAAACAAACCTTTATAGACTGTTAAACATTCATATTGAATAAAGTTATTATGTTATTAATGTCTCGAAGAATCAATGCTGATATAAAAACAGTCTGTCTCTTCTGAAGTCGTCTGCGCTATACAATACCGAAGAAATACAGAGGACAACACGAAGAATAAGTTTAGAATAAAAAAATTATGAAGAATGTGTATAATACTATTTGTCTGATTTTTTTTTTTAAATGAGGCTTGTAATATTTAGATTTTTCGTACTGTTGTCCTCATCTTTATTGTTATATACACAACGTTTTGGCCAATGTGCACTCCGGCTTTTTGTAGGTGTTTCTTGTCAAATGTTTGAGATGAGGCTTGATAATTTACATTATTTAGGTTTTTCATACTGTTGTGCTCATTTTTATTGTTATATACACAACGTTTTGGCTGATGTACTCTCCGGCCTTCTTCAGGTGTTTCTTGTCAAATTTTTGAGATCAGGCTTGATAATTTGTATTTTGATTTTTTTCTTATATACAATGTTTCGGTCAATGTGCACAATCACCTTCGTGTATTTCCTGTCAAATTTTTGAGATGAGGCTTGATAATTTGTATTATTTAGATTTTTTGTTGTATACAAAACGTTTCGGTTGGTGTGCACAACCGGCCTTCTTCAGGTATTTGTTAACGAATTTCTGAGATGAGGATTGGTCATTTGTATTATTTAGATTTTTCGGACTGTTGTCCTAATCTTTATTGTTATATTCACAACGCTTCAGCCGATTTTCTCTCCAGCCTTCTTGTCGAACACAGGAACCTTCTGATTGAACTAAATAACCTTCTTGTTCAACTCGCTAGTCTTATCGGGAAGCCTTCACAAAACGTCAAACCGAACCTATTATTCAATCCACTGGAGTAGACTGTTCTCATTCCTTGAAACACATAAAAAGGCTGGAGGGAACACTGACCGAAAACGTTGTGTGTATAACAATAAAGATGAGAACAACAGTCCAAAAATCGGACCAATATGGGCACCCCTTTTTGATCTCGAGTAAGAAAGGATATGTTTTTCATTTACACCGTCAATATCCGGTTGTTTGTTAGGGGTTAGGGTTAGGGTTAGAGTTGGGGGTTAGGGTTAGGGGTTAGTTTAGTAATTTTTTTTAAATCTAAAAATCGTCAGCTAAAACAACCGAATATTGAAGTAATACTCTCACACACCCTCGTTTATATACCCGACGATGGGGTATGTAACCCTCTCATATTTAATTCTAATGATTAATTTATTTCTGATGAGAAAGGCAGTATTACTTACAGAAATTATCCCGCCCTGTTGGCTGGGGCGTTAGAATGCACCGACTGCACCTCTGCAGAGGGGTAAGACTCCATCAATGGGGCCACCTGTTGGCCGTGAGTGGCGACCCGTCATGCTTAAGGATAGAACCCAGGTGGTTGAGCAGTCCATGACTTGCAATGCTCCACTTTGACCCTTTCTTGGGCTAAACGGCGGTCAGAGAGACCCTCCTCCGATCAATGGGCTGGTCACCTCATGCCCTAGCACCTATATGATTTTCCCAACACTATTGCAGTTATGGCAACGCCAGCCCTTTTTATGATATGGGTGCTAGAAGGCGGTGGCTGAGGGTCTCCATGTCCTGGGAATGACGTTAAACTCTATCTGATAGTGAGGTTCCAGTTTTGGAGGTTTGGGAAATGTGAAGCACCCCTTCATCACCATTGCTCCCTGGTCCACTCTGACCCGGATTGGTTGTACCTTTTAGGGCCCCATCTATGGATTGAATAGAAAAATCTGTTTATAAAAAAATTGAGTATCCATTAAGAATGACTTTATTTCCAAACTTTATCGGCATTAAATGACCCACTGAGGTTGATATGCCGTAAAACAAAACAAAACAAACAAACAGAAATTATCTTTAGTCGGTATCAGCCGAACAGTGAGAGTTTAGCCCCTTTTCACTAGCAGTAGACCAGGGAGATTATATGGAGGTCCGATCTCACTGACAAGTTAAAGCGACAATTCTTCCAGGCCGTGGTTATATCTGTACTACTGTATAGATGCACCACTTGGACCCTAACGAAGCGCACAGATAATATTTTGTGTGTGTTAGACTCAGAATAAAGCTAAAATTTACTGTCTTTTCAAAACAAAAATGTCACATTTTAACTTGAGCTATTGAAATATAAATCTAATTATAATGGAGATTGTGTCTGTCTGTAATCGAAACTACGTCACAACTGACGTCACAAATAACTTTCTTATTTATGTTACACTTTTAAAGCCACCCGGCTTTATAGATAATGTCTTATCTATATTCATACAATGATTAATAAAGAAAATCCCCACTATATAGTTATTTTATCGTCTTTTGTTCTGTATATACACTTGTTTTTAAGTCGTCTATCTTTATAATTCTTTTTGTTTGTATTTTTTCTTTTATCTTTTATTATATTTTATCTTTTATAAATTTTTATTTTCTAATCCTTTAATATATATATATATATATATATATATATATATATATATATATATATTATAGTGTGAGATGGTCACTGTTTCAGCTTTTGCTGGAATGGTGTACCAAAGGCAGTATTATTGGTAGAGTGCTCAATATAAAATAGAGCTGTTATATAATATAATAAGATAAATATATAAAGGTTTTACATATCTATTTATTAGGTGACAAAGGAACAATCACAACCATATTGGTTTCATGCGATGCAATCATCAGGTGAAGATGTTTCAAATGTAAGGAAAATCGAAAAAATTTCAAAAAATTCAATAGACATGGGATGCGTATGATTGGATAAAATGATGTGTGTGTGTATGTGAAGGTGAATTGAATGTGTGAGAGTGTTTATGGGCTGCATAAAGGTTGCGTACGCGTAGTAACTGGTCACACACATAATACGTTGATCTATGAGTGTGTGGTATTTTAACAGCGCTTACGTGCGAGCGCTTGTGCCTGTGCATGTATGTGTGTGTGTGTATGTTTTTTTTTCTGTCGGATGTGTAGGTTATGTATGTTGTATATAGCTGGGTTGTGTTAGTTGAGGAGTGCGGATGAATAATATTAACTTAAGATTGCAAATGTTGTATATTATGGGCGGGTGGGGGTGGGTAATACGACGTGTAGCGATGTCAACCGGACGTTGCTGCACGCGGTTACACATAGACACGACATAGGCACGCATACAAAACAATATTCATACATACCGATATGCACACACATATCACTATATGTGCTGCGTTAGCCCTACATATACATATTGAAGTGCATACGCATACTACTATGGGCCCCACGTGCACATATATACGCACATACGCACACATACATACACAGACACACATGTATATACGCACACATACATACCCGTGCACATACACGCACACACACATGCACAAACACACGTACATGTCAGCACACATACACACACACACACACACACACACATATATATATATATATATATATATATATATATATATATATACATATATATGCACATACATACACATATACACATATATGCACTCGCATATATCCACGTACACATTCACGCTTACATATGCGCAAATACATACACGAGCACGCATATACACATGAATGCATATGTACAAGGACCAAGTGGGGTTGGTTGAAAGAAGGAAAAGGGGGTACAAGGTTCAGATCGGGGGCGGGGGTAGTCATGATACGTAAGATGGATGAAAATAAACTTAGATAGGCAGAATGATAGATGGATAAATATTATCATATTATATATATATATATAATATATATATATATATGATATGGATAAATATTATTATATTATATATATATATATATATATATATATATATATATATAAAGTTTGTTTCTTTATAGTATCTTTGAAGCATTTTGTATGTGTAATATAAAGATTTTGAAGGCAATTTACAATGCAATATGAAAAATTTGAAAAAAAATTTGAAAAAAAAACAAAAGTTAAATAAATTCAACACATATTGTATTGTAAATTGCCTTCAAAATCTTTATATTACACATACATCAATGCTTCAAAGATACTATAAAGAAACAAACTTTATTTCACTATGCTGAGCAAGGCTATATTTATAGTAAAAAATTAAAAGAATTTCGAACAATTTCCACGCGCGGGAGCAGCCGAGCCGTATTAACATCACGGAATTAGCCGATTTAATATCACGGAAAAATTTTCAAATATACGGCGTTCCTCAACTTCTTAAACAACAGATGATTACAATATCGCCGTGGGATAAGTACTATAAAAAAAAAACACCTAGTACTTTCAATAACTCTGAGGATGGAATTTTACTTCCGAAAATATTTAGTTTTGAAAAAAAAAAGAAAAGTTAAATAAATTCAACACATATTGCATTGTAAATTGCCTTCAATGTAAATTGCAGTGAGTGATTTGTTTCCTCCCATGGTATCAAGAAGACATTTTGTGTTTCCTTGAGTGTGATAGCCCAGCCTTGCTGCGAGCTGTGAAGCCAAACTGACAAATGAAATGTTCTAATGCGGGAGTTAGATGGCTTTGTTTTAAACTTAGGCGGAGCTGATCTCGATGCTTCAGTCTCTTTTCTTCAAAACTCTTGAGTCTTACGCCATTCCTTTCGATGTGATGCTTGATTTTCCCAAGCACCCAGTTTAATATGAAGGCGTTTCAAATTGTCCTTCAATTTGTCTTTAAAGTGTAAGAGAAGACGTCCAATTGAACGCTTAGCATTTGGTAATTTTCCGTATAAAATCTTGTTCCCATTCATTCTAACAACGTGACCAGCCCACCTAAGCTGAACCTTGGGGGCACATGGCCTAGTGGATAAAAGAGTTAGGTTAAGACAGTTCTAATTGACAGTTATCTCTGAACTGCAGGTTCAATTTTGGTCAAGGGCAGCAGTAACATACAATAATAACACAACCTCTACCCCAGCTATGCTTAACGGAATGAGAACAGGTTACCACCGTGGACTGAAAGGTTCAAAGGTCCGTGATCGCTCCCAATTACGATAAGAAGGTTCTCGAGTTCTAAAAGAAGGTTCCTGAGTCAGAAAAGAAGGTTCCCAAGACCAAAAAGAAGGTTCCCAAGACTGAGAAGATTCCCGAGTTCGACAAGAAATACATGAAGTAGGCTGGAGGGTACATCGGCCGAAACGTTATACAGATAACAATGAAGATGTGGACAATAGTCCGAATAACGCAGATAATACACACACACACACACACACACACACACACACACACACACATATATATATATATATATTATATATATATATATATATATAAAATCTTTTCTTGTGGAAAATCTGGGATAAACAGTTTTATTAACCCTGGTTGGATATAATAATAGTGTAGATTTTATTGAAATTCAGTCACAGAAGGACATGCGTTCGGTCTATGTACAAATAAATATACTGAATCTTTCTAACAACTTTATGCTCTACGCACATTCACGCACACATAATCTCACTTAGAGGAATGGGTAACCCTGTCCCGGCCTTCAGGTCGTAATTGGAGTCTTCATGTCGTAATTGGAAGCCTTCACGGAACTTCGATGAAGAAAAGGGTCCCAAGATTGAAGATGAGGGACCGGAGTTTGAGAAGATTCTAAAGTCCAAGAAATACCTGAAGAAGGCCGCAGGGCACATCGACCGAAACGTTGCGTAGATAACAATAAAGACGAGGACAATGGCCCAAATAATATTAATTATGAAGCCTTATCTAAAACAATTCAGAAATAATGTATATATATGTTGTGTACGTTATCTATACATATATAAAGGGCAGTTGTGTGTATTTGTATGTCTGGGGGAAACTTCAAAATTAAAACAATTAACCACAAAGCAAATATATATACACATTAAATATCACAAGGTCTTGGTTATTAGCAAAAAAATTTGCGGGATTAACTTTTAAAAATCCCCATCTACCCAATGCGACGCCGGGTAGCCGATGCTAGTATATATTATATTATAAGATTTTTGGATGTTTGCTTATTTTAGAAGCATTGTTGAATAAAGTATATATTACATTTTTACTTGAAGGCACTTACAATGCATGTATCACATAAAATTCGATACTTTTTCTTATAGAAAATGAATTTAACAAGTGTAATCCCGGCAAAGATCGCTCGGTGTGTAGAATATCGTACAGACTGTTTCGACTTTATTAAGTCTCATCAGCGATATATACTAACGACTTCCCTCCGACAGAAATCGAAACTGGGACCCAGCAGGCATAGCCAAACACTATACCGCCTTGGCCACAGTACACAGCTAACCATCCCTGCGAAATTAACCTTGTCAAGTGATACTACACGCCTCTACCATAATCGAAGTCGTTAGTATATATCGCTGATGAGACTTAATAAAGTCAAAACAGTCTGTACGATATTCTACACACCGAGCGATCCTTTGCCGGGATTACACTTGTCAATTTCATTTTCTATAAGAAAAAGTATCGAATTTTATGCGATACATGCATTGTAAGTACCTTCAAGTAAAAATTTAATATATATTATATTATGTTATACTAGCAAAAAACAAAACAAAAAAGAATTTACTTATAAATTAATTATCAAGCCTCATCTCAAAAAAATCAGAGAAATAGTAAATTGAATATAAATGCAATTATAATATAAGGTCAAATTGTGGAAATCAAATGTTAAGAATTTAGGAATTTATGGGGTTTGGTGGAGAGAAATAGACTCATGACATAAAAAAATTTATGGGTTTGGTGGAGAGAAATTAGACTCATGACATAAAAAAATTTATGGGGTTTCATGACATAAAAAAAATGGGGTTTGGTGGAGAGAAATAGACTCATGACATAAAAAAATTATGGGGTTTGTGGAGGGGTTTGGTGGAGAGAAATAGACTCATGACATAAAAAAAATTATGGGTTTGGTGGAGAGAAAAGACTCATGACATAAAAAAATTTATGGGGTTTGGTGGAGAGAAATAGACTCATGACATAAAAAAAATTATGGGGTTTGGTGGAGAGAAATAGACTCATGACATAAAAAAAATTTATGGGTTTGGTGGAGAGAAATAGACTCATGACATAAAAAAATTATGGGGTTTGGTGGAGAGAAATAGACTCATGACATAAAAAAAATTATGGGGTTTGGTGGAGAGAAATAGACTCATGACATCTCATGACATAAAAAAATTATGGGGTTTGGTGGAGAGAAATAGACTCATGACATAAAAAAAATTATGGGGTTTGGTGGAGAGAAATAGACTCATGACATAAAAAAATTATGGGTTTGGTGGAGAGAAATAGACTCATGACATAAAAAAATTATGGGGTTTGGTGGAGAGAAATAGACTCATGACATAAAAAAATTTATGGGGTTTGGTGGAGAGAATAGACTCATGACATAAAAAAATTATGAGGACTCATGACATAAAAAAATTATGGGTTTGGTGGAGAGAAATAGACTCATGACATAAAAAAATGGTTGACAGACACTGGATCCTGGGATTGAAAAAAAATCAAGACTGAGGCAGGGTAACCCATTTCTCTAAATGAGATAAAATGATATGGACAGCATCAAACAACCTATCCATAAAGGATATGTTATATCCCGAGATGTAGGAATAACAAATTGATAATAAAAACAGTGAAATATGTTTAACATATAACAATATTTGTTTTATTTATTCTCACTGACAGGGAATACAGTCGGATAGTTTTGGATAGAATTCAACTCTGGTTTATCATGTGTGTGTTGACACATGGGCCAGTCCTTTGTCTTTTGACTCTCTGCTTGTCAGTCTTTGTCCCCCTCCTTGTTAGAGAGTATATCCGGTTGAATTGTTAGGGGGAGATAACTCTCCCTAACACATTGTATGGATCATATTGAACTATTGGTCCATTTTTTATGTTGTCGACTTAGAGACTTTTGGGAAACAAAAGACCACATGTGCGTGTTCGTCACATGGACCTGAGTCCTTGTCAGCTGACTCTCTGCTTGTCAGTCTTTATTTAATACAGGGTAGAAAATACGTATACCCTAAAAAATGACTTAACTAGCCCAACCGTGCTGATTCACGTGGTCACTAGTACAACCGTGCTGACGCAGGTATGTACAGTCCAAAATGGCAGAATTCCCATATCCGGGTTCCCGTCAGTTGCTTACTGATCAAAGGGGAGCAACTCTATTGATTTTAGGTCAACCTAACAGGATACCACCGGCCCAATTGGCGCCTGAACATAAACGCCGATCTCGGAGGTGTTAATGACAGAAACTAGAATTTATTCAGAAAAGAAAATATATATATATATAATGTCTCATGAAATCTGTTACCATTTTAATAAAATTTAGCGGTCTGATGAAACTCAAATGAATATATCCATATACATATGTGATAGTTTGAGGGGCCGGGTTAGCTCAGTCGGTAGAGCGTTCGGCTAGACACCACAAGGTTCCTAGTTCGATACCGGTCCCCGCCAACTAAGCGTATGAGTAGCACAGGGATCTGTGCGGTAAAGTAAGGAGCTGATGGTAGGTGTGGCGCTCCACCTCAGACGCTAAAATAATCTCCTTGGTCTAGCGCTATTGAAAAGGGATAGCCTCCCTCACTGACTGGCTGATACCGACTTTAGGCCGCCCCGTCGACTTTAAAACTTTTTTATAACAATATAGCAGAATATTCAGCAATATTACACAATAAGAAGGTACCCTGTATGTACATGATATGCCTTAATTCTTCCTTTTAAATAAGTCAATTACCTCTGTTGAGAGTGAATTTCATGTTTTCTGAACCAAAATATTCTTTGAAGATAGTGTCTTATTCTTTTGAATGCTAAATTCTCAAAAAGTAACTCGTCAGCAGAGGTACTTAAACATTATGTTAATTTTTATTAAGTAGCCATTTTAGAGTCCATTGTCAGTTGTGAGCAAATTTCTCACAGCTTCAACTCATTCGTAACACACTGTAAATAATTATAAGACTAAACGACTATATTTGAGAAAGTATCGTGAACTCCAACCCAGGGCGTCTACAACACCAATTAACTGCTTCGCTGACTTTTATGTCAATTCTATTGCAAATATGTCTACGCTACTAAGAAATTCACTCGTGTCATTTATTTGAGAAGACATTTTGAATCTATTCGTATTAATTAAGAAAGGACATTAACTTTGAAACCGAATTGCACAATGAATTGTACACATACAGAAGCTTCTATAAACATTGAGTTTCAAGGGTCTCAGAAGTGAGTACTTAAAAGAGTCGTTTCTCTGAATGTTTGAGATGAGGCTTGATGATTAGTATTATCTGTGTTATTAGGACTATTGTCCTCATCTTCATTGTTATCTGTACAACTGTTCGGTCGATGTACCCTTCGACCTTCTTCACATGGCCTAGTGGATAAAGGAGTTAAGTTAAGACAGTTCTAAGTGACATTATCTCTGGACTGCAGGTTCAATCCTGGCCAAGGACAGCAGTAGCATAGAATAATAATTAATACAGCTTAACACTTGTACCCAGTTATGGTTAGCAGAATGAGAACAGGATTCCCCCATGGACTGAATAAAGGGTTAGGTTCAAAGTTCCGTGATGGCTCCCGATTACAAGAAGCTTCCCGATTACAAGAAGGTTCCCGAGTTCGAAAAGAAGGTTCCCGAATCCAAGAAGGTTCCCGAGTCCGACAAGAAATACCTGAAGAAGGCCGGAGGGTACATCGACCGAAACATTGTACAGATAACAATGAAGATAAGGACAATAGTCCAAATAATGCAGATAATACTAATAATCAAGCCTCATCTAAAAAATTCAGAGAAATAAGGAAGGAAGAGTATTAATATATAGATCGCTATTACGAGAACCCATCGATTTGACGGCTCGTCAAGTTGGTTTTGAGGCCTCATCCTATGTGTTTATTTTGCAAATCTTTTATTTACGTTTAGATGTACCCATACGCGGCCTATTTCAATACTCAGCGAAATGAGTGAGAATAAATCATGTGACCGGAAGTATTGACAGCCGACAGGTTTGTTTCCCGCTTAAAGTGAATGATAAAAATAGTTCCATTTACAGCAACACAATTGGCGAGACGAATCACGCTTCTGTGATGTCAGCTTTCTTCCTCAGGAACAAAGTAGTTCATAAAT
>CM042173.1:45602723-45635223 GCA_023376005.1 Doryteuthis pealeii
AAACCAAACTTAAAGAGCCAAGTCTGCCCTACTATTTATTCATAGCTAGAAGGAAAGTAGTTTGATTCATACCTTTCCCAAGGGTATTAGCACTATATATTTAACATATAGCCGGGGCATGAGGAGATTCATACCTTTCCCAAGGGTATTAATCCAAAAGTGAATGCATTAGTGTTATGGTAATTTACCACGCTCGCATGAACTCTTCCAACTATAAATAGCAGCTGGTACTGCTCTTAAGCGAGAGTCGATATTCCAGCAGTATGCTCGGACAGTTGATAGATCGCCTCGCGAGTGACCTTCTCATTTGTATATGTTTGTACACGAGTTGACAGCCATTATTATTATTATTATTATTATTATTATTATTACACCATATCTCCTTTCCTTTCAGTTGTGTGAGGAAACAAAAGGCGTTGTGTCATGGTTTGCTGGGTTTTTTTCTGTCACTTTCTGCAAATTGTAAGACGTAAGCAAACCTTTTCAACAAAACCTTGCCCGCAAGACTAAACAGTTCATCGCCTTTAAAAGACGTGTCACAAAACTGGCACCGTTGGTGATTATTACAAAGGAAAGGACAAGCGTGATTCCCCTGCAAACGTTGCAGCTGCAATAGAAATATTTGTGTGTAACCCCGGGAAATTTACAACGCGATAAAGGATAGAAGAGGGCCTTTCTTGGATAACTGTGAAGATAATCTTAAATAGGTATTTAGAAATGTGAATATTATTACTTGAGGGTCGTAGAGAGGTAGTTGAGTTGGTCTTTATCAGTGGTTCTCAACCGGGGTCTATGCGGACCCCCGGGGACAGTATAAATTTTTTAGGATCCAGGCAAGCAAAATGTATTTAACCATAAAATTACAACAGGAATTTTTTAATATCGAATGGCTATGGGAGGGTCCACCCACCAGAGTAAAATAGGGTTAAAAGGGGTCAATGTGCGAAAAAAAAGAAAAAAGGTTGAGAACCATTGGTCTACATCGAAGAGACATTTTTTTTCAGGTTTGCAACCCTGACTGAAAATTATATACACTAGCTGGACTTTTAGATAGTCTTTATCAATAGGTAGATAATTATAGAGATACTAGTAGGACCTATGGATATATCACTGTATGATAATTTAATTATTACAACGTTTGATATGTTTACTTAAGAGCTATTGTAAAACAGTTCAATATGTAAAAAGTATAATTATCCTGATTTAACCCTGTCTCAATCTTTCTTAAAAGAGAGGTTGTACAATATTTACATGGTGGAGGGAGGCGTTTAAAATATCTACATTAATTTGCCAACAAAAAAGTGACAAAAACAAGACTCGAAAAATATCTAAGTTGGGCCACAAATTTGTCTGATGCTGGTTCGCTAAAACATAGCGTAAATTAAAGCAGGAAGCCGGGACGACATAAGATCAAAATTACGAAAATATCTTCTGTAAATCACAATTTCAATATTACAAATAAAACAAACGTAACTTTTTTTAATTCATTTTAATTTTACGTTGGACATTTAAGCAACACAAGACCATTGGAATGTTTTAATTTAAAAATTTGGTGAAATAAAATGGAACAAATAAGAAATCTGCGGTTAAGCGACACCAGATGATCTGTATTCATATAGACGGTCTCATTTTTATCCCGAGGGTTTGCAGGATGATAACGTACGGATGACTTAAGAACACGCCTACTTAAGATATAGATACCCCCTCTCAATTAATAAGAAAATTTTGCGTAAACACATACTGTCTATTGGGAAAATTCTTTGGGCATATCGTTCGTTTTCATAAAGCGAACACATTATGGAACAAATTTATTTTAGTATTAAATGATACCTAATATCATCCGTTTTTTTAAGGGTCGGTTATTTCAGTCGGTAGAGAATTCACCTTGGAATCACAAGATTTTTGTTTCTTTACCGGTCCTCATCAACTCAGCGTATAAGTAAAACAGTTTGGGTAATCTGATCTGTGTGGTAAAATATCTGAAAGCTGCCGGTAGGTGTGGCACTCCACCTCAACAAAAAGCAATCTACTTAGTTTAGCGCTAGTGAAAAGGGTATCGACTCTCTCGCTGTACGGCTAATACCGACAATAGCCCACTCCACAGACCCTACTACTTTTAATATCCATTCTTACTATATTTGATTTGTTCTTGTTTTACGGCATATCAACCTCAATGGGTCATTTAATGCCGACTACGTTTTTGAAATGAATTGGTGATAATGTCTAATTTCCTAAAGGTTTTTTTTTTACATATTTTTTGTGAATGAAACTTTTAGATGATTTTTTTTTAACATATATTTTGTGTTTTCATTTTTTGGAAGATTTTTAGATTTTGTTGTAGATGTATGCTTCTTTTATGTATCCAAGTAGTTTTTCTGGATTTATTTGGTAGAATATCTGTTTTAGATTTGTTGTCATTCTTACTGTAACATTATTATTAGAAATTATAAAATCTTGACATTGGGTTGGTGCATAATAGAGCGTTTTGAAAGCTGTTGATCGTGTTTTTTCTGTTTGGTTTTTGAAACTATCTTTGGAAATTTTAATCAGACATTTTAAACACAGTCCTTTCACTGCAATAACTCTTATAAACATCAAACGTTGTAATAGTTAAATTATCATGCTATGATATATCCACGAATCCTGCTCGTCTTTACAAAATTAAGACGCTTGTATTGTATCAGAGAAAAGTTCCCTTTTTCCAAGACAAAGAATTCTTCTTCGGAATCTATTTACCATTGTTGGCTTAAAACTCACATTAGATATTCTTTGTTGTATATCTTCTTTGGCACAGAGGGATGTCGTTGATTCCCTCTGCGACAACATCAAAAAGAATTTGAAAAGAACTTAAAGTTCAATAAGTGCACTGTCAGTAAACGAAAAAACTTGTATTTCTGAGTCTGACCACTAGAGGGTTGCCGCCTGTTCGGCTGGAGTCCCTTAGGACCATGTGACCTTTAGGCACCCCTTTTTGATCTCGATTCAGAAGGACATTTACACCGTCAATATCCGGTTGTTTGTTAACAGACGATTTTTCAAAAAAATAACCCCTAACCCTAACCCCTAACAAACAACCGGATATTAACGGTGTAAATGAAAAACATGTCCTTCTGAATCGAGATCAAAAAGGGGTGCCTAAAGGTCATATGGTCCGTCCCTAATGGCAAGCGCTATCCCTTTTATCATATGCATATTTTACCAAACCCTCCGCACGAGCAGGATGTGACACAAGGTCTATTTCTTACGTGGAGTTTAAGATTTGAATTCAGTTTTCCTTCTCCTAGACTGGATATCTAGCCATGGTTAATGAGCACAGTCTACGCTGCTATTTCCCCATAACTGGAGGAGAATTGGATTCATACCTTTCCAAAGGGTATTAGCACCATGTGAAATGCAAACAGCTTCGTCCAGGAACTGAACTCGGGACGACGAATCCATTTCCTACCATTCTAACCATTAACCACGTGCCTTGTTTTTTGAATAAATGATTTGTAAACAAATAAGGTGTAGGTTACCTAGCCAAGGTTAGAGCCCAGTCTGCCCTACTATTTACATATAGCTTTGAGGTGGAACCGTTAGATGCATACCTTTCCCAAGGGTATTAGGGCTATGTTCAATGCAAACAGCTTCGTCCAAGATTTGATCTCGTGTTGTCTAGGCAATTTCCTATAAAACTAACCATTACACAACGCATCTCTACAATATATAGGATATAAGAGAGGCGCATTGTGTAATGTCTAGTGTCATTGGAATTGGACTCGTCGACCCGAGTTCAAATGGTGGACGAGTCTATTTGCATTTCACATACCCTTAGGAAAGGTATTCCTTCTCCTAGTTACCTAACCTGTGTGTGTTTCATTTTATAGATAGTATAACAGACAATGTCAGTTCCCCTTTTTCGCACAGTTAGTGTGTTGGTCGTTCCTGAATAACTAGTAACTATAAGGAATGTTGTATGTGTAAAGAAGATAAAAGAACAAAGTAATACAATATACAAAGAGGCTCTTCTATACAAACAAGATTAATTAAGGGTGTTGTGTTCATCATATTTATGTGTTTCTACTATCGTCATTGGAATGGAATACCAGAATTATTGAATTAAAAGATTTGTCACTAATCTTTTTCTCCGAAACATTACAAATTGGCACAAACAATGTGAAGCCGTAAAACAAAAACATCATATGAGGATAAGATGATTCCCGAATATCTAATAAGGGTTTTTTGTGGTAGATGAGTCTTGTAAAAAAAAAATACAATTACGGCGTACCCAGTAGAGAGAAAATTTACGCCACAGAAATAATAACCTGGTAGCCGAGCTGTCATATACCCGTTCGCACATCATTCATCTCGGGTATGAGAGAGAGAGAGAGAGAGAGAGAGAGAGAGAGAGAGAGAGAGAGAGAGAGAGAGAGAGAGTGTGTGTGTGTGTGTGTGTGTATGCGCGCGTGCTGTCACTTCAGCCGAATAATGGACTATTCCATTATTTAGCTGAGGTGACAACACTCATAAGAAATAAGAATTTGACAGATAAGCAACACCAAATAATCAGAATTTACATTTTTACAGTTCATCTTGACGAGTCGACGGTTTCATTTTTAACCAGAGGATGTTGCAAGAGGATAATGGTCGGAAGATTAAGGAACAAGCGTATTAATATATATACATAGAATGCGACAGAAATACATCCCACATTTTAAACTGTTATTTGTGTGATGCAAATTAATTTTGGTAAGTGATAATGGTAGCTGCATCTAGCTAATGTCTTTTTTCAGATACAATCAGTTACAAGCATGTTGAAACAATAACATGTTACAAAAACTTTCTAAGCATTGCCACACACCTTTATATATAATGGTCGTCTCGACGTGTAATAATATTATATAGAATGCGCAGAAATATTTCCCACATTTTAAACTGTCATTTGTTTGGTGCAAATTAAGTTAGGTAAGTGTTAATGGTAAAGGCATCTACCTAAAGACTTACCTTTTCCAGATACAATAATAGTAATCAGTTACAATCATCGCTTGGATCAGTGCACAAGATGTATTTACAGTTTAAACGTTTTTATTATGGATCAATGAATGGCGAATGAACCGAGGAATGGTGAAACAATAATTAATATATATTATATAAATATACATGATGAGAGAGACAGAGCAAAGATAAACTGGAAGTAATGGGGTAATAAATAATTCTATGTTGTCATTCGTCTTATATATATATGTATATATATATATATATATATATATATGTATATATATATATATATATAATCATTCATGTATCTATGTATATATATATGTTTCTGTGCATGTGTAAACATGCTACATATCAAGTTACTGATAGATACGTGTGTGCACATATATATATATATATATATATATATATATATATGTATATATGTGTGTGTGTATATATATTTTATATATACCTATATATATATGTGTATATATATGTGTATATATAATATATATATATATATATACATATATATATGTGTGTATATATATTCTCTATAAATGGGTATATATATATATTCTATATATACCTATATATATGTATATATATATATTCTATATATACCTATATATATGTGTATATATATTCTATATATACCTATATATGTATATATATATTCTATATATATATATATATATATATATATATATATATATATATTATATATTTATATATATATATATATATATATATATATATATATATATATATATATATATATAATATTCTATATATAACTATATATATGTATATATAGAGAGAAATTCTACATATATGCATATATTTTACGTATACATACGACAATCTCTTGAAATTGAATTATCTGACCGCAAATTAAGCAACAATTGCATAGTTCTCCTTGAGATGGATAGAGCACTCCCTAGTGGCCTAGTATGTTTATAACAGTAACATTCTATTTCTAAAAAGTGCGTGGGTAGATCGCGTGGGGTAAGATGTTTGACTGAATACAATGTTGGATTTTAAGCACAGCCTGAAGCAGCCTGTCTTGTCTAGTAACACTGATGAGCCGTGAAACCCCAAAAGAGGACTGTACATTAAGGACTAATATATATATATATATATATATATATATAATATGGTGTGTGGTGTGTGTGTGTGTGTGTGTGTGTGTGTGTGTGTGTGTTATGTGTGTGTGTAAGTTGAAACTGGAAGCGAATCCGATGGTATGTTGAAATGAAAAATAAAGGAAAGAAAATGTTGAATGGATAAAATAGAATTTATTTTATTTTACTGACACGTGTTTTGGCCAGGGGTTTATCCATATACACATGTTTTCTATCTATTATTATTTTAAATACAAAATAAAATAACAATAAGAGAAAAGCTACACAAATATTTTAGTATACAAGAAATAACGGCCTTCGTCAGTGTAAATTCTTTGGTGTTTGAAATCAAAGCGGTTAAAATACGGAGAATTTCTGAAATGTTCGAAAAAAGAATTATTTTGAAATCGCTTGAAGAAAACATTCTACTCCAAAGGATTTACTCTAACGAAGGCCGTTATTCCTTGTATACAAAATTTTTTTTCTCTTATTGTTATTTTATTTTGTATTTAAAATAATAATAGATAGAGTACATATGTACATGGATAAACTCCTGGCCGAAACACGTGTCAGTAAAATAGAATAAAATAAATTCTATTTTATCCATTCAACATTTTCCTTCCTTTATTTTTCATTTGAACATATATATATATATATATATATATATATATAATATGGAGTGATATATTTGTAATTAAATAGTGCTGAAAATCGTGAATAGAGCATATATATCTAAGTTAGGGTAGTTTGGACATGAAGTCAACGGCGCTTGGTTCCTGATAGTTTCTCGCCTATGCAGTTTTCAAACCAAGTTATTTGAAAATCGCATTGGGCGAGAAACTGTCAGTAACCAATTGTTGTGTGCATTTCGTGTTACCTCAGAGAGAATTTCCCATAGCAATATTGAGTTTAGAATACCGAAGGTGTTTCTGTAGCACCGTAAAACCTGGACGTAGAGAAGCTCCAGCAGATCACAGGATGAAGATGAAGGAAAATGAAAAGATTGATAAATACTTGGATCTTGCTAGAGAATTGAAAAAAAAAAACTGTGGAATATGAGGGAATATATATAGGTCATCCACAGACACCGTGTTTAAGCGTATCATGTTTCGTCAGTGTTGCTAGACATCTGTAAGCTACTTCCAACCGGGGTGGAAACCCGATCGATTCATCATCAGTCAGGTTCCTTAACCGCTCAGCCATCGTCACTTACAAATTGGAAGGGGGATTTTAACTGATAAACACACATTTGTATATATGTAAAGACCACCAGAGAGTGTTCTACCCCTTTAATATATATATATATATATATATATATATATATATATATATATATATATATATATATATATATATATATATATATGGGGGGGAAGCAGCATGGTGGATGTAAAGCAAAACGGATTAACGGTGCATTTCACTAGATATTGGATGGATGAACCTCAAAGGGTAACGGCCAGGATCAAACAAGTTCAGTCAGGAAATTACTTATATTCATCTCTAAGGGTGACGTCTATTCATGGTATATATATATATATATATATTATATATATATATATATAATCAATAGTAATGGTATTATGAATGATTTGGACTCATAACTTAAAGTTTCATGGCTATGCAATCCTCAGATGAGTCAAATGGTTGAGATCTTAAAAAACAGTAGTTTTTAGCGGTTATATAAACGTGAAACGGTTTCACGCGATGTGATCATATAATGCTAAAAATTGTTTTTTAAACTGTGGCTTGTTTAACGTTTAAAGCAAGTTTGTTTTATTATCATTTTTTTAAACACAGATTTAACGTCATAACATTACATCATACGAACATGATCCACGTCACATAAACGTTAAACAAGCCACAGTTTAAAAAACAATTTTTAGCATTATATCATCAGATCGCGTGAAAAGGCTTCACGTTTATATAAACGCCAAAAACTACTGTTTTTTAAGATCTCAACCATTTGAATTCATCATGAAACTTTAAGTTATGAGTCTAAATCATCCATAATATCATTACTATTGATTATAAATCTGCTCTGCTTTATTAGCATTGAGCACCTTTTCATGCCAATACTTTTTCTCATTTATTCTCTATTCATCCTATATATATATATATATATATATATATATATATATAATAAAGATAATCTATTGAGTCAGACGAACCTACTATTAGTTTCGCATAAAGCTCTTCAGGGCTAAAATCTGACTCTACTTGGCTCTACTTAGGTATCGAGCACTTTTTACAGATTAGCTTCTCCTAGCGGTTATATGAATATATATATATCTTATATACATATATATACATATAAATTGTTTTTTCTTTTGGCCAAATACTGTACCAATAGATTATTTTTTGTTGGTACGAATATCTTGGTCTTTTCCTTTTTTCAAAAATTTTTTCTTCCTGGTTGATGTTTGGTAGTATATTTTTACAATCAAAACTTTCTGCTGGGTTTTTTTCTCTCCGCAAGGATCTACCAACACGCTTGGTATATATATATATATATATATATATATATATATATATAATATATATAAACATATATATATATATATATATATATATATATATATATATATATATATTTGTAAATGTATAAGTAGTAACTTACCGGTGGGTATGAGTACGATCGTTGGAAGCGCACAGTATCCAGAGGTTAAGATTGAGAAAAAACAAATACAAAGTGCTCAATACAATGTAGAGCAAAATTTATTTTAACAATGGAAAGGAGTAACCTACTCGAGTTTGATCGATTGATTCTTCAGGGTTACTTTAGTTAAATTAATCGAGTTTTCGATTAATCTTAGATGCTATAATACATGCCCGTTGGAATGGGACTTATCTTTAGTAGAGGAACGCTTATTTATCGAAGATCGGAAACGGCTTTTGTTTATTGGATTAAAAATTTGGATTAATTTATGGGAATTATTTTTCCAATTATTATTTAATGAAAGGTATATTATGGGTCGTATTAATAGTTAAAAAGCGAAAGATTAAAATTATTTATTAACTAGTTTAATTTGGTTTGAGAGTATTAAAAAAAAACAAAAAAAACCGTAGTATATGTTACGATAATAAAAGTTTTGGGTAGTTAAATATAGTTAATTATATAAAAAAATAATATAAAGAGATAAAAGTAAGAATGAAAGTAATGGCAAGCAAAAATGTAATAAAATAAAATAAAAATAAATATAAAAGTAAAAGTGAAAACAAAAGTGAAAAATAAAAATAAAAAAATATATAAATAAAAAAAAAAATTGGATACGGTGTTTATATAAAACATGGATTTATTATTTTAACTGGGGTTATATATATAATATATATATATATATAATAATATATATATTATATATTATATATATAACAAAATGTAAATATCTTATTTTATTTCCTTTTCTTTTAAGTAATCAATGTTTGACTCATTTTCTATATTTTTGGTATGATTCGCTTCCAAATATTTTTTAATACACTTCATCTTGTTTACAAAATGTTAATTTGTTTCATATATATATATTATATATATATATATATATATATATATATATATATATATATAATGTTTGCTTTAAAGATTTATGATTTTGAATAATTTCCCTAGACTACACTCTTATATATCTTATATATTTAAATTTATAAGCATTTTTGAATTCTCTCATGAACCTCTCATCATAGCAAAAAAAGAACACCGTTAATAATAACCGAATAATTTTTTCACATTTTCATTTCCTCTCACTTGAAAATTCTTTAAAGGAGTTTCATAGCATTGCTACCGAATGATTTCAACAGCCCCCCCTCTCTCTCTCATATATATATATATATATATATATATATATATATATATATATATATATATATATATATATATATATATATATTTACCGCCTATTATGTTGCTTTCTTCTAGCCACAGCCTCGTAGTCTCCATTCCAATTCTCCAGTATATATATATATATATATATTATATATATATATATATATATATATGTATATATAGGGTGTTCGGGGTAAATTTGACATATTTATATTTGGTTATATTTTCTCCATAGCTTGGAGATATTGACGCACACTACGTATCATTTAAAAGCTTGGACACTTCTTTATTCATATATGTGATGACAGAATGGATGACTGGAACCCACATGAATTATGGAAGAGAATAACTTGTATCAGGATGATTTGCGCCGGCTATCAAAATAAGATTATGGTTGCTGCCCAATGCTCCCTGAACACTGTAAAAACAATCAGGCATGAACTGGAGAATTGCAATGGAGACTACAAGGCTGTGGCTAGAAGAAAACAACATAACAGACGATCTGATTGCGTTCGTACAGCAGAATTCCTCGAAAATCTGTAGAAAATGTGTTGGTGGACTCTCAAATGCCAACGTGGAGTTGCTGAACACTGTAGTCAAGTCCTGGATAACAAGGGTAGCCATATATATGGCAGCGGGATTCGGCCCCTGCCAAACCTCTGGGAAATGTCAAAAATGGTTGTCGGCGAATTTTTAACGATTTCTAAAGATCTAAACCACTTTTTTTGAAACCCTTCCCAGGCAAACTGTAATATCAGCTTGTTCCAGGTTCCGGAGCAGGATTGAGGCTGTGATCGACGCTAATGGCGGTTATTTTGAGTATAACTTGTTGACAATAGTGTAATTTCCGTGCCTGTTGAATTTCTTTAAAATCCATTAAATTTTGTTGTTACCAAGCACTTTTCTTTTTCTTTTTCCTCATGAAAGTGTCAGATTTCTCCCGAACACCCTCTGTGTGTGTGTGCGTGTATATATATATATATATATATATATATATATATAATATATATATATATATATAATGAGAGAGAGAGAGGGGGGATGAAAAGAGGGATAAGAAAAATTAGATTTCTTTGAAGATATTTATTTTTTAATCGTTCTCAAGATGTTTCGACCTTAGGGCCAACACCAGTAAAAAAATTTTTAAAAATTGCAAAGAATTTTTCTTTCAATTTCTAAAAAAACAGCTTCTTATTTTTGAGAAAGAAGTTTTTCTTTCAAAGGCTTTGATGTTACAATTCCCCGACGTTTTGTTTCATTTCTCTATTGTATGTGTGTTTGTATGTGTATGTTTGATTCTATGTGTGCTTGTGTGTCTTTAAAAACAAACAAACAAAAACAATAATGTGTATTATTTTTATTTTTTCATTTCCGTATCTTATCAACATCGTTGTTTTTATGCCATTAAAGAAGCTGAATAAAATAGTCTCATCCAATGACATACATTCTATTGACATTAAAAGTTTTCTTTTATGTAAATAAGAAAAATCAACTAAAACTTTTAAATAAACATTATCTTCATCTTATATATACAGGGTGTCTCAAAAAGATGAAATCCCCCATAAAGCTCGCCCAGGCTACGTAGTTCCATTATGAAAGGAAACTCAATAGTTTCCATCTCCGTTGGCAGAATAAAATGCCCAACACAATCGTGCTGGATTGTGCCGACATAAACGGTATGTTCTTCATTCTCTGTGAGAGGCGCCTTCGTTGGCTTGGACATGTCAGAAGAATGGAAAATGGACGCATCCCAAAAGATCTTTTGTTTGGCGAATTAGTAAAAGGCTCCCGATCGGTAGGTAGACCACGCCTACGATTTAAAGATGTCTGCAGGAGAGTTATGAGGATATGCCAATTAATACAAACATGTGGGAGGTAGATGCAAACAAATAGAGCGGCCTGGAGCCTTAACGTTAAACAAGGCACGGAGAGAGGTGAGACGGAGAGGAGAGTAGCATCGACAGAAAAGAGAGCCAGAAAGAGAGAGAGAAAAGACAGCAGCCCCAGAAAGCATCACAGTTTGTATGCATTCAGTGCACCAAATACTGACACTCAAGAATTGGCCTGCAGAGTCACTTGTTCAGATGCAGATAAAAAGTTTTTAGACACTACGCCATCGTCCTTATTGAACGGAAAGGATCCAATATATATACAGGGTGTCGCAAAAAGATGTATACACCTTGCTGCAACAGTCTGTCATGCCAAGCATTAGTAAACACTTTGAAGAAGAGGATTTTTATTTTCAGCAAGATGGGGCACCCCCACATTACCATCGCGATGTTAGATCCTTCCTTGATGAGATCTTGCCAAAACAGGTGGATTAAACGGAGGGGTTTTGTTGAATCACGTTCACCAGACCTCACACCACTAGACTTCTTCTTTTTATGGGAATACGTAAAAGACAAAGTCTACGCAATGAAACCTACAACAATCGCTGAATTGAGAGGCAACCATTGAAGGTGAGAATGCAACGCAAATAACAAGGGAATTGTGTTCATGATGTGTGCTATTCCATCACTTCGTGTTACCGGAAGTGTCTGGACCAGAACGGACATCAGTTTGAGAACAGACAGTGACAAAACGATAGAATGAGGTTTGTAAATTATTTTACATGTTGAAAATTAAACAAATAATAATAAACACCTGGTTTACAATTATTTAAAGTGAGTATACATATTTTTTAGGACACCCTGCACACACACACACACACACACACACACACAACACATATATATATATATATATATTATATATATATATATATATATATATATATATATATGCTCCCATAAATTTGGTATGAGCTCTCTAATTGGTAATTTAAATTAACTTTCACTACTAAGCATATAACAATGATCATTTCCCCGGAAACTTGATCTCTCTGTGACCGTAAAATACATGGAAAAGAGTTTAAGAATATCCCATGGTTTCGAAACATGCACGTGTCAGCACATACTGTACTATATTTTTTCTTCTCAACTACATTGTTTTTCCTTTTATCTTTTCTTCAAATTGTCGGATCTAATTCGACTTTCGTTTACACACACCCGAGAGCCGACCGCTACTAGAAAAGATTTCTTTTGGTAAGCCAACCGACGCGTTCGCTACACAAAGACGTCATCGTCGCAAACGTCTTCTTAGCGCAGTGGCCAGTGCATTTGTATGGCTACGTTACAATATGCCGTAAAATCCAACCAACTAACCAACCAACCAACCAACAATCACGTTAACACTTTATGGGACTTTTTCAGCACCTTACACAGTGCATGTACATATTTACCCCCCCCCCACGTTAGCTCAGTCGGTAGAGCGTTCGGCTAGAAACCACAAGGTTCCTAGTTCGATACCGGCCCTCGCCAACTCAGTGTATGAGTAGCACAGGGATCTGTGCGGTAAAGTAAGGAGCTGATGATAGGTGTGGCGCTCCACCCCAGACGCAAAACCAATCTCCTTTGTCTAGCACTAGTGAAAAGGGGATAGACTCCCTCGTTGATAGGCTGATACCGACTATATATATATAACAATAAAATTGAACTTTATCCTATAAACTTGTCCCTCAAGAAAAATCCGTGGAAAAACATAAGAAATCTGACCATCCCTTACAACTTACTTCTTAGTATAAATAACCCTGGGCTGACATGCAATTAAAATCAATATGAGATAAGTAAATATGAAATCTAAAAAAAAAAAAAAACTCCTAAAATATGCTATGCATAACAACGATTAAAATCGAGAAAAATTATTGGAAAAGCATAATAATAAATTTCACAATTTACCTTTTGGCGTAAAATAACCACAGACGGGTTGACGTGCCGTTAAAAACCAATCAGTGTTGTATCTATATTTACCATAATATAATATCTATAATTAATTATGATATATAATTATTATATCTAATATTTTATAATATAATATAACCATTTATATGATATTATAAAACCATTTATATAATTATTATATGCAATATTTATATAATATAATATAACCATATATATTATCGTAATAATATCACCATTTAACCATTTATACAATAGTAATAACATATAATATAATCATTTATATGATTATTATATGTAATATTTATATAATATAATATAACCCTTTATATAATAGTAATAATATCTTTTTCAGCAAGTATATTAGATCTAAGACAAATCAGTTGTTTCTTATATCTAAAACATTTATCTTATTTCTACTGAATATTCATATTCTTTCCACAATTCATCCAACTTTGCCTTAAAAGAGTTCAAAGATGGAGCATTCACTATTGATGATGGTGGTTTATTCCATGATTTTACCACCGTGTTACTAAGATAAAATTTTCTTACATTTGTTTTGCGAAATTAAAATTTACGATTAAAGAGGAAATGTTTGATTGTAATTTTGATTGGATTTTACGGCATGTCAACCCTTGTTGGGTTATTTTATGCCGAAGACATTTTGTTTTATTCATTCTCCATGGGCATTGAAAATTCTTTTTTTTTTTTCAAAATCAATTTTTTAAACAATTTTTTCAAACTCATTTTTCTGTTTAACCTATAGATAGGACTCTAACAGGTACACCCTTTTGTGTCAGGGTTGATTCGTGAGTAATGTCGATGAGGTGGTAGTCCATACTCCCTGGAGATCCAGAACTGGAACTTCACCATTAGATGCAGTTTAATCAGAAGACTGAAAAAAAGTTATAAGTATTTATCAACCCAAACCATTCGTAACGACTAGTATGTATTTTCAGGAAGCGCTAGATCATCTACGTAACCTGCAACAGAAATAGTTTCTGCGGGATTTTTTGTAGTATAAAAACATTTTCTTTCATAAGATCTGATATTCGTTATGTATCATTTAATTATAAGTTATTAAAATTTCTCTGAATGTTTGAGATGAGGCTTGATAGTTAGTATTATCTGCGTTATTCAGACTATTGTCCTCATCTTCATCGTTATCTGTACAATGTTTTGGCCGATGTGTCCTCCGGCCTTCTTCAAGTATTTCTTGTCGGACTCGGGAACCTTCTTGTAATCGGGAGCCATCATAGAACTTTGAACCTACCCCTTTATTCAGTCCACGAGTGTATCCTGTTCTCATTCCGCAAACCGTCAAGAATGTTCCCGATTACGACAAGAAGCTTCCCGAGTTCGAAAATAAATACCTGAAGAAGACCGGAGGGCACATCGGCCGAAACGTTGTACAGATAACAATGAAGATGAGGACAATAGTTCGAATAACGGAGATAATACTAAATTATTACAATATCTTACTCAATAGTGTACATCTCCGTGGTGTAGTAGCCAACGCGCAGAACTGCGACATTAAAGTAAGCGTGTCCGAATATCAGTCACACTATTACGTTCACTTTCGGACTACTACGCTTGGGAAAGATATGTTCACTTTTATCCCCCTAGGTATGCGTTAACTAATACCACTACTGTTCGTCTGCAAGGATGGCTTCAGTATTAAATAATAAACCTGATATGCCATTAAACAAAGAAAGCTTTTCTAAATATTTTAAAATACAGTGGTACCAATTTATTTGTTTTCCGCGTTACGGGCTATCACTCGGTAGACTATTTGCTTTGTGTGCTAAATTTGCACATACGAACAAGCTTCAAATACGCTAATATTGATAAGTTCACCAAAACTTTTCAAAAGAAAAATATTATTCATAAAAGAAAAAAAAAACATTAAAATATATTGTAGAATAATCATATTAGTTCCAATTACCATCGAATTGGTAAGACATGGCAACAAGAAATCGTAACTGAATACGAATCTATCTTGCTACCATACTACTGCAAAATGCCAGGGTATTTATGAAGACTCATAACATCATAGAAACCAAACAACCAATCAGGACTGAAGGAATTGAATCACCCAAATACACGAATGGACTATTTTTGGTTTCCATAAATACCAACTGTCTTGGCACTGATCAGTTGTGCTTAGCTAGCTGCTGTTGTCCAAACCAACAGTACACTGACTCACTTCAATATATATTACAGCATATAATTCGTTACATTCTATTTTATTATGTTTTTATATAATACAGTGTTATTTTTCTTATAAAAAAATTGACAAAAAAATTGGAGTTTTTATAGGTGGAGTGGAGCTGGAACAGATTAATTTCAATTCAGTTTATTTCAATGGGGAAAATTGATTTGATATACGAGAAAATTGGGTTACAAGCAGAATGAATTAAACTCGTAAGTCAAGGTACCACTGTATTTAAAAATGTTTTAGCTAACAGTCAAGTCACGTTCTCGCTTGAACAACGAAGTTAAGCAGTGATGGTCATGGGTGGTGACCCGTAATGGCTGAGGAAGGTGTCATGGTGTCTGAGCAGTCCTTGAGCCGGTTAGCTAAGTGGCCACGTGACTTGTAACATTTCACTTTTGACCCTTAATGGGTTAGACGGGGGTAAGGACGGAGAGGTTCTATCCGATCAAGCCCTAGCACTTATCTTTTGACCGGACCATATTTTTCAAAATTGCACTTGTGGCAAACACCCAACCCTTTTTATCATAAGGGTGCCAGAAGGAAGTGGCTAAGAATCAACCATCAGTTTATAAATTCAGTGATACACATCTTATTATAATGAAGATTGTGTGTGGTGTGTGTCTGTAACCAAAACTACGACAGTAGTTAGTTATTTACGTTATTTACTCGATGGTTATTAAATAATCATTTTTAACATATTATTTATTAACACTGTCTCTATAAAGGTCTAGCTGAGATAGATTTGCCTCAAAACAACCCAACTTATCATAATGGAGATTATGCATCTGTCTGTCTGTAACCGAAACTATGTCACGATTTCCTTAATTATTTTTTCAATGATTATGAAATAGTCATACTTTAATCTTAATTATCATCTTATTCATTAACGATGTCTCTACTAAATTCTGGGTTAGATTTGTCATATTATTAATCTTATTATAATGGAGATTGTGTGTTTTTCTGTCTGTAACCGAAACTATATCACTACTCAAGTCACAATTCTCTTAGTTATTGACATCTCATTTCAAGGATTTTATTTTTTATTTAAACCTCAATTATTAATAAAATTGTTTTACATTATTAATACTGTTAACCATATCTACATACTAACAACATGCAATTATATTTATATATAAAACAAAATAGCGGTTTAAATGTGAACGGGAAGGCTAATTTGCATATTGATATTAAAAATGTGATTTTAATAAATAGGTGCTTAGTATTATTGATTTCTAATTGTTTGGTTTTATTTTAATGAATATGAGCTAAAATCTCTTCAATAAATCTTAAATTGAAATCCATTAACAAGAAAAAATAACTGTCATTTTATTCTTTACTTACACTTTTAACTAAATACTTAAATTAGAAAAAATAACAATGAAAGACGAGAGTGATGGAAGAGTAAGTTTCAGTTGTTCTATTTTTCGATTACACTCGCCTCTGTTTCAAATCTTTTTATCTGCATTCTTATTTAGTTTCATTAGCCTTTCTAATTTAATACGATATTTTATTACATTGAAACTTAAATACTTGCACCCGGAGGGTGCATATATTTGCTAGTACATTTAAAATCTGTTTTATGCATGTCTAAGAAATACATAGTATATGGTGGTAATAATTTACATAATGGTTTTAGCAAAACTGGGTTTAATAAATAACTATTCGCTGTTACTGATTTCTAATGCTATCATGTTATTCACAAATGTATGAAATGAAGTAAATGTTCCTTTTCGACATGTTCTTTAACTGCATTACTTTGTGAGCTATACAATCTTCCTTCCCATCTCAGACATATTAATGACTCACGTTTCAGGCCTTAACTCAGAACATGATCTTTATTGACCAAGATAATCATTGAATTTCAACCGCTTCAAATCAGACGACCTTTGAGTAGCTAAAAATAGCAATCACAAAAAAGTGTTAATAATTCTCAGTCATGAGGGTGAGTAAAAAAAATGTGTACTAAGCAAAATACAACGTGAACAGAGTAATTATCCGAGGGTGAGTAAAAAATAATACCATTTTCTTTATTTCATGTGAAGGTTTTCTTTTATGAAAAGGCCTATATTGAGACCCTAACAAGGCTAAAAAAAGGTTTACTAAGCAAAGATACAAGATGAGCAGAGTAATTATACGATGGTTAGTAAAAAAATGTCATTTTCTTTATTTCATACGAAATTTAAAAAAAATAAAATTAAGGCTTATATTGAGACCCTAAAAAGGCTCAGAAAAAAGTTTACTAAGAAAAGATACAACGTGAACAGAGTAATTATACGAGGGTGAATCAAAAAGTAATGCCATTTTCTTTATTTCATGTGAAGTTTTGCATAAGACTAAGGCCTTCATTGAGACCCTAACAAGGCCTCATTCGGGTGGACAACTTTACCGCATCCCCATACTCACCAGATTTAGCGCCTTCGGACGATCATCTCTTTGGCCCCATGAAAGAGGGTTTGAGAGGCAAACATTATGCCAAGGCGACAAAGTGAAATCTGTTGTGAAGAAGTGGCTTAAAGAACAGTCAACAGAATTTTACGGGACAGGCATACATGCTCTCATTCAAAGGTGGATCATTGCTTTGAGAGAAACGGTGTCTATGTGGAAAAGTAGGGATGTGATCCACAGAGAACCAGCTTCATTTTGATGTATGACCATGTTCGTGTGTTGGTAATTATACCTGTCCTAAACAAAATGGCATTACCTTTTGATCACTTATGTGGAGAAGTCGGGATGTGATCCACAGAGGACCAGCTTCATTTTGAAGTATGATACATGTTCCTGTGTTGGCAATTATACCTGTCCTAAACAAAATGGCATTACTTTTTGATGCACTTATGTGGAGAAGTCGGGATGTGATCCACAGAGGACCAGCTTTATTTTGATGTTCCTGTTTGTATTCAACATGTTCCTGTGTTGATAATTATACCTGTCCTAAACAAAATGGCACTACTTTTTGATGCACCCTCGTAGATATACTTTTAGGAAAACTACAGAAAACACTTTTCTTTTCCCTCCTTTTAAACTCCCTTTAGCAGTGCAAAATGAATTGTAAAATGCCTTTTCCAGGATATGAACTTGTCTGACTCCTACGATCACTAATAAGCTGTTCCGAAAATAAAGAATTTCTAAGGATAAACGCCAAGTACTTAATGCCAAAGCCACCTGTCTGCAAGAACGGTAATGATATTATCTAACCCATTGCTGCAGGGATGAGGAGAATCATAACTTTCCTAAGGGTATTAGAACGAAAGTGAATATATATATATATATATATATATATATATATATATATGGTTTTATATATGAAAATGGTGACTTACCAGTGACAAAAATACAAAATACACGCGTACTGAAAATCCTTATGGTGAAACTCGAGTAGGCTATTCCTGTGTATACCATTATAATAATATATATATATATATCGGGCCGGTTTAGCTGTCAGTAGAGTGTTCGGCTAGGAATCACAAGGTTCTTGCTTCGATACCGGTCCCCGCCAACTCAGCGTATGAGTAGCACAGGGATCTGTGCGGTAAAGTGAGGAGCTGATGGTAAGTGTAGCGCTCCACCACAGATGCTAAAATAATGGGATAGACTCCCTCGTTGTCTGGCTGATACCGACATTAGCCTGCCCCGATGGCTTATATATATATATATATATATATATATATATATATATATATATATATATATGCAAGAATGGAAATTGAATCCGACAATATGAGGAAAAAAGGAGTAAAGAAAAGAAATGTAGATGGATAAAAATGAATTTTATCGATATCACTTTTAATCGATATCACTTACACATGTGTTTCGGTCTGTTTATCAAAATGTATACGGATTTACGTTATTATTATTAGTAAAATAATCATATGGAGTTGAAATGATGATGATAATAATAATAGGAAAAATGTATAAAATGTTCCGTACACAGAGAGATTTTTTACGAACTTCATCAGGGTGATTTTTTTTATTTTTTGAGTAGAGAAAAAAATCGTTGGAGACAAGAACAGAATTTTAAATGTTCGAAAAAAAAAATGAATATTTTTTGAATCATTAGGAACGCAGAGGCCATTAGAGGCCGTTAAAAATTTGAAAGTTTTTTTTCCCAAAACAATAACAATGAAAACACACTTCATTCAATCATCAACAAGTTTAAGATTATTAATAACATTTAATTCTTTGCAATACAAATTATACCCATCCACCAAAACATGTATTTTTAGTTAATTTAAGTTACAAAGGGATGGAGACGCAATATCAATGATGTTATTAATGCAAATGGTCCTAATAAACAAAATGTCCTTCTGGAGCTCTTGGGAATCTAGAGTACCCCTTCATCGCCGTTAATCACAGACCCACCCTAACCCAGAGTGGTAGTGCCTATTAGGGACCCACCTATAGGTTAAATAGAAAAATGATTTTTTTAAATTGTGCTTAAAAACTTGAAAAAGAAAAAGAATTGTCAATACCAAAACATCTTCAGCATAAAATAAGCCAACAAGGGTTGACATGCCGTAGAATTCAACCAACCAACCAGCCAACCAACCATTGCAATCAAACATTTACTCATTAATCATCTTTGGCATTAGATGACCAATACAGGGGTTGATATGCTGTCAAAGACGTTAAATTATATCTAATCATGAAGTTCCAGTTCTGGAGCTCTAGGGAGTATGGACTACCTCTTCATCACCATTACGCCCAGGTTCACCCTGACCCGGAGGGGTAGTACCTGTTTGGGTCCCATCTATAGGTTAAATAGAAAAATGAGTTTTAAAAAAAATTGTGTTTAAAAAATTCAATTGAAAAAAGAATTTTCAACACCCATGAAGAATTAATAAAACAAAATGTCTTCGGCATAAAATAACCCAAAAGGGGTTGAAATACCGTAAAATCCAACCAACCAACCAACCAACCAACTCTATTACAATCAAACATTTCCTCATGAATCAAATATAGGCATTAGATAACCCATAAGGAGTTGACAGGCCGTAAAACATATAAACCAAACCAATCCACTTCTCGTGCTCTGGGTATAACGTTAAATTGCAATTTAAGGCGAAATTCTAGTTATGCATATATGGGAAGTGTAGAGTACCCCTTCAGTACCATTACTCGCAAATCCTCCCTAACCTGGAGTGGTAGTTCATGTTAGAGTCCTACCTATGGGGTAAATGGAAAATTGAGTTTTGAAAAATTGTGTTTGAAAAAAAAATGAGTTTGAAAAAAAAAAGAATAATGGCTACGTAGAAAAAATTGCAGCGGATTACCTCACATTTACGTATCAGAAAAATACAGCAGATTTTTTTGTGTTATAAAATACACCAGGAATTTTATAACACGGAATTCTACTTCTTTCACTTATTTTTCTTATCTCTTTTACATATTTTGTTTGGGAATTTTTTTCTTATTATTTTCTTTCTTATTCGGCAAGTTAGCTGGCCTTTATGATGAAACGTATTTTAAGTATCGAAACCTCTTTTCATTACATGCCTTTGATCTTTAAGCAAATGGACCAATTGGAAACTTACTCGTGTTGATGACCATAAATGGCAACATTGGTATAACCATAAAGCCTGGCCACCATTGCAAATAATTTTTTAACCCCAAGAAAGAACCTAACCACAAATACAATCTATCTCATCCATTTCTTTTTTATATGATTAATGACCTGTAAATCTTTAATTATCACTGGCCTTAAAAATAAATAATGAATAAAACAAAATGTTATTTCTCTGAATTTGTATTATTTCTATTATTCAGATTATTTGGATGAGGACAATAGACCGAATAATACAAAACAAAATGTCTTCGGCATAAAATAACCCAACAGGGGTTGACATGCCGCCGTAAAATCCAACCAACAAGAGAGTTGATGTTTTTTACTTTTTAAAAATATCCCATTGTTTGAGGAAATAGCATCAAAGATCGTCTACTAAAATGCTCTAAAAATCTTCGTTTTCGCAAAATATAGCTTAGAAATTGGTTAGAAAATTTACCGTTTTCAGTATTTAAATCAGAAATTTTATTTCATTTTATTAAAATGAAACGAATTAAGAATTATAAATAGAATTCAAATTGAAAATATGTCCCCCCCCCCCCCGTCACTACCGACACTGCTGATTTGCTGCTTTTTACCCCATTGATTAAGCTGTAACAGAAGCTCTTTGATGCTATTTCATCAAACAATGTTACAAGTAAAAGATCTAATTCTTGGTATCCGTATTCAGTATACTAACACACAGCTTTTGCATAGATCGACAATTTGATATTTTTTAAAAGTGAAAAATCGGCCTACCCTACTGGCCAACAGTATTAATAATGTAAAATAATTTTATCAATAATTGAGGTTTAAATAGGAATAAAATCATGGAGAATGTGATGTAAATTACAAGGGGAATTATGACTTGAGTAGTGATATAGTTTCGGTTATAGACACACAATCACCATTATAATATACTAGTACAAAATAAAAAAACACCCCCCGGGCGATGTAAAAATAGATTTTTGAAACATATTGCCTGAGGGGTGGAAGAGTAAAAAATTCAATGTCAGCGAGTTTGTACCCTAAGTAAGTAAAATCATCAAATTAATAAAAGGATTAAAAAATAAAACAATTTGAAATGTAAACTTTAAATATTTATTAAAATAAAACAAACTATATATAGATATATAATACCAGTCATGTATTTATTAAAACTTGTTTTAAAAAGCAATGAGGACTGTCTAATGCTGCATGTTCAAATTCTGAGTGTATTTATTCTATGTTATGACGATTTTGGGTAATGTGACGTAAACAGTGACGTAATTTTTGTTCCAGACAAAAACCGGAAGCGAATCTCCATTATTAATATATATATATATATATATATATATATATATATATATATATATATATATTATAGAGAGAGAGAGAGAGAGAGAGAGAGAGATGTAGAAAAATACGGGATGTTACTAAAGATGAATATTTATTCTTGGCGATTATGTTGACGCTATAACATTTCGGTCTTTATGACCTTCTTCAGGACGTGAGATATTGTTTCGGTTACAGACAGACAAACACACAATCTCCATTATAATAAGATATCTGTTACTAAAAAGGTTCGTCGAGTAAAAGTCTCCAGTTTTCAGAGTTTGCCAAGTTCAGAGCAAATCTCACTTCATCGCAGCAGATGCTTCTACTCCATGATGAAGGGCTTTCTGGTTCCGTTCCAAGTGTTAATGTATCTGTTAGAATCTATTTAAGCAGAATGGTCACTAGTTGTTCAGGAGACACATCATTCAATAAAATTGTCTCTGGTAAAGAATTATCGCAGAACATCGGTGAACCATAAAAGACTAAGTGCTCTGCGTTTCCAGAGGGCATAGTGCAGTATTCTAAAGCCGATACAGTTTGAGGAGTTAAGTGAACATTTTTCACGTCTCATACTTAGAAACAGGACTTTTTGGAGATATTTACCAACACGTCCGCACAAACGGGAAGGGAGACAAGTTAAGCACATGGGTTGGTTTGATTTTAAGGCATGCCAACCTTTGTTGGGTTATTTTATTTCGAATACGACAGTTTTATACATTTTTGATGGGTATCCAACATTTTTTCTAAACTTAATTTTTTAAACACATTTTTACACTCTTTTCTTCTCTATTTGACCCATTTATGGTACCCTAACAGGTAATACCACTCCGGGTCAGTGAACGTATGAGTAATGGTGATGAATGGGTACTCCACACTCAGCAGAGCTACACAATTGGAACTTCACGATTAGATCGAATTTAATGTCATACCCAGAACACTAAGACCCCCAGGCAACGCTTTCTAGCACATATATAATAAAAAAAAGTCGTGGCATAATGGTTAGAGTCGTAGGAAATGGACTCTTTGACCCGAGTTCAAATCCTAGACGAAACTGTTTGCATTTCATATACCGCTAATATACTTGGGAAAGATATTAATCCAACTATACTACCCCCAGCTATGGGTAAATAGTAGGTAGACTGGCTCTTCAACCTTGGTAAGGCAACCGATCTAGTAGAAGGAAAACTGAATTCAAACCTGCTAGACTCATAAGCAATGACATAAGACTAGACATGTAAAGTTTTTAAGCCAGTTGAAAAGGGCTTAGAGAATTTTCTATGTTATGGAATCCTTTGGTAAGCGTATAAGTCGTATCCTGCGTATTGGTAAAGGTCCAGTGATTTAATCCATGTCCGTCGTCAATGAATGTTACAGTAATTATGACCAGTAGGTCGATTAAGTATTGTATCAGCCTCAGAGTACTGACAGTGATTGGCCAAGAGATAGATCATATGATCTCGCCTAGTCTATAAGTAAGAGAGTGGATCTAGTACACACCTTATATCTAAAAAAAACTCAACAAGACATCCTCAAGATGGCCCAAGTAGTTTCAGATCCATTGCAAAACATGTCTTGTGTTCATTAATTCAAAAATAAGCAACGACAAAAGACGAGACATCCTCGAGACGACCCAAGTAGTTCCAGATCCATTGAATAACAGCGAGAATGCCACCCAGTCAAATATCACACACATACAGACCCAGATACTCTGATCAAGAATAGCAGACCCAACCAGATCCAGTCCAGAGATAAGTAGAACAATATAAGTATATAACAAATATTACAATTTACACTCCTTCAATTAGACACCATGTCATATATATACATATTGAAATTTAATGACCATACATAGAAACACTCCAAATTGATGCCACCACTTCACATATAGAGATTTATCTACAACTTTATTTCTTTTAATTGAGTCTGCAATGTTATAGATTTTCTTTGAAGACAACGGAGAGAAAAACTCATTAGGAGTTTAAATGTTTAGTCTATATCTTTTCTGCTTTATAGAGTATTCCAAGAGAAAATACATTCTCCTCCCCCTCCTTCTTTCTTCTTCCATCTTTTTTCTTCTTCTTCTTCCATCCTTTCTTCTTCTTCTTCTTCTCTTCCATCCTTTCTTCTTCTTCGTTCATCCTTTCTCCATTCTTCTTCTTCTTCTTCTTCTTCTTCTCCTTCTTCTTCTTCTTCGTCCATCTTTCTTCTTCTTCTTCTTTTTCTCTTCTTCTTCCATCCTTTCTACTTCTTCTTCTTTCTTCTTCTTCTTCTTCTTCTTCTTCTTCTTCTTCTTCTTCTTCTTCTTCTTCTTCTCTTTCTTCTTCTTCTCCTTCTCTTCTTCGTCCATCCTTCTTCTTTTTCTTCTTCTTCTTTTCTTCTTCTTCTTCCATCCATTCTACTTCTTCTTCTATCGTTTCTACATTCTTCTTCTTCTTCTTCTTCTTCTTCTTCTTCTTCTTCTCTTCTTCTTCTTCTTCTTCTTCTTCTTCTTCTTCTTCTTCTTCAATGATAGCAAATAAAAACACACCAGATCTTCCACTTCATTCCTTGCTTGGTCAAGTCATGTTGAAAGCGCCGGTTCCGGCCAGATCGGTGAAGTTAAGTAGCAATGAGCCTGATCAATACTTAGACGGTTGACCATTTAAGCATTTACTCATTTACACATTTTCTTTGGTGACAACTGAGAGAAGAAACTTATCATTTGCTCAAGTCTCTAACACTTCCTTTGGGCAAAACCAGTGGCAATAAATATTACTATTCTCACCACCACAAATTTCTATCAGTTATTCAACATCAGTGGACAGCTATTTAATCACATCTCTGCTGTTTTACCAATTCTTGGTGAATACTTTCAAATGCTTTACTACCTTTCTCACTGCTACATTTGTAAAATAATAAGACGTGAAAAAAAAGAAGAAAAAAAAGACTTTAGTTATATGTTATGTAATAATGGAAATCAACTAGAATTTAAGGATGACGTGTGAAAGGCTGACCTATTGGCTTCTGATTGGCTGAGGAGTGTCAACAGTGACTAGAGTGAGTGAAAAGTTAGAGAGCCTAGTCTTGGTGTTTAGAGAAGACGGGTGGAGAGTTTTGGCTGTGTAACGAGACAATATGGCGTCTTGTCACAAAGGGCCATTTCTCCAACTTGGGTCTGAAGCAAAATAAAAGAGCATTTTTAAAAAAACAAACATGTCTTGTGTTCATTAATTAAAAACTAAGCAACGACAAAAGACGAGGCATCCTCGAGACGACCCAAATAGTTCCAGATCCATTGAAGAACAGCGAGAATGCCACCCAGTCCAATATCACACACATACAGACCCAGATACACCGATCCAGAATTGCATTCTTTTTATGTTTGCCTCTCTTCGGCCCCATGAAAGAGGTTTTCAGAAGCAAACATTATATGAGTGACGAGGAAGTGAAATCTGTAGTGAAGAAGTGTCTAAAAGAACAGTCAACAGAATGTTACAGGGCAGGGATACATGCTTTCATTCGAACGTGGAACATTGCTATTGAGAGAAACGGTGACTATGTGGAGAAGTAAGAATGTGATCCACAAAGGACAAGCTTTATTTTGATGTATGATACGTGTTGGTAATTATACCTGTCCTAAATAAAATGGCATTACTTTCTGACTGACATGTGGAGTAGTAGGGATGTGATCCACAGATGATCAGCTTCATTTTGATGTATGATACATGTTCCTGCGTTGGAAATTATACCTATATTAAACAAAATGGCATTACTTTTTGACTGACTTATGTGGAGAAGTAGGGATGTGATCCACAGAAGATCAATTTCATTTTAATGTATGATACATGTTCTTGTGTTGGTAATTATATCTGTCCTAAACAAAATGGCATTACTTTTTGACTCACTTATATGGAGAAGTCGGGATGTGATCGGCAGAGGACCAGCTTCATTTTGATGTATGATACATTTTCCTGTGTTAGTAATTATACCTATCCTAAATAAAATGGCATTACTTCTTGACTCACACTCGTAATTTAAATGTCACACAACTTTGTCTTTTATCCGAGTTCGAGCTTTTCTCTTTTAAGCGGATACAATTGCTTGTAAGATCCGTAAGTGTAAAATTCATTGGGCAAGAGTGGAAGAATTTTCTCATAAAGACAATCTTCTTAAAGTTGTCTTGTCTGTACCAAACGAACGGTAATGTTTTGTACATAATACAAACGAACAGACCGCTACACAATTCTGCTTTTAATGAACTTTGAAATACGGTCACTTTTTGAGTGTTTTTTTTTCTTTTTAATAGTGAAATCGTATCCAATACAATTTATAGTATGATCATTTCCAATGCATTTTTTTTGTAAAATCATTTCTATGATCGATCTATCCAATTATGTTTTTCCCCTCTTTCTCTTTCTCTCTCCCTCTTTAACTATCATGTTACACACACACACACACACACACACACACACACACACACACACACACACACATATATATATATATATATATATATATTGGCTTGGTCACATCAGGACAAAGGCCGCATCCCCAAAACCTACTGTATGGTGAATTATCAGAGGGCACCCGACCTGTAGGCAGACCATGCCAGTTCATTAAAGATGTCTGCAAGAGAGACATGAAGACATGCCACATCGACATCAATACGTGGGAGGCTTGTACAGAAGACCGTGCGACCTGTCGACTCCTCGTCAAACGAGGAACGAAAGGGAGTGAAAAAGAGAGGAAAGAAGCCGACACGGAAAAGTGAGCCAAAAGAAAGGAGAGACAACAGCAACTCCAACAAGCATCACTGTTTGTTTGCAGTCACTGCAGCAGAGATTGCCATTCAAAAATTGGTCTGTTCAGCCATTCACGCAGTTGCAGATAAAAAAGTGGACACTACGCTATCGTCTTTAGTAGACAGAAGGATGCCAACACACACACACACACACACACACACACACACACACACATATATATATATATATATATATATATATATATATATATATATATATTTATAAAAAAAGGAAGGTCCGCAAAATGTATTTTGTTCTCAGAAAAAAATTTTTTTAATTAATTAAAAAATTTTCTGAGAACAAAATACATTTTGCGGACCTTCCTTTTTTTATAAAATATTGAATTTTCTCCCGTTGGAACCAGAACAACATTTTATATATATATATATATATATATATATATATTATATATATATATATATATATATATATATTATATATATATATATATCCCAGTTAGTCTGTTCATATCTATCTATTTATTTTTTATATATCTTAGCCTGTTTCTATCTATCTATCTATCTATCTACATACCTACTTATCTATCTATCACACCAGCACTCTCCGTAGTACGTTCAGTAATGATATTGTATAAATGGATTCGATTCTACTTCAGATTTCGAACTTACCGATACTTTAAAAAAAAAGAAGAAGCTCTTCAGAACAACAGGAAGGATTCTCTTTAAATACTGACCATTCAGTCTCAGAGAAATCCTAAGAAGTCTGAAGAGCCAATCGGGATGAGGAATTAAACAAGTCGATGTTTCGAACGGGGCATATTTGCTCGTATTGTGTATGGAGAATTCTAGTTCGTTAGGTACATTATGCATTCTTACATAAATCGAAACAGATAATCAAAACGTTCCTGGAGGCATCGAATTGGCCGAAGTAAAGTATTCAATTGACATCCTATTAATTTTATCAATGTGGATCGGTTAAGTTATAAAGATCGTCTGGAAAGTTTCCAAAGGAAGACATTTTGCAGGAGTTGAGGTCGACGAGCAAAGAGATAAACAAGAAGGAGCGATGAGATGCAGACATTACGTCAGAGAGAGAGAGAGAGAGAGAGAGAGAGAGAGAGAGAGAGAGAGAGAGAGAGAGAGAGAGAGGAAGTTATCTAGTGAGAGGAATTGTGAGTGAGGGTTAAGTAGAAGAAAATAGATGAAAAAAAATAATCACATAAGAAGAAGAAGAGAAAGAAGAAGAAGAAGAAGAAGAACATGACGAAGAAGAACCTGAGGAGAAAGACGAAGAACATGAGGAATGGCATGAGGAGGAGAAAGAACATTAGGAAGAAAAACAAGAATAAAGTAAGGAGAAAGAAGAAGAATAAAATGAGGAGAAAAAAGAAGGACATGATGAAGAAGAAAAACACGAGGAAGAACATGAGAAGAAAGACGAAGAAGAACATGAAACAGAGAAGAAGAAGAAGAAGAAGAAGAAGAAAGAAGAAGAAGAAGAAGAACAACAACAACAACAACAACAACATGAGGAGAAAGACAAGGAAGAACATGAAAAAGAGGAAGGACATGAGGAGGAGAAAGAACATGAAGAGAAAGAAGAAGATGAGGAAAAAAAAGAAGAAGAAGAAGATGAGGAGAAAGAAGAAGATGAGGAAGAAGAAAAACATGAGGAAGAAGAACCTGGGGAGAAAGACGAGGAAGAACATGAAAAAGAGGAAGAACATGAGGAGGAGAAAGAACATGAAGAGAAAGAAGAAAAAACATGAGGAAGGACCTGAGGAGAAAGACTAAGAAGAAGAAGAAGAAGAAGAAAGAAGAAGAAGAAGAAGAAGAAGAAGAAGAAGAAGAAACAGGTAGGGGAAGAAAAGAAGAAGAAGAAGAAGAAGAAGAAGAAGAAGAAAGACTAACATTATCGAGAAAATTCCATCCCTTGATATAATGAGAGTATTTACTTTTATACCCCAAAGTTTTTCCCCCTAAAGACTATTTATAACTACTTTTTTAATATATTTATTACTAGCAGGAAGAACTTATAAAGATCCCATTCAAATAATGGAATTGTTGGGTCATTGCTTATGCTCCAATAGACTAGGACCACGTGAAGAACGCCCGAGGATACAGCGGCCGAAACTAGCAGGAGCTGTGGATATACCAGAGTATGACAATCTCATTTTTACAACGTTTAATATGTTACTTGGGAGCTATTACGAAAAAAAATCAATATGTAAAAAGTAAAATAATGTTGATTTAACTCTCACTTTTTCTTCCTTTCTTTTCCTGTTTTCATTATGTTCGATTGAAACAGATTAGCGTTATCACTTCCGCACACTCACCCGTGGTCTCTATCTTTCCTCTACTTTCTTTCTTATTATATTTTTTCTGTGTAGCATTCCTTTTTCTTCCCTTTCTTTCTTTATAATAAAACCGAAATGGTCCATAATTTATCTGATAAACTGTTGCCCATGCAGCAAATCTCCCCTCTCCACACTGCCGATGTGATCCAAAGGAAAGGTAAGGTACCAATGCGGTTTGGCAACGGTAGTGTCGCAGGAGTTGATGGGTAGCACTGGATTTCAGCATCAGACCACCTTAGGGACTCCGACTCCTGATTTGTTTTCGGGGTTTACTCCCTTAGCCTGTGGAAGGTTACTAGAACTAAGAAGAATATGCGCCCCTGGGCATAAGTAAGTTTTAATGTAATATATATAGAGAGATGCTAACTTGTAAAAATGCGTTCTTACTATCATGGTTATCGTTGTATGAAATAAACACGGCAACCCGGGTTAAATCATTGTATTTGACATAGCGCTAATACCCTTGGGAAAGGTATGAGTCCAATTATTCTCCCTCTAGTGCAGGGTAAATGATAGAACACACTGTGTCATTTACCCTTAGTTAGACACGCTATCTAGATGAATGAAAACTGAATTCAAACCTATTAAAATCTTTTTTGTCTGTACTTTTTAAATGAGGCTTGATGTTAATAATTTTGATGCTTCGGACTGTTGTCCTCATCTTTATTGTGGTATGTAAAATCACAAAGTTTCGGCTGTTGTATCCTCCGATCTTCCTCGGGTGTTCCCTGTGTATCTAAACATAATAATGACCCAACCTGGGAAATCATTTTTAATAGTTTGACTGTTGATCAAACAGGCGTCGGAGATCAATTTATTGCGCAGCTCAGTGTGACGTGAGATGAAAAACGTTAAAAAAACTCTGGCTTAGAGTATGATTTACTGTTTCATCTTTGTTTCCACACATTGTACACTTGCTATTCTGTTGAATCTTATTTATTTTTTCTTTGATATAGTTTGTACTTATGGTATAGTCTTGTGCTGCAATAATAAGATAACAAACGTACGTACACACATATACAAATATATATACAAATTATATATATATATATATATATTATATATATATATATATATATATAGAAAAAACAAACACATGATGTTAAATTCGCTGACAGAATTCTGTTTCGACCCTTTATTGAATGTCTTCCTCAAGAGCGAGTTGTGTATGATAGAGAGAACGGCGAAAGTGGACCGTTATGAGATGAAAGTGGTGCAGATGAAACGTTCAATATTATAGCCGGAATTTTTTTATTTTTTTAAATTTAAATTTAGAAAATGCGCATTCTGTTTTTAAAATAAAATAAAATAAATTTTATTTTATTTTATTAAATCAGAAGCATTATAGTCCACAAAGAAAACTCAAAAGAGTTTGTTGTAAATGTGTATAAAAATGTCGGATTCACTTCCATTCATTTTTCATATATATATATATATATATATATATATATATATATATATATATATATATACTGTACGATGTTCTAGCATCGCATAAACATTTGCCAAATTCACTTGTCATGGTTATTTTCTATATTTATCGAATTTTATACGATATACGCATTGTAATTGCCTTCAAGCAAAAAAATATAAATAATAATATATACTTTATTCAACAATGCTTCTAAAAACAAACATCCAAAAATCTTATTTCCTGGGTCTAGTTTTTTGGTATTCACTCAATGTCCGCATACCTCATATGGTATAGGCGTGCTATTATCATTGACAGGTTAATTTCGCAGGGATTGTACGATGCGGACCGTTGGCCGAGCGGTAAAGTCACAGATTTTGCCTGCTGGACTACCGGTTTCGATTTCTGTCGGAGGGAAATTAGTTAGTATACATCGCTGATGAGACTTAATAAACTTGAAACAGACTATACGATGTTCTGGCATCGCATAATCGTTTGCCAAATTCACTTGTCATGATTATTTTCTATAATTATAGAATTTTATACGATATACACACACACATATATATATATATTTATATCTATCTATCTATCTATATATATATATATATATATATATATATGTGTGTGTGTGTGTGTGAGAGAGAGAGAAAGAGAGAGAGAGAGAGTGTGTGTGTGTGTGTGTGTACGGGTGTTTGTTTTTCGATTTTTTTCTTCTTTACAACAAACCAGTAAAGTATAATTTCTGAAGTATATTTTTTTCATATATACATAATATATATTTATATATTTCCCATATCATAAGATCTCCTGATGGGACTGAAAAATGAACTTAAAAAGTTGTGGCCTTTTAAATCAATTATTAACAAGATTTTCTTCGCTAATTACAAGTTACTTGTTTTTGTTTAAGAAAAAAAAAAAGAAAATTAGAAAACTACCACCATGTGTGATAATATATATATATATATATATATATATATATATATATATGTGTGTATGTGTGTGGTGTGTGTGTATGTGTGTTGTGTGTTTGTGTGTGTTGTGGAGAAAAGTGGAAGTAAATCCGACAGTATGTAAACATTGTGAAAAATTGAAAAAAACAAGTTCATAAACGAGTAATGTTATTTCGCCTACGCTGCAGTGTTTCGATCTGTTTCAATAGATCTTCATCAGGGTTTGAGGAAAAAATAAATGTATCCCAGAAAATAAGAAATCTGCGAGACTCTTTTGCTTTGTCGGTC
>CM042173.1:45640223-45675223 GCA_023376005.1 Doryteuthis pealeii
GGCAGCATGTTAACCACCCTTCATCAAAACAACGCGCCTCTTGAAGAAATACAGAGAATGTCCCTTCATTTATATATGCTCGTATCTTCTATTTATAGTGGGCTGGATTTTCTTAATTTCCCCTTGCTTTATTTGGTAAGATCATGCATGAATCTTGATGTTATTGTTTTAGCACGTATCCCTCCTTTCATACAGTCCCTGTATATATATATATATATATATATATATATATATATATATATGTATATATATATATATATATATATTATTTATTATTATAATTTATATTTGATAATTATAATATATGATATGATATTATTATAATTTATATTTGATAATTATAAAAAATAATCATGACAAGTGAATCTCGGCATTTTCTATAATTATCGGATTTTATGCGATATACGCATTGTAATTGCCTTCAAGCAAAAATATAAATAATAATATATACTTTAATCAACAATGCTTCTAAAAAATAAACATCCAAAAATCTTATATATATATATATATATTATATATATATATAATATTATATATATATATATTCACTTACTTCCATTCCAAATCCGATTTCTTCATTTTCAACGCAATATTAAAATAAAGCAGCAGATGTCAAAGATAACATGAAGAAATTCACCATTTGTAGTGGAATTAAGAGACTCAGCATTTGCCAACATATGCAATTTCCAAACGCTTCACACGCTAAGGGGACTCCATATTTTCCATTCACCGGTCCAGTAGCCTATGAGCTGCATATAGGAAACGAGGACGTGCCGATAGGATACGAATTATCACTTGATTTTCAGGTAAATAAATTATTCTTTATAAAATAGAAGATTCAATATTCTACAGGGAGATTGTAAAGTAACCCTCTTTGTTATATACTGCCACTGGACCCGATAAATAACTCACACACACGCGCGCACACACACACACACACACACACACACATATATATATATATATATATATAATACAAATAATGTCATATATAACAGTTATAAGGTATACAACAGTTCGCCTCCCCTAAAAATGATGCGTCCTGTGTATGACACTAATGTGTATTTGCCTAAACCCTCCGCATAAACAGCATGTGACACAAGGTCAATTTATTAAGCGGACCTTGACATGTGTGAATTCGGAGTTTTTCTTCCTTCTCAACCAAGGTGACACGCAAATGCAGACATAGATAAACACATGCATACACAAACAAACACACACATACAGAGACACGCTCACTCACGCACACACACACACACACACACATGAGCGTGCACACACACAAACATGCATAACTTTTTTAAAAATAATCTCTCCTCTTTATTTTCTTTCTAATCCATCTTTTCTTATATTTTCTGCAAATTTATTCTCCCTTACTTTTTAATTTTTGTTACTTTACTCAATTATTTTTGGTTTTGTTACTCCTTCTCGTTGTATTATTATTATTATTATTATTATTATTATTATTATTATTATTATTATTATTATTCTCTGGCAACGTCAAGGTATTTGTCCATTTTTTCATTTTCCTTCAGCTTCACTCTGTGATGTACTGGAACTGAAAAATCCACGAGTTGACAAGTTCTTTATTTTTTGTTAATCAACACTATTATTGTTATTATTATTATTATTATTATTATTATTATTATTATTACTAGCAAATATATGCACCCTCCGGGTGCAAGTATTTAAGTTTTAATGTAATGAAATATTGTATTAAATTAGAAAGGCTGATAAAACTAAATATAAGAAGATTTGAAACAGAGGAGGGTATAATCGAAAAATAGAACAACTGAAATTTACTCTTCCATCACTCTCATCTTTAATTGTTATTTTTTCTAATTTAAGTATTTAGTTAAAAGTGGAAGTAAAGAATAAAATGACAGTTATTTTTTATTGTTAATGGATTTCATTTAAGATTCATTGAAGAGATTTTTGCTTATATTCATTAAAATAAAACCAAACAGTTAGAAACCAATAATACTAAGCATATATTTATTAAAATTACATTTTTAATATAAATATGCAAATTAGCCTTCCCGTTCACACTGTAAACCGCTATTTTGTTGTATATATAAATACAATTGCATGTTGTCAGTATGTAGACATAGTTAACAGTATTAATAATGTAAGACAATTTTATTAATAATTGAGGTTAAAATAAGGATAAATTCATGGTGAATGTGACGTCAATTACTAAGGGAATTGTGACTTGTGTAGTAATTTAGTTTCGGTTACAGACAGAAAAACACACAATCTCCATTATAATAAGATTATTATTATTATTATTATTATTATTATATCAATAGCCTTGGTTTTACAAAGTACGACCGTTATCATCTTGCAACACCCTCTGTTAAAAATGAGACCGTCCAAATCAACCAAGATGAAATGCAAAAATGTCAAATGACTTTTTGTCAAGAAACTCTGGACGAAGCTAGTGGATGCGTACAATTAATTGAGATGAAATTACGTTACAATCGAATAGAATCTAAGCATACACCGACTGCAACTCTGTAGTGGAGTAGGCCCACCCACACACACAACGGGGTCACCTGTTCGCCGTGCGGTGACGACTTGTGGTGCTGCTTAAGGATGGAACTCTGGTGGTTGAGAAGTCCAACACTCCACAATGGCCTTTACTTAGGCTAGACGGTCGGTCGGAGCCTAGCACCTATTTGAGTGTCCTAACCCTATTATCCTTATGGCAAACACCAACCCTTTTTATCATATATGCTAGAAGGCCGTGGCTGAGGTCTTATTGTTCTGGGTATGACATTTGTTGGAATATTTTTGTATATAAGGTGTGCTACAATTCCCACCTCGATTTTTAGACTAGCCGAGGGTCACGTGGTTTATTCCTTCGCCAATCACCAGCCATAATGCATGGCTCATACACTACTTAAAAACTGCCACAGTTTACTTGCAATGATTGGGGAGGGACTTACAATATTCAGGACCCTTTACAAAAGAACCAAAGGATTCATTATCAGAGGATTACCAAGGATCCAATTCCACTGGACAAGCGCTCTTGCTTAAAGCCTACAGGATGGACCATAAGATTGTAAAACACATGATGGTGAAACTTCAGTTCTGGAGTTCGAGAAATGTGTAGTATTCCTTCATCACCATTGCTCCCTGGTCCACTCTGACCCGGAATGGTAGTATCTGTTAAGGTCCCATCTATGGGTTAAATAGAAAAAAAATAGTTGTAAAAATGTTTATAAAAAAATTGGTTACCCATCAAGAATAAATAAAACAAGATGTCTTCGGCATAAATGATCCAATGGGTTGACATGCCGTAAAATCCAACCACCAACAACAACAACAACAACAATAACAAAAACAACATCAGCATCGGCTAAGGAGTTATATTTCATGTATTGACTTATATATATTATGTTAGCGATAAGGAATTATTTACACACTAGAAGCGACTACCAGCGTCGGCTGGGTAGAGAGGGGGAAATTCCTTGTGCATTTATTTGTTTACTTTTGAGATTTACAAATGCTGGACATTTTTATGAAGAATTTCATTTTATTTCTATTTCTAAGTATATTTGGATTTTTAAAATATTTTAGAATTATATTTTATTATTATTGCACCAAAAAGCAAGATCCGCTGATATTTAATGTATATATATATATATATATATATATATATATATATATATATATTTACTTTGTCGTTAACTGTTTTATTTTCATAGTTTCATCCGGATATACATACATTCGTGCATTTTCACCAATTGCTGTTTATATATGTATAGATGGAAATTAGATTACGCTGACTGTATTCTCTGTTGTGGGTTTGACTGTATGTAGTTTCTATAGTTATCTCATACTGTTCTACTTATCTATGGGCGATCTGCTGGGTTTTCTGCTCTTCTGTATCTATTGTGGGCTGGCAAGTTTCTCTCTGTTCATCGAGGAGTCTGGAAAATACTCTGTGTGCGTGTGTGTGTGTATATATATCTGTGTGTGCGTGCGTATATATATGTGTATATATATGTGTGTATATATATATATATATATATATATATGTGTGTGTGTGTGTGTGTATGTTTTGGGTATATATGTGTATATAATATGTGTGTGTGTGTATATATATATGTATGTGTGTATGTGTATATATAATATGTGTATATATATATATATATATATCTGTGTTGTGTATATATATATGTGTGTGTATATATATATACATGTGTGTATATGTGTATATATATATGTGTGTGTATATATATTATATATGTATTATATATATATGTGTGTGTGTGTGTGGTGTTGGGCTTAACTTGTGTCCGTTAGCAGTTCTTAATAACAAACACAAGACGTTCATTGTATTATTTAGATTATTCGGACTATTGTCCTCATCTTCATCGTTATCTGTACAACGTTTCTTCAGGCATTTCTTGTCGTACTCGGGAACCTTCTATTCGAACTCAGGAACCTTCTTGTCGTAATCGGGAGCCATCACAGAACTTTGAACCTAACCGTTTATTCAGTCCACGGGGATATCCTGTTCTCATTCCGCTAACCATAGCTGGGGTACAGGTGTTAAGCTGTGTTAATTATTATTTCATGTTACTGCTGCACCGACCAGGATTGAACCTGCAGTCTAGAGACAACTGTCACTTAGTACTGTCTTCACCTAACTTCTTTTTATGTGTCCAATTGGAAAATTCCGGCCTCGAACAGACACACTGTCATTACGATGCGTCGCCTTCAAAACCCTCAGCCAGACTGCCCAAACCCCCCCTCTCTCCTCTCTCTCTTCTCTCTCTCTCTCTCTCTCTCTCTCTCTCTTTGTTGACACTCATCGAAGCCAACAGTCAGTCATTCACACGTCATCCTTAATTCTAGTTAATATCCATTATTACAAAACGTGTAACTAAAATCTTGAGGTTGATGATTAGTATTATTTGTATTATTCGGACTCTTTTCCTCATCTTCATTGTTATCTGTGCAACATTTCTCCGGCCTTCTCAAGTATTTCATGTCAGACTCGGGGAACCATCTCGGACTCGGGAACCTTCTTTTCAAGATCATGAGAGGAAGGTTCCCGAGTTCGAAAAGCAGGTTCCCGAGTCCGACAAGAAATACCTGAAGAAGGCCGGAGGGCACACAGCCGAAACGTTGTACAGATAACAATGAAGTGAGGACAATAGTCCGAATAATACAAATAATACTAAAATCTTGAGTTGTTTCCCACATCTTATTATTTTAAAATCGAGCTTGTCGTCCAATGTAAACTTCCTTTGATGAAGGGCTAAACCCTGTTTCAACAAAATGTTTGTATGGTAACAACATAAGAGATAATTGGATGGTCTTTCTAAAATGTTTTTTTGATGTTCAGCTCAATTTCCTGGGAGATCGACCGTACTGGGAAAAGCAAATTTGAAATAGCCAGTTCCACATAATGGTCGTCCACAGGAACAAGCAATTGGAAATTGCAACATAAAGACTACGGTTAAATTCGAACTTAACGGGTCCTAAATTCCACCATCGTATGTCACCCCACCGAAAGAAAAAAAAAAAAAATCAGAGAATTAACCGAACTAAATGAAATTTTTTCTGTGTTGATATATTAATGAATAATAGATATAATGCACCAGTTATTTTTATTTTCAGGTCAGTTAACTTTAAACCACGTATCTTTGAGGCGTAACACAGATTCTCAAAAATACGTTGTAGTAGTGACTTCTGATCAGGTTAGAATATTTAACAGAAACAGATATAAGTAATTAAAAAAAGAACAAAGGGTATTAATTTAAAGAACGATAAAGGTTATTAATTTTAAATATATACAGTAGAGACTGGGTCTCTTTTTTTTGTTGTATTTAATTACTGTTGTAGGTGACTCACCTATGACACGACATTGGACTTACCCAAAGGGTATATTTAACAGAGCAAAACAACTCAAGTGAGAAGTAGCAGATACATGTTCTTCGTGTACGCTGTAACAAGGAGACCCTCCTCATTTGTACATTGATATATTGCTGAATACATCTGTTCTCTACATTTTATCTCCGTGTTGAGTAATTATTTATTGACCCTTAAACAGGTCATAAGAATTACTTTTCTATCTTTTAAACCAACAAATAGGAATTCCTCCATGAAAGTGAGACGAGTCTCTTTCGAGTCGTTGTCGATTTTGCCTTCTTTGTGACAATGGTCAGTATTTCTAAGTTGTTTTTTGTTTCCTTTTTTAAATGTCTCCTATTTAAAATATTAAATGCAAAACAAATCCATGATGTAAGTATTTAAATTCTATCTTTTAATTAACTTCATATGAAGCAAATTTCATTATTTTTGCTCAGAAACCAAGCCCTGGTGATATTAATGTGTATATATATATATACATTTCCATTGTCATTAATTGTTTTATTTTCGAAGTTTCCTCTGGACATACAGATATACACAACTCCCTTTATATATGTATACATGGGTGAAAACTTGAAATGGGATCGTCAGTCAATTTGGCTAGTTATGAATGCAAAAGCACCGTGGTCTAACCGTCCTGTCGACTGGAATCTGATTACACTGACAGTATCCCTTGAGGGTAAGATGTTCTGTTTGCATAATCTATGTGGTGGCATAGATTATTGGCAACTCCCCTGTATTTCTGCAGGGATGGTCCCTTTCATATCACGGACGGAAAATTAAGTTGAAGTCTCGCACGTCACGGGATTTTGAATTAGTTACTCAGTTCGAGCCAATATCTAGAGCAGGGGAGACGTTCCGTTTGCTTTGGCTGACTCAACTCAGCGCGCTGTGTTTAGTTAGTAAGAAAAAACTTAGTTAAGTAAATAAAAGGTTTTTTAAGGAACAGTATGGCGTTGTTGGTTGATGCATGCTTTAGTTAGAAGACCCGCCAAGAAAGAAAGAAATGATTCAAGATGAACAATCACAAAAAACCTAGAAATAGAAGTCAACATGGCGACCTGGAGAGATAGAAAAGGCTAGACGATCAGATGGCCACGAAGAAGAAAGAAAGTTATGCATCTCTATCTGTCTCCCTCTCCCCTCTCTCCCCTCCCTCCCCTCTCTCTCTCTCTCTCTTCTCTCTCTCTCTCTCTCTCTCTCTGACACAAAAGAACACTTGTGTATATACCCAACATGTACAAATATATTTAAGGTGCCATTGTTACCATTGGTTTCCAGGCAGCATGTTAACCACCCTTCATCAAAACAACGCGCCTCTTTAAGAAATACAGAGAATGTCCCTTCATTTTATATATGCTTGTATCTTCTACTTGTAGTGGGTTGGATTTCTTAATTTCCCCTTGCTTTATTTGCTGAGATCGTGCTAGAACCTTGATGTTATTGTTTTAGCATGTATCCCTCCTGTCGTGCCAGTCCCTGTATATATATATATATATATATATATATATATATATATATTCCAGATCTGATTTCTTCATTATTCAACGCAATATTGAAATAATCCAGCAGATGTTAAAAGATAACATGAAGAAATTCCCATTTCTAGTGAAATTAAAAGACATCTCATGGGCCTCAGCATTTGCCAACATATACAATTCCAAACGCTTCATACTCTAAGGGGACTCCGATAAACAAGACATACACAGACACGCGCATATATATATATATATATATATATATATATATACATACATATATATATTTTATTATAATGGAGATGTGTGGGTTTGTCTGTCTGTAACCGAAACTATATTACTATACAAGTCACAATTCCTTTTGTTATTTACATCACATTCTCCCATGATTTATTTTTTTATTTAAACCTCAGTTATTAATAAAATTGTTTACATTATTAATACTGTTGACCATATCTACATACTAATAACATGCAATTGTATTTATATATACAACAAAATAGCAGTTTACAGCTGTGAACGGAAGGCTAATTTGCTATTGATGTTAAAAATTTGATTTCAATAAATATATGCTTAATATTATTGATTTCTAATTGTTTGGTTTTACTTTATTGAATATGAGCAAAAATCTCGGGGATAAATCTTAAAAGAAATCCATTAACAGAAGAAATAACTGTAATATTAATCTTTACTTCCTATTTTAACTAAATAGTTAAATTAGGAAAATTACCAATGAAAGACGGGAGTAACGGAAAATGATGAAGAGTTAGTTCAAAGTTGTTCTATTTTCAATCATACCCCCTCTGTTCCAAATCTTTTTATCTGTATTTTTATTCAGTTTCATTAGCCTTTCTAATTAATATGATATTTTATATATTATTAAACTTAAATACTTGCACCCGGAGGGGTGCATATATTTGCTAGTATATATAATACTAATAATGTCATATATACCAGTTATAAGGTATACAACAGTTCGCCTCCCCTAAAAATGATGCGCTCTGTGTATGACACTAATGTGTATTTGCCTAAACCCTCCGCATAAACAGGATGCGACACAAGGTCAATTTTATAGCGGAACTTGACATGTGTGATTTCAGAGTTTTTCTTCCTTTCTCAACCGGGTGACACGCAAATGCAGACATGCATAAAACACATGGCAACACAAACAAACACACACACTACAGAGACACACGCACTAACGCATACGCACATACACATGGCGTGCACACACACAAACATGCACTACTTTAAAAAAAATAATCTCTCCTCTTATTTTCTTTATATCCATCTTTTCTTATATTTTCTGCAAATTTATTCTCCCTTACTTTTTAATTTTTCTACTCTACTCAATTATTTTTGGTTTTCTTACTCCTTCTCATTGTATTATTATTATTATTATTCTCTGGCAAGGTCCAGGTATTTGTCCATTTTTTCATTTTCCTTCAGCTTCACACTGTGATCTGCTGGACAAGCAAAATCCACAGTTCTTTCTTTTTTGTTTCAACACTATTATTATTATTATTTTATTATTATTATTATATATTATTATTATATTATATCAATAGCCTTGGTTTTTACGAAGTACGACCTGTATCATCTTGCAACACCCTCTGGTTAAAAAATGAGACCGTCCAAATCATCCAAGATGAAATGCAAAAATGTCAAATGACTTTTTGTCAAGAAACTCCGGACGAAGCTAGTGGATGCGTACAATTAATTGAGATGAAATTACGTTACAATCGAATAGAATCTAAGCATACACCGACTGCAACTCTGTAGTGGAGTAGGCCCACCCACACATTCAACGCGGGTCACCTGTTCGCCGTGGGTGACGACTTGTGGTGCTTAAGGATGGAACTCTGGTGGTTGAGAAGTCCAACACTCCACAATGGCCTTTACTTAGGCTAGACGCGGTCGGTCGGAGAGGCCTAGCACCTATTTGAGTGTCCTAACCCTATTATCCTTATGGCAAACACCAACCCTTTTATCATATATGCTAGAAGGCCGTGGCTGAGGGCCTTATTGTTCTGGGTTATGACATTGTTGGAATATTTTTGTATATAAGGTGTGCTACAATTCCCCACCTCGATTTTTAGACTAGCCGAGGTCACGTGGTTTATTCCTTCGCCAATCACCAGCCATAATGCATGGCTCATCACTACTTAAAACTGCCACAGTTTACTTGCAAGATTGGGAGGGACTACAATATTCAGGACCCTTTACAAAAGAACCAAAGGATTCATTATCAGAGGATTACCAAGGATCCAATTCCACTGGACAAGCGCTCTTGCTTAAAGCCTACAGGATGGACCATAAGATTGTAAAACACATGATGGTGAAACTTCAGTTCTGGAGTTCGAGAATATGTGTAGTATTCCTTCATCACCATTGCTCCCTGGTCCACTCTGACCCGGAATGGTAGTATCTGTTAAGGTCCCATTATGGGTTAAATAGAAAAAAATTAGTTGTAAAAATGTGTATAAAAAAATTGGTTACCCATCAAGAAATAAATAAAACAAGATGTCTTCGGCATAAAATGATCCAATGGGTTGACACTGCGTAAAAATCCAACCACCAACAACAACAACAACAACAATAACAAAAACAACATCAGGCATCGGCTAAGGAGTTTATATTTCATGTATTGACTTATATATATTATGTTAGCGATTAGGGAATTATTTACACACTAGAAGCGACTACCCAGCGTCGGCTGGGTAGAGAGGGGGGAATTCCTTGTGCATTTTATTTGTTTACTTTTGAGATTTACAAATGCTGGACATTTTTATAGAAGAATTTCATTTTATTTCTATTTCTAAGTATATTTGGATTTTTAAATATTTTAGAATTATATTTTATTATTATTTTTCACCAAAAGCAAGATCCGCGCATATTTAATGTATATATATATATATATATATTATATATATATATTATATATATATATATATATATATTTACTTTGTCGTTAACTGATTTTTATTTCTAGCTTTCATCTTGGTATATTATATATATATATATATATATAATATATATATATATATATATATATATATACCCACTTCTAATTCCTTGGTACTACTCGTTCTCGTTAAAAACGAGTCACGAAATCATACCCATCGTTTCCTACCTGAGGATAGCAAATTGTATTGCCGAAAGCGCTCGTTTTGAAACCTTTGGGGGACTGTTATACCAGTTACACCCGACACCAGAAAGATGGCCCGAAAATTGGAACGGATCCACGAAAAACTTGTCAGACAGGAATTGTCTGTACAGTTCAACAAACTTTATAAAAGAAAAAATGCTGCCAAAATACACTTATATATATATATATATATATATATATATATTATATATATTATATATGTGTGTGTGTGTGTGTGTGTGTGTGTCTGTGTGTGTATATATATATGTGTGTGTGTGTGTATACATATATATATGTGTATATATATATATATATATATATATACACACACACACACATATATGTGTGTGTATATATATACACGCACACATATATATATATATGTTTGTGTGTATATCTGTGTGTGTGTATACATATATATTCCCGCCAATTGAATGCGACCATAAATTCACACCGAAGTCAGTAACTCACACAGACAAGTGTTTCCTATGTAATTTCTGTATATTACACCTGACAAGGGTTAATATTCAATGGTAATCTTGCGTATCAACACGACAACTTTTCTTATTAAATGTATTATTCCGTGTCAGTCTCTTTCAGGACACAAAACAAATCGATTGCAATCGGCTCGAGCAGAGACACTCGCGAACATGAAAGTCACATCAAACAGCAGAAATGCTTACTATACGAGACGCACCTGTCAGTGGGTCTTTGTTAAAACGCTGCAATTCACATAACAATTTCCTCGCGAGTTGATGTATTAAGTTTCTTCTGGGTGATCTGTTGGCTATTTCGTTTATGAGTTAATTTTAGAACGCCCACGGGAGTGTCACGGGGCTTGACAAAAGCGAAGAAAGGAATGCCACTGCATTGGCCAAGGAGCTATATTTCATATATTGTCTTATTGAGTTTATATGAGAGATAACGTCATTATTTACATACTAGAAGCGGTTACACAGCGTCGCCTAAGTAGTTCTAAAAAAATATTTATTTTAAATTGAGTACCCATCAAGAATGAATAAAACAAAACCTCTTCGGCATAAAATAACCCAACACGGTTTAACATAGATTTGTTTACTTTTGGGATTTACGAATGTTGGACATTTTAAGTTGAATTTCAATGCTTTTTCTACGTATATTTTGATTTTTACATATCTTCAAATCTAAATAAAATCTTCACAATTTTTGCACAAAAAGCAAGAAACGGTGATACTTAATGTGTATATATATTTACTTTGTCGTTAATTGTTTTATTTTCATAAATTTATCCGGACATAAATAGATCCACACACACTGTACTTTATATAAGTATACACTAGAAGTGGCTACCCGGTGTCGCCTGGGTAGAGTGGGGATTTTTAAAGTTTGTCTCGCAGATCCATTATTACTTATCGCGAGTTGCCCCATAAAAATCCCCACGAAAATATATAACAATATAGTAAGAAATTTCCATTCAATGATTTACAATTTAAAAAAAAAAAGATACAAATGATGCAATTAATTCAATCAATCAATATTATATTTCAAAGCGAAAAAACAAAAAAACAAAACAACATACAAAAAAAAAGATAAACAAAATAACATGCAAATGACTTTCCCTTCAGTTACTTTTCAAATTTGAATTTTTAAATATCTTCCCAAATATAAATCAAATATTCATTATTTTTGCTCAAAAAACAATTTTCAATGTGTGTATATATTCACTTTGTCGTCAATTGTTTTATTTTCGAAGTTTCCACCGGATATACATATTTATACAACTGCCCTTTATATATGTACTAGCAGCGGCTACCCTGCGTCGCCTGGGTAGAGGGAGATTTTTTCAAGTTAGTCGCGCAGATCCATTATTACTGAATTGTAAGTTGAATCCTCGTGGGATGCCCCATTTAAATCCCTATGTAACAAAAAAATAGATATTGCATTGATCCAGCTACTCTGAAAAGAAATGTTAATGTCTACTATTATGTCTAAATATTAAATGAAAAAGAAAATCCATGCTGTTATCATTTGAATTTTATTTTTTAATTGTCTTTACGAATATAAATTAAATCTCTATTATTTTTGCTTTCAAAAACCAAGCCCTGGTGATATTTAATGTGTATATATATTTACTTTATCGTAATTGTTTTATTTTCGAAGTTTCCTCTGCACATACAAACTGTCCTTTATATATGTACTAGAAGTGGCTACCCGGCGTTGCCTTGGTAGAAGGGGGGAATCCATTATTACTGAATTACGAGTTGGACCCTCGCAGGATGCCCTATTACAATCCCTATGTAAAAGAAAGACCTTGCCTTGATCCAGCCTGGTGGGTTGTGAAAAAAGCGTACACACATTGAAAAGAAAAATTAATGTCTCCTATTTAAAATATTAAATGCAAAACAAATCCATGATGTAAGTATTTAAATTCTATCTTTTAATTAACTTCATATGAAGCAAATTTTCATTATTTTTGCTCAGAAACCAAGCCCTGGTGATATTTAATGTGTATATATATATACATTTCCATTGTCATTAATTGTTTTATTTTCGAAGTTTCCTCTGGACATACAGATATACACAACTTCCCTTTATATATGTATACATGGGTGAAAACTTGAAATGGGATCGTCAGTCAATTTGGCTAGTTATGAATGCAAAAGCACCGGTGGTCTAACCGTCCTGTCGACTGGAATCTGATTACACTGACAGTATCCCTTGAGGGGTAAGATGTTCTGTTGCATAATCTATGTGGTGGCATAGATTATTGGCAACTCCCCTGTATTTCTGCAGGGATGGTCCCTTTCATATCACGGACGGAAAATTAAGTTGAAGTCTCGCACGTCACGGGATTTTGAATTAGTTACTCAGTTCGAGCCAATATCTAGAGCAGGGGAGACGTTCCGTTTGCTTTGGCTGACTCAACTCAGCGCGCTGTGTTTTAGTTAGTAAGAAAAGAAACTTAGTTAAGTAAATAAAAGGTTTTTTAAGGAACAGTATGGCGTTGTTGGTTGATGCATGCTTTAGTTAGAAGACCCGCCAAGAAAGAAAGAAAATGATTCAAGATGAACAATCAACAAAAACCTAGAAATAGAAGTCAACATGGCGACCTGGAGAGATAGAAAAGGCTAGACGATCAGATGGCCACGAAGAAGAAAGAAAGTTATGCATCTCTATCTGTCTCCCTCTCCCCTCTCTCCCCTCCCTCCCCTCTCTCTCTCTCTCTCTTCTCTCTCTCTCTCTCTCTCTCTCTGACACAAAAGAACACTTGTGTATATACCCAACATGTACAATATATTTAAGGTGCCATTGTTACCATTGGTTTCCAGGCAGCATGTTAACCACCCTTCATCAAAACAACGCGCCTCTTTAAGAAATACAGAGAATGTCCCTTCATTTATATATGCTTGTATCTTCTACTTGTAGTGGGTTGGATTTTCTTAATTTCCCCTTGCTTTATTTGCTGAGATCGTGCTAGAACCTTGATGTTATTGTTTTAGCATGTATCCCTCCTGTCGTGCCAGTCCCTGTATATATATATATATATATATATATATATATATATATTCCAGATCTGATTTCTTCATTATTCAACGCAATATTGAAATAATCCAGCAGATGTTAAAAGATAACATGAAGAAATTCCCCATTTCTAGTGAAATTAAAAGACTCCATGGGCCTCAGCATTTGCCAACATATACAATTTCCAAACGCTTCATACTCTAAGGGGACTCCGATAAACAAGACATACACAGACACGCGCATATATATATATATATATATATATATATATATACATACATATATATATTTTTATTATAATGGAGATTGTGGGTTTGTCTGTCTGTAACCGAAACTATATTACTATACAAGTCACAATTCCTTTTGTTATTTACATCACATTCTCCATGATTTTATTTTTATTTAAACCTCAGTTATTAATAAATTGTTTTACATTATTAATACTGTTGACCATATCTACATACTAATAACATGCAATTGTATTTATATATACAACAAAATAGCAGTTTACAGTGTGAACGGGAAGGCTAATTTGCATATTGATGTTAAAAATTTGATTTCAATAAATATATGCTTAATATTATTGATTTCTAATTGTTTGGTTTTATCTTATTGAATATGAGCAAAAATCTCGGGGATAAATCTTAAAAGAAATCCATTAACAAGAAGAAATAACTGTAATATTAATCTTTACTTCCTATTTTAACTAAATAGTTAAATTAGGAAAATTTACCAATGAAAGACGGGAGTAACGGAAAATGATGGAAGAGTTAGTTTCAAAGTTGTTCTATTTTTCAATCATACCCCCTCTGTTCCAAATCTTTTTATCTGTATTTTTATTCAGTTTCATTAGCCTTTCTAATTTAATATGATATTTTATTATATTAAAACTTAAATACTTGCACCCGGAGGGTGCATATATTTGCTAGTATATATAATACTAATAATGTCATATATACCAGTTATAAGGTATACAACAGTTCGCCTCCCCTAAAAATGATGCGTCCTGTGTATGACACTAATGTGTATTTGCCTAAACCCTCCGCATAAACAGGATGCGACACAAGGTCAATTTATTAAGCGGAACTTGACATGTGTGATTTCAGAGTTTTTCTTCCTTCTCAACCGGGGTGACACGCAAATGCAGACATGCATAAACACATGCATACACAAACAAACACACACATACAGAGACACACGCACTAACGCATACGCACATACACATGGGCGTGCACACACACAAACATGCACGACTTTAAAAAAAATAATCTCTCCTCTTTATTTTCTTTATAATCCATCTTTTCTTATATTTTCTGCAAATTTATTCTCCCTTACTTTTTAATTTTTCTTACTCTACTCAATTATTTTTGGTTTTCTTACTCCTTCTCATTGTATTATTATTATTATTATTCTCTGGCAAGGTCCAGGTATTTGTCCATTTTTTCATTTTCCTTCAGCTTCACACTGTGATCTGCTGGAACAGCAAAATCCACCAGTTCTTTCTTTTTTGTTAATCAACACTATTATTATTATTATTATTATTATTATTATTATTATTATTATTATTATTATATCAATAGCCTTGGTTTTACGAAGTACGACCGTTATCATCTTGCAACACCCTCTGGTTAAAAATGAGACCGTCCAAATCATCCAAGATGAAATGCAAAAATGTCAAATGACTTTTTGTCAAGAAACTCCGGACGAAGCTAGTGGATGCGTACAATTAATTGAGATGAAATTACGTTACAATCGAATAGAATCTAAGCATACACCGACTGCAACTCTGTAGTGGAGTAGGCCCACCCACACATTCAACGGGGTCACCTGTTCGCCGTGGGTGACGACTTGTGGTGCTTAAGGATGGAACTCTGGTGGTTGAGAAGTCCAACACTCCACAATGGCCTTTACTTAGGCTAGACGGTCGGTCGGAGAGGCCTAGCACCTATTTGAGTGTCCTAACCCTATTATCCTTATGGCAAACACCAACCCTTTTTATCATATATGCTAGAAGGCCGTGGCTGAGGGTCTTATTGTTCTGGGTATGACATTGTTGGAATATTTTTGTATATAAGGTGTGCTACAATTCCCCACCTCGATTTTTAGACTAGCCGAGGTCACGTGGTTTATTCCTTCGCCAATCACCAGCCATAATGCATGGCTCATACACTACTTAAAAACTGCCACAGTTTACTTGCAATGATTGGGGAGGGACTTACAATATTCAGGACCCTTTACCAAAAGAACCAAAGGATTCATTATCAGAGGATTACCAAGGATCCAATTCCACTGGACAAGCGCTCTTGCTTAAAGCCTACAGGATGGACCATAAGATTGTAAAACACATGATGGTGAAACTTCAGTTCTGGAGTTCGAGAAATGTGTAGTATTCCTTCATCACCATTGCTCCCTGGTCCACTCTGACCCGGAATGGTAGTATCTGTTAAGGTCCCATCTATGGGTTAAATAGAAAAAAATTAGTTGTAAAAATGTGTATAAAAAAATTGGTTACCCATCAAGAATAAATAAAACAAGATGTCTTCGGCATAAAATGATCCAATGGGTTGACATGCCGTAAAATCCAACCACCAACAACAACAACAACAACAATAACAAAAACAACATCAGCATCGGCTAAGGAGTTATATTTCATGTATTGACTTATATATATTATGTTAGCGATAAGGGAATTATTTACACACTAGAAGCGACTACCCAGCGTCGGCTGGGTAGAGAGGGGGGAATTCCTTGTGCATTTATTTGTTTACTTTTGAGATTTACAAATGCTGGACATTTTTATGAAGAATTTCATTTTATTTCTATTTCTAAGTATATTTGGATTTTTAAATATTTTAGAATTATATTTTATTATTATTGCACCAAAAAGCAAGATCCGCTGATATTTAATGTATATATATATATATAATATATATATATATATATATATATATATATATATATATTTACTTTGTCGTTAACTGTTTTATTTTCATAGTTTCATCCGGATATACATACATTCGTGCATTTTCACCAATTGCTGTTTATATATGTATAGATGGAAATTAGATTACGCTGACTGTATTCTCTGTTGTGGGGTTTGACTGTATGTAGTTTCTATAGTTATCTCATACTGTTCTACTTATCTATGGGCGGGATCTGCTGGGTTTTCTGCTCTTCTGTATCTATTGTTGGGCTGGCAAGTTTCTCTCTGTTCATCGAGGAGTCTGGAAATACTCTGTGTGCGTGTGTGTGTGTATATATATCTGTGTGTGCGTGCGTATATATATGTGTATATATATATGTGTATATATATATATATATATATATATGTGTGTGTGTGTGTGTGTGTATGTTTGGGTATATATGTGTATATATATGTGTGTGTGTGTATATATATATGTATGTGTGTATGTGTATATATATATGTGTATATATATATATATATATATCTGTGTTTGTGTATATATATATGTGTGTGTATATATATATACATGTGTGTATATGTGTATATATATATGTGTGTGTATATATATATATATGTATATATATATATGTGTGTGTGTGTGTGTGTGTTGGGCTTAACTTGTGTCCGTTAGCAGTTCTTAATAACAAACACAAGACGTTCATTGTATTATTTAGATTATTCGGACTATTGTCCTCATCTTCATCGTTATCTGTACAACGTTTCTTCAGGCATTTCTTGTCGTACTCGGGAACCTTCTATTCGAACTCAGGAACCTTCTTGTCGTAATCGGGAGCCATCACAGAACTTTGAACCTAACCGTTTATTCAGTCCACGGGGATATCCTGTTCTCATTCCGCTAACCATAGCTGGGGTACAGGTGTTAAGCTGTGTTAATTATTATTTCATGTTACTGCTGCACCGACCAGGATTGAACCTGCAGTCTAGAGACAACTGTCACTTAGTACTGTCTTCACCTAACTTCTTTATTTATGTGTCCAATTGGAAAATTCCGGCCTCGAACAGACACACTGTCATTACGATGCGTCGCCTTCAAAACCCTCAGCCAGACTGCCCAAACCCCCCCTCTCTCTCTCTCTCTCTCTCTCTCTCTCTCTCTCTCTCTCTCTCTCTTGTTGACACTCATCGAAGCCAACAGGTCAGTCATTCACACGTCATCCTTAATTCTAGTTAATATCCATTATTACAAAACGTGTAACTAAAATCTTGAGGGTTGATGATTAGTATTATTTGTATTATTCGGACTCTTTTTCTCATCTTCATTGTTATCTGTGCAACATTTCTCCGGCCTTCTTCAAGTATTTCATGTCAGACTCGGGAACCATCTCGGACTCGGGAACCTTCTTTTCAAGATCATGAGAGGAAGGTTCCCGAGTTCGAAAAGCAGGTTCCCGAGTCCGACAAGAAATACCTGAAGAAGGCCGGAGGGCACATCAGCCGAAACGTTGTACAGATAACAATGAAGATGAGGACAATAGTCCGAATAATACAAATAATACTAAAATCTTGAGTTTTTCCACATCTTATTATTTTAAAATCGAGCTTGTCGTCCAATGTAAACTTCCTTTGATGAAGGCTAAACCCTGTTTCAACAAAATGTTTGTATGGATACAACATAAGAGATAATTGGATGGTCTTTCTAAAATGTTTTTTGATGTTCAGCTCAATTTCCTGGAGATCGACCGTACTGGGAAAAGCAAATTTGAATAGCCAGTTCCACATAATGGTCGTCCACAGGAAACAAGCATTGGAATTGCAACATAAAGACTACGGTTAAATCGAACTTAACGGTCCTAAATTCCACCATCGTATGTCACCCCACCGAAAGAAAAAAAAAAAAATCAGAGAATTAACCGAACTAAATGAAATTTTCTGTGTTGATATATTAATGAATAATAGATATAATGCACCAGTTATTTTATTTTCAGGTCAGTTAACTTTAAACCACGTATCTTTGAGGCGTAACACAGATTCTCAAAAAATACGTTGTAGTAGTGACTTCTGATCAGGTTTAGAATATTTTAACAGAAACAGATATAAGTAATTAAAAAAAGAACAAAGGGTATTAATTTAAAGAACGATAAAGGTTATTAATTTTAAATATACAGTAGAGACTGGGTCTCTTTTTTTTGTTGGTATTTAATTACTGTTGTAGGTGACTCACCTATGACACGAACATTGGACTTACCCAAAGGGTATATTTAACAGAGCAAAACAACTCAAGTGAGAAGTAGCAGATACATGTTCTTCGTGTACGCTGTAACAAGGAGACCCTCCTCATTTGTACATTGATATATTGCTGAATACATCTGTTCTCTACATTTTATCTCCGTGTTGAGTAATTATTTATTGACCCTTAAACAGGTCATAAGAATTACTTTTCTATCTTTTAAACCAACAAATAGGAATTCCTCCATGAAAGTGAGACGAGTCTCTTTCGAGTCGTTGTCGATTTTGCCTTCTTTGTGACAATGGTCAGTATTTCTAAGTTGTTTTTTGTTTCCTTTTTTACATAGTTTGACATCATTCGTACATAATTGCGCATGCGTAGAAGGAAAGGGGTGGATTTTCTAGCTTCATTTGAAAATCAGATTTTAATATTTTATCTTTCGAGTCACATCTTATCAATATTTTCAGCTTACTGACAATTCAATTTTCCAATATCGGTATTGTAGGCTTCTATCAACTGTGTTTCCCTGATAGAGAGATAGAGAGATAGAACAGAAGAGGCACACACACACACACACACACACACACACACACACATATATATATATAAAGCTGCTTAAATAGAAAGTACGTAGCCTTACCAAAATAGAAATATCTCAAGTTTATTCTTAGTCAGTGATTACCGGCGCCTGATTCAGAGCGCTTCGGCCTCTGGAGTGGCTAGGTAATAAAATTAACAGCGTCGATCCCCGGGTGCTATCCCCCAGGCAATACCTGTCCCCTTGATTTAAAGGGGCAGGGCTGGGTTTATTGCCCAGCGCCTGAGACGCCCCCTCGAGGGGGAATACCGACGGGATCGACGAATTTTTTGTGCCTACGTTAATAGGGCCTTGTGCCAAACCCGTTCAAGTGGGGTACGAGGTAAATATCCCAAGTTTATTCTTAGTCGGGGAAATCCCAGAATAAATTGACTTAAGCATTCGCGTAGTTTGAACGGTTTTAAATAGTTCGACAGACACATCCGCAGATTTTGTTTAAAACACAAGATTTTTTATCTGCATTCACATAGAGACCAATGCCTCTTGCTGCCTTCTCTAGACTATACAACCGTGAGTCGGTTTGTGCAGGTGTATATGCGAGAAGTTCTAGATCATCTGTGTACTCTGTACATGTAATAGTCGGTTATTCCCTAGTTGAGTAACATGATATTACAGGGTGACCCAGAAAAAACAGAACCGAAATTATTTATTTATTTTCCCATTAAAATAACCCTAAACCCCAACCCAAATCCTAACCCTAACCCGAGCCCTAACTCCGCACCCTAGTTGAGTAACATGATATTACAGGTTGACCCAGAAAAAACAGAACCCACAAATTTTGTAATAAAACTGTTAATCTTAATTTTAATTTTTTAAAAGTTTAAGCCCAACAAGGTTAGGGTTAGGGTTTAGGGTTAGAGTTAGAGTTAGGGTTGAGGTTTAGGGTTAGTTTAATGGGAAAATAAATAAATAAATTCGTTTCTGTTTTTTCTGGGTCGATCTGTAATATCATGTTACTCAACTAGGAAATAAACTAATATTCTCTGTGGGAAAATGTATTTAAAACACATGAATTTTTATCTGCATTCACATAGAGGCCAATGCCCCTTGCCGCATTCTCTATGCTATACAGTAGTGCGTCGGCTTGTGCAGATGTATTTGCAAGAAGCGCTAGATCATCTGTGTAATTCTTATCTGAAATAGCCCCAGTGGGATATCTCCGGCTTCTTGTCCTTTTAGGGAGAAAGCTTTTTCTGAGTAATTAAGCTAATGGACTATATAAAACTGTCTTAATGCATTTGATTTCAATGTAACAAAAAAAAAAAAAAGAAAAAAAAAAGAAAGTTTTCTCCTGGTTAGTCTAGATTGCAAATAACATATCAACCAAGAAACATGCGAGTGTAAATCGATATTTGAAAATCAGATTTTAATATTTTATCCTTCAAGTCACATTTTATTAATATTTTCAGCTTACTGACAATTCAATTTTCCAATATCTTTATTGTAGGCTTCTGTGTTTCCCTGATAGATAGATAGATAGATAGATAGATAGATTGATAGATATATAGATAGATAGAACAGAAAAGGCAAATATATATAAAGAACAATAATATAGATTGATAGATTAAATAGGAGTGACAAAGTTATATAAAGAACAGACTTTATATATATATATATATATATATATATATATATATATAAAGTAAAAAGTAAAGTCGTCGGGGCGGCCTAAAGTCGGTATCAGCCAGTCAGCGAGGGAGTCTATCCCCTTTTCAATAGCGCGAGACCAAGGAGATTGTTTTTGCGCCTGAGGTGGAGCGCAACACGTACCATCAGCTCCTTACTTTACCGCACAGATCCCTGTGCTACTCATACGCTGAGTCGGCGAGGACCGGTATCGAACTAGGAACCTTGTGGTTTCGCGCTGTTAACACGGATATCCATGACAATCTCTCTCCATCCTCTCGGGAGGTTCTCTATGCAGCATCCTGTATCGACACAGAGCTGGTTAATGTACGTATTTGCTGGTTGACACACACTGACGTGTCCATGTGCTGGCTTCCACAGGAGGACGTCACTTATAAGTTCGCACTTGCTTCTCCAGCAATATCCTGTGTGTATTTTCCGTCTTACTCGGATGGTTTGGGTGATATGTGGCAGGTGTCCGTACAGCTGTTTATATATATATATATATATATATATATATATATATATATATATAGAGAGAGAGAGAGAGAGAGAGACAAGTATTGTTAAAAACCACGGAATATTTCTGTTGTATGATCTTCATCTGAATTTTTTCTAGTCGTCTAGTTATTTTTCTTAGTTCAGGATCCAGCTGGTATAGAAACTGTCCCATACTCTTTACCCTAAAAAAAAACCTAACACTCTACAATCCCCCGATGGCGACCAACGAAATGGTTGGAAGCGCTAGGGTAAAGAATATGGGACAGTTCCTATACCACCTGGATCCTGAACTAAAAAATAACCAAATGACTAGAAAAAAATCAGCTAAAGATCATGAAAAAAAATATTCCGTGGTTTTTAACAATACTTGCTTAGGTAATTACTTGCAGCCAAAATACACACACACACAAACACACACACACACACACACACACACACATATATATATATATATATATATATATATATATATATATATGAATGTTGTTCTGGTTCCAACGGGAGAAAATTCAATACTATATAAAAAAGAAGGTCCGCAAAATGTATTATCTTTTCAGAAAGATTTTTTAAATTCTTTTTATCTTACATATGCAACACGTGTTTCAGATCTTCTGGTATCTTCTTCAGGCTTTGAACCAGAAGATCTGAAACACGTGTTGCATATATATATATATATATATATATATATATATATATATATATATATAATATATATATATATAGGGATGTTATGTGTATCTGTATGTCGGGATGAAACTTCGAAAATAAAACAATTAACGACAAAGTAGATATATATATATATACACATTAAATATCACCAGGGCTTGGCTTTTGAGCAAAAATAAGGAAGATTTGATTTATATTTGGGAAGATATTTAAAAATTCAAATGTGAAAAGTAATAGAAGGGAAAGTAATTTGCATGTTATTTTGTTTATCTTTTTTGTATGTTTTTTTTTTCGCTTTGAAATATAAAATTGATTGATTGAATTAATTACATCATTTATATCTTCTTTTTCAAAAATTGAATGGACATTTCTTACTATATTGTTATATATTTCCGTGGGAATTCTTATGGGGCAACCAGCGAGGATGTCACTCACAATAAGTAATAATGATTCTGCGAGACTAACTTTTAAAAAAACCCTCCCTCTACCAAGGCGACGCCGGGTAGCCACTTCTAGTATAATATAAATGTGTTTTTTTTTTCAAAAAGATGTAGTTTACGAAGCAGTTTTAAAATCACCAACCACAAATAAAACCAAAATACATATTGGGGCTACGCAGCAACCCCTTTAAAACATAGGATTACGCAGCCCAAATTTGTATTCAGAGATATAAAATTTAGATAGACCACAACGCTTGCAAAATTTATATGGTCTTTAAAAGAAAAACATATGGAACCACAGGTGAAATGGATAATTATCAAAAAAAGCACCTTCACACAAAGGGAATGAAAATCCTTGTATACTCTTGTATTATCTGCGTTATTTGGACTATTGTCCTCATCTTCACTGTTATCTGTACAACGTTTCGGCCGATATGAGATCCGGTCTTCTTCAGGTATTTCTTGTTGGACTCTGGAACCATCTCGGAGTCGGGAACCTTCTTTTTGAACTCGGGAACCTTTTTGTTGTAATCGAGAACCTTTCCGGAGCCATCACGAAACTTTGAACCTAACCCTTTATTCAGTACACGGGAGTATCCTGTTCTCATTCCTCTAACTATAGCTGGAGTAGAGGCGTTACGCTGTGTTGGTTATTATTCTATGTTACTGCTGCCCTTGACCAGGATTGAACCTGCAGTCTAGAGATAACTGTCACTTAGAACTGTCTTAACCTAACTCCTTTATCCACTAGGCCATGTGTACTCTGCCTGCATGAAAAATTAAAAGTAGCCGAATTTGGTGACCCAGAACAGCTCTTGAACCATCGATCAGAGTTAACAAATATATGTAGACATGAAAATAAGCACAAACTCTGCCTAGGGAATTCAGGTATTACGTAGGGGATAAGTAATACACCTGCCACAATGAAAATGGGAACAGTTCACATCTATATTGTAGAACGATAGAGAACCGACAAATGCCACGAAGATTCGCGATCCGGGAGAAACCCGAGTCGGTCTGTTTTAAACCATTCGCTTTTAATCGTATATATATATATATGAGTGTGTGGGGGGTGATAAAAAGTATATAGCATATAAAGGGTTGGGGCTTTGCCATAAGACCAATACGATCAGGGCAAACAAAGAGGTAACGTGACCAGCCTATTGATCGGAGGGGGCCTCTCCGACCACCCGTTTAGCCTAAGTAAGTGCCAAAGTGGAGTGTTGCATGTCCACAATTCTGTCCTTAACCCTCACAAGTCGCTATCCACCGACAACAGGTGGCCCCATTGGTAGGGGGTCTTTTAACTCTGCAGGGGTTGCAGTTGGTGTATTCTAAAGGACTCAATGCAGAGTGAAGAAGAGGTAACAGAGAGAAACAGCGTGGGATCGCCAGAAGAAGAAGAATATTATTATCTAACATAAGTTTATCGAATCTTTTTTTTTCTAATCCTTGGTAGGAATCTATTCTAATATTTATGAGGCACTAGTTCAACCAAAAATAATGATCTAAGTTTGACTAGTTAGCGTGACGAGTCTCGTTTACCTTCATCGGTTTTTGGCAAAGGCATATATTTTCCATAAATATTTTTTGTCTTGAAAACAGATAACACGTATAAACCTACTTAAATTTGCCTACCTAGACAGATGGTTAAATATTACGGTGCCTTGAATATTTTCTAGGCTAAACAATACATAAACCAAATATGCTGACTATTAGTTTGTTGGTTGGTTGGTTGGTTGGTTGGTAAAAAATAATTGGTAAAAAATAGTTGCGTAAATAGAAGTACATACTGAGCTCTTTAACCATGGCAAGATAACCAGTCTAGGAGAAAGAAAAACTCTGAATTCAAACTCATTAAACCCCGCTTAAGAAATTGACCTTGTGTCGCATCGTGCTCATGCGGAGGGGTTGGTAAACACACACACACACACACACACGCACACACACACATATATATATATATGAAAAGTAAATGGAAGTGAATCCGACAATATGAAATAAACGTTTGTTTTTTCTAAAAATATTTATTTCATATATATATATATATATATATATATATATATATATATATAACGTCACGTTCATTGGATGGTTAAAATGTACGGTATGTCAACTCCTGTTAGGTTATTTTATGCCGAAGCCAATATTTTTATTCATTCTTGATGGATATTGAAAATTCTTTTTTAAATTCATTTTTTCTGTTTAACCCATAGATAGGACCCTAACAGGTACTACCACTCTGGGTCAGGCTGGACCTGTGCGTAATGGCGATGATGGGTGCTCCACACTCCCCTGAGTTCAAAAATTGGAACTTCATCATTAGATGCAGTTTAACGTCGTACCCAGGACACTAAGACCCTCGGCCACCGCCTTTTAGCACATATATCATAAACAGAATTGGGAGTTTGGTATAAGGACAATAGGGTTGGGTCAGTCATATAGGTGCTAGATCTTTGTGTGACCAGTCGGTTGATCGGAAGGACCTTCTAGTGTGTTCGGATAGAAACCACAAGGTTCCTAGTTCGATACCGGCCTTCGCCAACTCAGCTTATGAGTAGCACAGATCTACCGACAGAGCTAACCTAGTCCTGTTAGACATAGGACATAATCGACTACAAAATACCCTAATTGACCATAATGCCACATACTACCTCGTTAGACTAGAATTAAAGTTCAGTTGATGAAACAAGAGATTACTGTTGCCATTAATTGTAAAACTATCTGCTGATAGAAATTGTGCATCTCTGTGTTTTCCATTAATTTCACTGGCTTCCGTGATTGCAGTCATTTAAACTACTCTTGTACCCTACTCTTTGCGAATCTCCCACAGACTACGGCAAGAGTAGGCTTTTCATCTGACTTTCTCTCGGCGAAACCAACCAGACCGACCACCCCCCACCCTTACCCACCGAACCAAAATCCTGTAAATGTCGCATCTTCCTGTCACGCAAAATCCGAAACTATAAGCCTTAGGAATTATTCATATCTCAGTAGGTTGTCTATTCGTGGAAGTTTCGTCTCAAAATATAAACACGGCAGAAGTTTTGATTGATTAGACAATAATGATAAGAATACCAATAAGTTAAAGTACTGAGAACGGATTAAGTTAGTTGGTTGGTTGGATTTTATGGTATGTCAACCCTTGTTGGGTTATTTTATCCTGAAGATGTTTTGTTTTATTCATTCTTGATTGCTGGTTGTTTGGTTGGATTTTACGGTATGTCAACCCTTGTTGGGTTATTTTATGCTGAAGATTTTATGGTATGTCAATCCTTGTTGGGTTATTTTATGCCAAAGACGTTTTGTTTTATTCAATCTTGATTGCTAGTTGTTTGGTTGGATTTTACGGTATGTCAACCCTTATTGGGTTATTTTATGCTGAAGATGTTTTGTTTTATTCATTCTTGATTGCTGGTTGTTTGGTTGCGTTTTACGGCATGTCAACCTTATTGGGTTATTTTATGCTGAAGATGTTTTGTTTTATTCAATCTTCATTGCTGGGTGTTTGGTTGCATTTTACGGCATGTCAACCCTTGTTGGGTTATTTTATGCTGAAGATGTTTTGTTTTATTCATTCTTGATTGCTGGTTATTTGGTTGCGTTTTACGGCATGTCAACCCTTGTTGGGTTATTTTATGCTGGAGACGTTTTGTTTTATTCATTCTTGATGAGTCGTACTGAGAAGAGATTGGGTTGGCTAGCTGGCTGGTTGGATGGTTGGATTCTACAGCATGTCAAACTTTGCTGATTTTTTTTATGCCGAAGTCGTTTTGTTTTATTCATTCTTGATGAATATTCAATATTTTGATTTATTAGACAATAATGATAAGAATACCAATTAGTTAGAGTACTGAGAACGGATTGGGCTGGCTGGCTGGCTGGCTGGCTGGTTGGTTGGCTTATTGGATTTTACGGCATGTCAACCCTTGTTGGGTAATTTTATGAAGATAACCCTATTTGGAAATATAGGTTGGTTGGTTGGTTAGATTTAATGGCATGTCAACCCTTGTTGGGTTATTTTATGCTGAAGACATTTTGTTTTATTCCTTCTTGATGAGTAGTCAATTAAAAAAAATTAAATTGTTAAACTATTTAAAATCGTTTTTATCTATTTAACCTATAGATACCCTAACAGGTACTACCCTTCATGTCAGAGTGGATCTAAGAGTAATAGTGATCAAGAGGGTACTACACACGCCCCAGAGATCCAAATATGAAACTTCACTAATAGACGCTTCGACTCAAAATATAAACACTGCAGAAGTTTTGATTTATTAGACAATAATGATAAGAATACCAATAAGTTAGAGTACTGAGAATGGATTTGGTTGGTTCGTTGGTTGGTTGGATTTTACGGCATGTCAACCCTTGTTGGGTTATTTTATGCCGAAGACTTACGGACTCTGGTTAAATAGAACTTAACGGATCTAAATTCCACTATCGTATGTCATCCCGCCGAAAGAAAAAAATACCAAAAATCAGGGAATTAACCAAATTTAATGAAATTTTCAGTGTTGATATATTAATGAATAAAATATATAATGCACCAGTTATTTTATTTAAAAACCTTTACATTTTTTCAGGTCATTTAACTTTGAACCACGTATCTTTGAGAATCTGTGTTACGCCTCAAAGAGTGAACCTGTGAGTAATGGTGATGAAGGGGTACTCCACATTTCCCAGAGATCCAAAATTGAAACTTCACCATCAAAGTTTAAGGTCATACCCAGGGTACTAAGACCATCAACCACTGTCTTCTGGCAAATATCTAATAAAAAGGACTGGGGCTCACCTTAAGGGCAATAGGTTTGGGATGATTATGCTAGGGCGTGGTGTGACCAACCGACTTATCGGAGGAGACCTCCCGAACCGCTTGTCTAGTCTAAATAAGGGTCAAAGTGGAGTGTTGTATGTCCAATGGACTGCTCAACCACTAGGGTTCCATACGTAAGCATCATGGTTTGCCACTCACAGCTAACAGGTGGCCCAATTGGTGTGTGTGTTGGGGGGAGGGCTTACTTCTGTGCAGAGGTGCAGTCAGTGTATTCTAAAGCCCCAGCCGAGAGGATTTTGATATTAAATAACCCACAACGGTTAATATGCCATTAAACAAACCAAACCATAATATATTCTCTTTGTCCAGATAAGACTACTACTACTACTACTACTACTACTACTACTACTAATAATAATAATAATAATAATAATAATGGGACTTTATTTGAATAGAATAAGTTCTGAGGTGAATAGATAGTGTACTTTGAAATATCCCATCATATAGGGAAACAATACCAAGAAAATTTGGAACAGTCATGAAAGAAATTTGGTAGGCAAAGAGTTAAAGATCACAGTCCGCGCTACAATTTACCCATAGCTGGAGGGAGAATAGTTGGATGCATAGTTTTAGCATTGAATGACCCACAGGGGTTTATATGCCATTAAACAAACCAAACCATAATATATTCTCTTTGTCCTTTTATAAACAGACAACGTACCGATGACCACGCACTTCTCTGAAGAACAAAGACAATCAACTTTTCAAAGTATCAGTTGTTAATTAGACTAGTGAAAACGAATGGTATCACGTGACCCAACGAGAGGGGAGGGCGTTGTTTTCCTTGCGTCATCTTAAAGGTCAGCCTCGGCTAATTAAAACAATACAATTTTTGGTCCTACTTTTGTTGTTTTGCCTTTCTTTTAGATTCGGTGGTAATTAATTATTTGGCAAAGTAAACTTTAAAAAAAGACAGCAAAAAAAAAACAAAAAAAAAACGAAGCTAGACTTTCTTCCGAATAAAAGAACTAATTATTTAAAAATCTTATTAATTGAATAGACCCTATAAGGTTAGCTCAGTCGGTAGAGCATTCGGCTAGAAACCACAAGGTTCCTAGTTCGATATCCGCCCTCGCCAACTCAGCACAGGGTTCTGTGCGGTAAAGTAAGGAGCTGATGGTAGGTGTGGCGCTCCACCTCAGACACTAAAATAATCTCCTTGGTCTAGCGCTAGTGAAAAGGGGTTAGACTCCCTCACTGCATGGCTGATACCGACGTTAGGCCGCCCCGACGACTTTATTAATTGCACGTTCTCTTGCATTGTCTGTCTGTCTGTCACAGCAAGACTAAAATGGTGGCTGGCGTTGTTGTTATTTAGGAGATATTTACCGGTGTCCCAACATGCAAGTCGAACACAAGCATCATTGTAGTGGGCAACCACGCACACGCCGAAGCTCATGCGTGGCTAGTACTTAGATTGCATCAATCCCATCAGCCTTCTTCTATTGAGGTGCCTCAGGAACCACACACAAACCGAAGCTCATGGGTGGTCAGTGCTTTAAAAATTCATCAATCTCTTCAGCTTTCCTCTTTTGAGGCGCCTCAGGAACCTCACACACACTGAAGCTTATGCTTGGCTAGTGATTAAGAAGTCTTAAGAAGACCGGAAGGCACATTTAGATAACAATAAAATGAGGACAATGGTCCGAATAACAATAAAAATGAGGACAATAGTCCGAATATTCCAAATAATACAAATTCTCAAGCCTTATCTCAAAATTTCAAAGAAATAGTAGTATTTCATTGTTGTTTGGTCTTACAGTAGGTAAAGAGTTAAATCCTGTTTCAACACTTTTTGAACACATGACATCGTGGTTTCTGCAAATATGACCTGAATAATTGTTATATACCCTACCTCTGAACATTAATGGATATGTCCCAATCCTCATAAATACGAGAGTAGTATACTGACTGAGTAGTGTTATACCACTAGCAGGGGTTTACCTTCTTCACACAGATGGCGAGTATTGTATTTTGTTAATGTTATAAAGATTCCATTTCAATTCCAACCTCCATTTGGTTATTTCTCATTTAGTAACTTTTGTTAGGTTACAACAATCATACGAATTGGCATAATGATGTCTTGTTGAGATGATTCGAATGGATCAAATTAACTATTAAAACGGTCTGTTCATTTTCCTGTCAGCTAATGACTTCAATAGATAGAAGCCTTAGGTCAAATAGGAAATGATCCGGTTCACCAGAGTTGAGCCCTTTCTCTTCGTGAGCTTCATCAGAACGCAACAAGAATTCACCAAGTGGGAGGAACTAGTTCAATTAACACAAGATGGGATCGGATCTTATCACAAGTTCCTTAGCAACAGCACTTCACCAGTATAAGACTGTGGGATACTAGAATAGTTGCATAGTGCCCGTCAAAATAATAGGATTATTTACGTATGGGTGTTACATAAATGATAGGTTGCCTAAAGTATCCATTGTTGAGGTGGTGAGACAACCCTACCTCACCCAAAAAAGAAAGAAATATAAGGGGGAAAGAAAGAAAGAAAAAGGAAGTAGCAATAATAACAGAAAGAAAGAAAAAAGAAAGAAAAGAAGGAAAAGGCAATAATTAGAAAAAAAAAGAAAGAAAGGAAAGGGCAATGAAAGAAAGAAAAAGAAGAAAGATAGAAAGAAAGAAAAGAAATAGTAATGATGAAAGAAAGAAAGAAAGGAAAAAGAAAAAAAAGTAGAAAATAACAATAATAAGAAAATAAAGAAGAAATAAAGAAATAGTAATAATAAGAAAAAAGAAAGAAAGAAAAAAGAAAGGAAGGAAATAACAATAATAAGAAAAGAAAGAAGAAAGAAAGAAAGAAAGAAAGAAAGAAAGAAAGAAATAAGGAAAGAAATAGTAATAATAAGAAAAGAAAGAAAGAAGAAAGAAAGAAAAAAAGAATGGAAGGAAATAGTAATAATAAGAAAAGAAAGAAAGAAACATATGAAATAGCAATAATAAAAGAAAGGTAGAAAGGAGGCAGACGCGTCTCTCCCAGAGGGCTATTTCTCTTCTGTGTGATGGTTAACTGGGGCTAAATAAAGACGTCTAAGAAAAATATCCAAATCTTGGTGTTCATTACTAAGAACAACATCGGGCACAGAGATAAAGAAGACCCCAATTGAAGCGGGGATAACCAGCCCAGCTAACCAGATAGACGACCTAACCAACACAGAAGAGGACACATAGCAGGGTAGACGATCTGGCCCAGTAGGCAGAATAAGATAAGTACAATATGATAAGAATTTACGGCATGTCAACCCTTGATAGGTTATTTAATGCCGAAGACATTCTTGGTGGATATTGAATTTTTTTTTTAAATCAATTTTTTTAAACACATTTTTTGTTAACACATTTTCTTTTTTAACACATAAATGGAACCCTAAGAGGTACTGAACTCGGCCAGTAATATTCTTTTTTCCTTTCTTTCTAAAAATAGTTTTTTTTTAGATGTGTATTCATTGGCTTTTAGTTAATAATAAAGAAATTAAATGATAGCAATCATCACTTTGTTCTGTTAATGTAGAAGAAGAATTTAAAGATTTGGTTGTCATGTGCGGCCCTCGTGATCTATGTATGTAATTCATGTGACCCTAGGAGGGGGGGGGCTACTCACTTTGACATGCCTGCTTTTGAGCATCTTCTCTGTATAACTACGTAGTGGAACTGGTTTGGCCATGCCAGGATTATGGACAAAGGCCGCATCTCCAAATACCTACTGTATAGCGAATTAGTAGAAGGCCTGTGGGGAGGCCATGTCACGCTTCAAAGACGTCTGCAAGAAAGACATGAAGACATGCCACATCAACAGCAACACATGGGAGGTTGGTGCAAAAAAATTGAGCAGCCTAGCACCTTCTTGTCAAACAAGGCACGAAAGGGAGTGAAAAAAAATAGAACAGTAGCCGCCACAGCAAAGAGAGCCAGAAGGGAGGAGATACAACAACCCCAGCAAGCATCACTGTTCGTATGCAATCACTGCACCAGAGATTGCTAATAGAAAATAACCTGTTGAGCCACTCGCGCAGATGTAGTTCAGGAAAAACTGGACACTACGCCATCGTCTTTAGCAGACGGATGGGTGCCAACACATCCGTATAAAAAGATTATGAAAGTTACCTTTTATTGTCTTGTTATAAAAAGTGAAGCTACTATTTCTCGGAATTTTTTAGATGAGGCTTGATAATTAGTATTATTTGGATTATTCGGACCATTGTCCTCATCTTGATTGTTATCTCTGCAACATGTGTTCTTCGGCCTTCTTCAGGTATTTCTTGTCGGAGTCGGGAACCTTCTCGGACTCGGGAACCTTTATGTCGTAATCGGGAGCCACCATGGGATTTTGAATCTAACTCTTTATTCAATCCACGGGGGTATCCTGTTCTCATTCCGCTAACCATAGCTGGGGTACTGGTGTTAAGCTGCATTGATTATTACTCTATGTTACTGCTGCTCCTGAGTCTAGAGATAACTGTCACTTAGAACCTAACTCCTTTATCCACTAGGCTACGTGTCTAATTGGAGTCCGAGATGGTTCCTGAGTCCGAGATGGTTCTCGAGTTTTTAGCACTTAAGAATGTAGTGAAATGTCACGCTGTTATATCTATATATTTGCGGAGTAATGGATGCATGAGACAAGCGTGTTAACGATTACGCCACAATGGGACGCCCTTGATGGTAATTGAATGTGGAAACAAGCAATTAAAAGCAATTAGAAGGAAAATCTCTAGAAGTGGTTTCACTAATGAGATAAGAGCTCATTTAGTTATATATATATGAGGAGTGAATAAGTATATATATATATATATATATATATATATATATATATAGGGGGGTAAACTATAGACACGTGTTTCGAGGTATCACCTCTCATCAGTATAGTTATACGGTTTTAAGGATATATATATATATATATATATATATATATATATATATATATATATATATAGCTCTCCTTAAATATATATATATATAAACAAAATAAAAGAAATATTCCTGTTTGTCTTATCACGTTTTGTTCATATTATATATATATATATATATATATATATACATGTTCTCCATCCCTGGTGGGTTGAGCTCTCTGTAAATGGAATTTGCCGCTGATGGCCGCTAACTACACAAAAAAGAAATTATATATATATATATGTGTGTGTGTGTGTGTGTATGTGTGTGTGTGTGTGTGTAATATAGTGAAAAATTGAAAAAAACAAGTTCATAAGACGATTGATGTTTATTGCGCCAACGCTGCAGTGTTTCGATCTGTTTCAATAGATCTTCATCAGGGCTTTTGCTAATTTGAGCAAAAATAAACATTACCACAGAGAATACGAAGACAGTGAGAGTCTTTCGCTTTGTCGGTCAATCTATTTTAAAAAAATGTTGAATGAAAAACGAGTGTTCTTTGGATGTTTGAAATTATGAGGAACGCTAAGACAAACGGTTGTAAAGTGACATAGACCCTGCCTTATGTTGTGTGTGTGTGTGTGTGTGTACGTGTGTAAGTGTGTTTGAAAATGAAAACAGATAATCGCTTTCGCTGGGCGTGCGAGTGTTAATGTGAGTGTGTGTGTATGTGTGTTTCAATTTTTCACTATATTACATACTGTCGGATTCACCTCCATTTTCTCTTCACACACACACACACACACACACACACACATATATATATATATATATATATATATATATATATATATATATATATATATATAAAATGTTGTTCTGTTTCCAACGGGAGAAAATGTAATATTTTATAAAAAAAAGAAGAAGGTCCGCAAAATGTATCGTTCTCAGAAAAAATGTTTTATTCTTTTTATTTCACATACGCAACACGTGTTTCAGATATTCTGGTATCTTCTTCAGGCTTTGATCAATACATATATTGATATACATATATATATATATATATACATATACACATTCATAGGTTATGCGTGTTTCTGTAATTTTTCTGTTATATATATATATATATATATATATATATATATATATATATATAAATGCTCCCTTTCTAATAATGTATCAACAATTTCTTCAAATAATAAATTTCTCCTGAAGATGACCGAAGGTCGAAACTAGTTGAGATTAAACAACATACAAGAAATATTCCTGATTGTCTTAATAATAATTTTTGTTCACACTATATATATATATATATATATATATATATATATATATATATATATATATATATATCCTGGTATATAGGATCATTCCATGTGTAGTTTAATCGTAGTGATGTCCATGCTTTTGTTCATTCCTGAAGGTGAAGCGGTAATGCAGTTGAAATAAACAAGTGCAATGAAGAAAATTTAAGGTTTTTTCCTTCCTTTATTGTAAAATATATATATATATGTATATTGGGGGACATTTCCAATCCTGGTGTGACCTGAGGGTTTTATATACATATCCCCCCCTCATTATGTCCCCCTCTGACTCACCCCTATTCGTTCCAAAAGAATATTTCTTATACATTCTAACTTTTAATTGTCGCCGGTGATTAAACTTGAAAAAGAACCGGACGAAAAGGCCTTCGTATTTTCATACCCACCCATATTTCATATTTTATTTTCGTAATATAATATTGTTTTATTCTACCATCCCGCAACTTGTATGATCTCCCTACATACATATGATTCCTTTAATTTTGGTACTCTATAAGTTTTCTTGTACTAAAAATTTGTTCATATATATATGTATATTAATATATATATATATATATATATATATTTATATATTTATATATTTGTAAATTATTTTAGGTATACAGAATTTTATTAGATCTTTAAAAAGACCCACTAAACGATTCATTATTAAAAAAATGTATATATTTTACAATGGGGGGGGGGCAAAAAGCGAAAAAACCAGTAGCTAGCTAACTAGTTTTTCGTCTTTTAGTGGGTCTTTTTAAACCTCCAATATATCTATATATATATATATATATATATATATATATATATATATATATATATATATATATATATATATATATATATATATATATATATATATATATATATATATATATATATATATATATATATATATATATATCACCAGGGCAACATTTGATTTGTATTTTATTAATACATGTACATGTTATATTAATATATATAAATGACACACAGAGAGAGAGAGAGAGAGAGAGAGAGAGAGACACACACAC
>CM042173.1:45677723-45735223 GCA_023376005.1 Doryteuthis pealeii
AGTAGGGTTTGGACAATAATATAGGTACTAGGGCTTGACGTGACCCGTCTAGCGTAAGGGTAAATGTGGAGTGTTGCATGTCATGGACTGCTCGGCCAGCAGAGTTCCATCCTAAGCATCATTGGTCGCCACCCGCCACCCACGGCCAACAGGGGAGGGGAGGTCTTACCACTCCGCAGTGGTGCATGTCATGGACTGCTCGGCCAGCAGGGTTCCATCCTAAGCATCACTGGTCGCCACCCACGGCCAACAGGGGAGGAGGTCTTACCACTCCGCAGTGGTGCATGTCATGGACTGCTCGGCCAGCAGGGTTCCATCCTAAGCATCACTGGTCGCCACCCGCCACCCACGGCCAACAGGGGAGGGGAGGTCTTACCACTCCGCAGTGGTGCATGTCATGGACTGCTCGGCCAGCAGGGTTCCATCCTAAGCATCACTGGTCACCACCCACGGCCAACAGGGGAGGGAGGTCTTACCACTCCGCAGTGGTGCATGTCATTGACTGCTCGGCCAGCAGGGTTCCATCCTAAGCATCACTGGTCGCCACCCGCCACCCACGGCCAACAGGGAGGGGAGGTCTTACCACTCCGCAGTGGTGCATGTCATGACTGCTCGGCCAGCAGGGTTCCATCCTAAGCATCACTGGTCGCCACCCGCCACCCACGGCCAACAGGGGAGGGGAGGTCTTACCACTCCGCAGTGGTGCATGTCATTGACTGCTCGGCCAGCAGGGTTCCATCCTAAGCATCACTGGTCGCCACCCACGGCTAACAGGGGAGGGAAGGTCTTACCACTCCGCGGTGGTGCATGTCATGGACTGCTCGGCCAGCAGGGTTCCATCCTAAGCATCACTGGTCGCCACCCGCCACCCACGGCCAACAGGGAGGGGAGGTCTTACCACTCCGCAGTGGTGCATGTCATGGACTGCTCGGCCAGCAGGGTTCCATCCTAAGCATCACTGGTCGCCACCCACGGCTAACAGGGGAGGGAAGGTCTTACCACTCCGCGGTGGTGCATGTCATGGACTGCTCGGCCAGCAGGGTTCCATCCTAAGCATCACTGGCCGCCACCCGCCACCCACGGCCAACAGGGGGAGGGAGAGGTCTTACCGCTCTGCAGAGGTGCAATCGGTATATTCTAAAGCCCCAACCGACAGTGCTAGATGCAGATTGGAGTCATACGCAGGAAACTCAGTAGATGAGATACGCATATTGAAGTTTCCTTTACAGGTTTTGAATTCATTCCAGGCAGATTGTTATATTTTGGTAATTTAATTTGTTTTCTGAAAAGTTACCTTTTAAAAAATCAAAAAATAGATTAAGAAAGTTCTTCATTTTTTGTTTTATTTATATCTTGTTTTGAACACTCGTCTGATAACACTTCCGTGTTAATTTCTTTGTTTATATTACACCTATCTCTTTCTTCCCAACACCATATGTTATTTTCTCCCGTCTGTCTATCACCATATAACTTAAAAAACTTCTACAGCCACGACTCGCACCTTTTTTGGTACTTCTTGAGAATACGATAGCTGTGTTACATAATTCGTGGGTTTCCTACCAACTTTGACTGTAGTGTACTAGCATAACCGATCTCCCGACGTAAAACTCGAACAGCAAGAGGTGTAATTTACGCACCGGCTAGGCGAACTGTAATAAAAGCAGGCAATTGTTCACACTGAAGCAGAACGAACTAGACGGTGGGAGGAGTGACAGTGTCGATGAAGGAAAAAATAGTGTATATTGTTTTTTTATACAAGGATTTGAACCAGCGAGTACGAGAATTCGAAAAAGAAATGTTTTTTACTGACAGTCTGTAGCCGTTAGATGATCGTTCCAAACTTTTTGTGCGTCGGCTTTTTTTCATATACAAAGATCTAAATAATGGTATGGTAAAAGGAAAGTTACTATAATAACCATTATAGAAGGAAAGGACAATTATAGAAGGTATGGTAAAAGGAAAATTATAGAAGGTATGGTAAAAGGAAAGTTACCATAATAACCATTAAATTATAACCAGGAAAATTATAGAAGGTATATAGAAGGTATGGTAAAAGGAAAGTTACCATAATAACCATTAAATTATAACCAGGAAAATTATAGAAGGTATGGTAAAAGGAAATTATAGAAGGTATGGTAAAAGGAAAGTTACCATAATAACCATTAAATTATAACCAGGAAAATTATAGAAGGTATGGTAAAAGGAAAATTATAGAAGTATGGTAAAAGGAAATTACCATAATAACCATTAAACTATAACCAGGAAAATTATAGAAGGTATGGTAAAAGGAAAATTATAGAAGGTATGGTAAAAGGAAAGTTACCATAATAACCATTATAGAAGTGATTGACATACAGTTCACCTTTCACTGACCTAACCGCTGATTTTTTAGATAAACTCTTCATTGTACAGATAACAATGAAGATGCGGACAATAGTCCGAATAACACAGATAATACAAATCATCAAGCTCTTCTCAAACATTCAGAGAAACTTTTCATAATAACTTTTCATATCGAGTTATAATATCAATATCGGCTCTAGATTTGATCCCCGACAATTTCAAGATATCATATACTGATTTGAAACCTAAAATTAATTGATTCCTTCATACAAAATGGCAACAACACTGGAATAACAACATCTACAATAAACTCTTCCTAATCAAACCACTTTGGGAGGCTGGAGACCAAATTTAAGGAAGTATAGAAAGGAACAAGTCATTGTGTTCCGATTACGTCTTGGTCATACAAGACTAACACACTCCTATATACTCAAACAAGAACAACAACCACAATGTGAAACATGTCAAACACCTTTGACAGTTAAACACTTATTCATGGAATGCAGGTTTTTTGCTCACATCAGAAACCGTTATTTTAAAGCAAACAATATGAAAGATCTGTTTGAAAATGTCAACATGGAGGATATTCTCTCTTTTTTAGAGGAAATAAAATTATACCATAGAATATAGACATGAAACTAATCAATACCATACAACATAATCCCCAATAATGCTAATACATTTTAAAACCAATTACTAAAAAGTATAAATATAAATACACGATATGTATCACTTCCTAACCGGTAGGCATGACATAACCCCAGGCGGCTTGATATGCCGTTAAAATCAACAAACAAACAAACAAACAAACAAACGAATCGGTGTAGTTCTAAATTATTTCAAACAGGTAAACACTTAATATTCAGTTGTAATATGAATGTTTAAGGGCAATTTATCAATGTAGTTTACAATGATCTTAAGAAGATAAACACTTCATACTTAGTTGCAATGTTTTAAGAGCTATCATTTCAAGTGTCTTACAATAATAATTTGTTAGGAATTATAGCTTCAAGTGTCTATCCATATTTAATAATAATGATAATAATAATAATACCAGACCTAGTGCTGATTAACAAAAAAGAAAGAACTTGTCAACTGGTGGATTTTGCAGTTCCAGCAGATTACAGGGTGAAGCTAAAGAAAATGAAAAAATGGACAAATATCTGAACCTTGCCAGAGAACTGAAAAGTTATGGAATATGAAAGTCAAAGTGATACCAATTGTAGTTGGTGCACTTGGAACGGTCCAAAAAGGATTGGAAAAGGGTTTGGAAAATCTGGAATCAGAGGAAGGATTGATACCTTCCGAACACTGCACTGCTGCAATCTGCCAGAATACTCAGAAGAGTCCTGGAGACCTGAGGAGACTTGCTGTCACTCAGACTCTAGTGAAAGACCATCAGATAACGCTGATGTGAAAACTCAAAAGAAGTAAATAATAATAATCCGACCGAGTATTGAAAAAGAGAACCTGTCATCTCGTGGATTTTTGTCCCATCGACTACCGAGTGAAAATGAAAGAAAGCGAAAAGATACACAAATACTTAGACCTTGTCAGAGAACTGAGGAAGCTGTGGAACATGAAGGTGAAGGTCGTACCAATTGTAATTGGTGCCCTTGGAACAATCCCCAAAGCTCTGGAAAAGAATTTGGGCGAACTGGAAATCAGAGGAAGAATCGAGACCATCCAAAATACAGCATTGTTCGGATCGGCTAGAATACTCAGAAGAGTCATCGAGAAAGACTCCCCCAATAGGGTGACTTGTTGGCCGTGGGTGGCGATCTGTGATGCTTAAGGACGGAGTCTTGGTGGATGAGCAGTCCATGACCTGCAACCATCCACTCAGACCTTTAGTTAGGCTAGACGGGCGGTCGGAGAGGCCCCCTCCGATCAATCGGCTAGTCACGTCAAGCCCTAGCACCTATATGATTGCCCCAGCCCTATTGCCCATATGGCAAGCCCAATCCTTTTTAATTATATGGGCCCTAGAAGGCGGTGGCTGAGGGTCTACATGTTCTGGGAATTACATTAAACTCTATCTGATGGTGAGGTTCCAGTTTTGGAGGTTTGGGGTTTTGTGGAGCACCCCTTTCATCACCATTGCTTCCTGGTCCACTCTGACTCGGAGTGGTAATACCTGCTGGGGTCCCATCTATGGGTTAAATAGAAAAAGATGAGTTTATAATCAAAACTGATTATCCATTAAGAATGAATTTATTTTTTAAAAAATTATCGGCATTAAATGACCCACTGAGGTTGATATGCCATAAAACAAACCAAACCAAACCAAACTAAAATTATTGGTTTGATTATTTCTAGAAGGAAGAAAAAAAAAAGAAAATAGAATGAAAGAAAGTATGGAAATAATCATAAAAACTATTCGATTATTTCTAAAATCCAATAAAGGATCAATGAATCCCATTACTGGATATTGATAATAATGGATTATATTCTAAATCGATATTCAATTCCTAATTCATGGATATGGCTAATTTTCATTCACAGAGTAATAAACTTATTCCAGAGTTGAAGTTCCCCAAAAATCGATGCGAATTATTTTTTTTATTAGGTGTAATTTTACCTATATTCATCTTTGACACAATCTCCTAAATTTTTTTTTTTAAATTCCAACTGGGTGTTATTCCTCGCAGAGAGAGGGGGGTGGAAAGGTGATTATGTATTCCCGTTGGCCTCTTTTTTTACCAAATATTATGACGTCTTTATACGTGATTTTTCCAGCATTGTTAAAATAAACTTTGACTACACCATTAGCTATAATTGATGGTGTGATATCGGAAAAAATCCTCCCAAATTTACCGGATATTGAGGTGGTATTACAGAATCTTATTTTTTATGCCATCTTCTATTTTACCAAATTCCCCAACACATATATACATTTATATATATGTAATCTTAAGAATGCCAAACATTTTTCTACTAAAGTTTCACACACACACACACACACATATATATATATATATATATACATGTGTGTGTGTGTGTGTGTGTGTGTGTGTGTGTGTGTGTGTGTATAATGATTATTTTCAGAAAGTACGGAAGTGTTGGTCTTTCTTTGAAATTTTTCCCCAGATATCAGTTTGAGTTTTTTAATTTTTTAATTTTTTAAACTGAGTTATCGACTTTTTTCCCCACCGGTTGATTTTAGGACACACACACACACACACACACACACACACACACACACACACACACACACACATATATATATATATATATATATATATATATATATATATATATGTAGTGAAGAATAGAGGGGAAAATGTGGACAAAGGAACAAAACTCAGACAAGTATATATATATATTTACCAACCCCTCCGCACGAGCAGGATGCGACACAAGGTCAATTTCTTAGCGGAGTTTAACAGGTTTGAATTCAGAGTTTTTCCTTCACCTAGACCGGTTGCCTAACCAAGGTTAAAGAGCACAGTCTGTCCTACTATTTACCCATAGCTGGAGGGAGAGTAGGATTCATGCCTTTCCCAAGGGTATTAGCGCTAAGTGAAATAATTGCCACGTCCAGGATTTGAACTCGGGTCGACGAGTCCGTTTTCCATGTCTTTAACCATTACACCACGCGCTCAGACAAGTATATATAGGAGATATATTTCGCCGTGCATTGAGCACGGCTTCATCAGTTGTTCATTTGAACATTAGTACATCATACATGTGTTTTATAGAAGAGAAAGTGGACGGGAGAGGGGTGAATTTGGGTAGGAACTCAGGAGGATGGGATAGCGTATATATATATATATATATATATATATATATATATATATATATATATATATATATATATATAATAAATTAAGTAAAACTTTAAATTTGCATCATTGAAATAATTTATTTCAACTGTGCAATCACAGCATCTTTAGACATGAGCAAAATGGTTATTACCGAAGGAATTGCCCAGAATCCAAGGATTTAAATATCTAAATCTTGGGGGGGGGTTCTTAGTTTGGGAGGGTAGTAGGGCGGGCTAGTAAGTTTGGATGAGGTGATAGGAGGTGGGAGTGGTGTGAGGGTATATGTTAGTTATATGAGAACGGCTAAACATCTAGATTGGGAAATAAACATAAAACAGATACAGAGAACAGCAAATCAAATTTAAATTACAATGAAAAAATAAAAATAAAAATGAGAATAAAAAATAAAGATAAGACTAAAAGATTCAAATAAAAGTTCACAGCTGGTCTGTCCCTCCGCGGCATAAGGTTGGGCCGTATCTTCTTTCAGCCATTTGTGGGGTCATGATGATTTTTTTCCTAACAAAGTAGAACCTGTTTGGGTCCTATCTATGGGTTAAATAGAAAAACATGAGTTAATAAACAAAATTGAGTATCCATTAATATAATAATAATAATAATGAAATTTATTGTGTACAGTGCTCAGGTGCACCACAACTCATCAAAGTCTCATGTCAAGTACACAGAATAAGAATGATTTTATTTCAAAACTTTGTCGGCATTAAATGACCCACCGAGGTTGATATGCCGTAAAACAAACCAAAGAAGAATGAATAAAACAAACCCATCTTTAGAATAAAATAATTTAATGGTTGACATGCCGTGAAACCCAACCAACCAACCAACCAACCAATCAACCAATAATCTTGGCGTTCCAATTTTCCTATCAATAACCGTTATGTCCTCCCCAGAGTTTTTTCTTTACAAATTCCTTTCTGTCTTTTCTTAACTTGCTATTTTTTATTACTTCTTTATTCATTTTTTAAATTAAAACATTTTTTTTTCCTTTTCTTTAAATAAAATCATCCATTAGTCTAAAACACACCAGCTTTAAAATGGCCAATTGATTTCGTTTGGACACCTCGAATTGATCGGTTCCCCGCTCGTATAATGGGGATTCTCCCGCAAATTAAGTGCATCAAGCGTATTTCGCGCCCATCAAAAGTGATTATTACGAGTGAGTGCATTTGTGATCAAAGCTTCATGTTTTTTTTTCTTCTTTTTTTTTCTCGCAAATAATAAACGTTTATTTGTGTTAACAAAATCCATTAATCAAATGAAACTAAATGAAGTGCAATTTATTTTTTAAGTAGCCTTCTTTTTTAAAAAAATGAACCAGAATTTGATTACTATTTCTTCGAATTGTCAATTGGACACACAGCCTAGTGGATAAAGGAGTTAGGTTAAGACAGTTCTAAGGGAAAGTTATCTCTAGACTGCAGGTTCAATCCTGGTCAGGGGCAGCACTAACATAAAATAATAATCAAAACAGCTGAAGGCCTCTACCCCAGCTATGGTTAGCGGAATGAGAACAGGATACCCCCGTGACTGAATAAATGGTTAGGTTCAAAGTTCCGTGATTGTTCCCGAGTTCGAAAAGAAGGTTTCCGAGTCTGAGAAGGTTCCCGAGTCCGACAAGAAATACCTGAAGAAGGCCGGAGGACACATCGGCCGAAACGCTGTACAGATAACAATGAAGATGAGGACAATAGTTCAAATAATACAAATAATACTAATCATCAAGCCTCATCTCAAACATTCAGAGAAATAGTGCAGATAACAATACAGATGAGGTCAATTGTCCGAATAATCCAAATAATACTAATTATCAAGCCTCATTTCAAAAATTCAGACAAATAGTGTAGATAACAATGAAGATGAGTACAATAGTCCGAATAATACAAATAATACTAATTATTAAGCCCCATCTAAAAAATTCAGAGAAATAGTGCAGATAACAATAAAGATGAGGACAATAGTTCGAATAATACTAATTATCAAGCCTCATCTAAAAAAATTAAGAGAAATAGTGTAGATAACAATGAATATGAGGACAATAGTCCGAATAATACAAATAATACTAATTATCAAGCCACATCTCAACAATTCAGCGAAATAGTGCTGATAACAATGAAGATGAGGACAATAGTCCGAATAATACAAATAATACTAGAATTTGATTAATACTGACTCTAATATTCAAATTACAAAAAAATTCTAATCGGAATCAAATCAATATAAAATGAATTGATTTAGCCGTTATTTCGTGACTGCGTCTCGTTTCGATGTTTACAAAAAAGGGGACGCGTTAAAAATGAACTCAGTGAACCTCAAATCCTGGCTTATTTTAGCTAGGGTTGGTCACGCTTTCATTGCCAGTACTCGCTGGTCAGACATCATACCCAGGATACTAAGTGTCCTGGCTAAATTAACATTGCTTTCTGTGGATGAGATATTACTACCTAGGTACGTGAATTGTTCTAGTGGCTTTAGAGGCTTACTGTCGAGTGTGAAGATGTCTCCTTTCTTTTCAAAACATATAAACTCAGTTTTATCAGAGTTCACATAGAGGCCGATGTTTTGTGCTGCCTTCTTCAGGCTACGTAGCTGGGATTCAGCTTGTGCAGGTGTATTTGCAAGAAGTGCCAGATCATCTGAATAGTCCGCATCCGTAATCGGGTTGTTACGCTTTCATTGCCAGTACTCCCAGGTCTAACGTCAGACCCAGGACACTAAGTGTTCTGGCTAAATTAACATCGTTTTTGGTGGATGAAGTGCCAGATCATCTGCGTAGTCCGCATCCGCAATAGTCTGTGCGGATATCGCCTGCTTCTTGCCTTTTTTAGTGCGTTTTCATCTAATGACGATCGGAGTTCATAGTCTAGGCTTATTATGAAATATATATGGAACTAACGTATATTCTTGTAGGACTCCAGCGCCCATCAAAAGTAATTATTATGAGTGAGTGCATTTGCGATCAAGCTTCATTTTTTTCTTCTTCTTCTTCGCAAATAATAAACGTTTATTTGTGTTAACAAAATCCATTAATTAAATGAAATCAAATGAAGTGCAATTTATTTTCTAAGTGGATTGAGCCCTTCTTTTAAAAAAATGAAAAAGAAATGGATTAATATTGACGCTAATATTCAAATTACAAAAAAATCTCTGAACTGATTTTCATCGGAATGAAATCAATATGAAATGAATTGGTTTAGCCGTTGTCGAGGGTTAACTATTCAGTTTCGATGCTTAAAGGGATGCGTAGAAAATGGACTCAATGAACCTCAAATCCTGGTTGGTTGGCTGGTTCGTTGAATTTTTACGGCATTTCAAGCTTTGGGGTATTTTATGCCGAAGCCGTTTTGTTTTATTTATTCTTATTGGATATTCATTTTTTTTTCAAACTCAATTTTTTTTAAACACACTTTTTGGAAACTCATTTTTTTTATCTATTAACCCCATAGATGGGACCCTAACAGGTACTACCACTCCTCAAATCTTGGCTTACTTGAGCTAGACGGGTGACATCTTACGATCAATTGAGTGGTCATGTCGAGTCTTAGCACCTAGATGATTTTTTGGGCCGTATTGCTCTTATGGCAAACACCAACCGTTTTTATCACATATGTATTTACCCAATCCCTCCGCACGAGCAGGATGTGACACAAGCCAATTTCTTAAGCGGAGTTTAACTGGTTTGGATTCAGAGTTTTCCTTCTCCTAGAACGGTTGCCTAACCAAGGTTAAAGAGCCCAGTCATGAAAAATGGACTTGTCGCCCCGAGTTCAAATTCTGGGCGTGGTAATTGCATTTAACTTAGTGCTAATAACCTTGGGAAAGGTATGAATCTTACTCTCCCTCCAGATATGGATAAATTGTAGGGCAGACTGGGCTCTTTAACCTTGGTTAGGCAACCGGTCTAAAAAAAACTCCGCTTAAGAAATTGGCTTGTGTCACACCCTGCCCGTGCGGAGGGGTTGGTATATATATATATATATATATATATATATATATACATACAGATACATACAAGTCTCGAAGATTTCTTATTTTCTGTGATACATATATTTTCCTCAAACTAACGAAAGCCCTGATGAAGATCTATTGAAACAGATCGAAACATTGCAGCGTAGGCGAAATCAACATTACTCGGTCATAAATTTGTTTTTTTTTCAATTTTTTTATATTATTACATACTGTCGGATTCATTTCCATTTTTTCCTCACATATATACATATCCGTAGGTGGGTTACCGGGTAATTTGGTATTAGGATGATTCTAAGCTGGTCCTTTTTCCAACGGTAAAATGTTAAGAGTTCAGGTCCATTTTGAGAGCTCGATGTATCATTTTTTGATATAAGCAGAGCAATATAATCAGTAAAAAAAAAGGCTTAAGAATCGGCTATTTTCGGTTATGGTACCATTTCCACTCATAGATATCTGAATATACCCATAAGCTTCATCAGACCGCTACCTTATTGAGTTTCAATAAAGGTAGCGGTCTGATGAAGCTCATGGGTATATTCAGATACCTATGAGTGGAAATGGTACCATAACCGGAAAATAGCCGATATCCTTTACTAATATATATATATATATATATATATATATATATATATATATAAGAGTAAAGAAATAACAAAAGATTTAGAGATTTAGCATTACAGTCTATTCAGGGAGCTAGACAAATTAGTCTAATCTCCCGACTCATCAGATGCGAATGAGATTTAGACTATTGCCTAAGCTCCCTGAAATAGACTATAGCTAAATCTCTAAGTCTTTTGTTATTTCTTTACTTATATATGCTCTGTGACTTAACATTAAGAGCACACATTGAGCTCCCAAACTTTGGTTTTGTTTAAATAAAACGCTTGTGTCGTAAGAGATTTCTTCTCTGGACTTTTGGTTTATATATATATATATATATATATATATATATATATATATATATATAGAGAGAGAGAGAGAGAGAGAGAGAGAGAGAGTATACATACATGCTGTTAGAGCCAGTTGACGGGAGTCTGTTTTCGAATTCTGAACCTTGCGCTTACCAAGGCGAGTGATCTACCGACTCAGCTAAAGCGACACAATCTGATATATCCATTTTGAAATAGGATTTAATATTTTTCTTGCCAACAACTCATTTGCACTCCGTAAAGTTTGCCGTTCGCACTTTCTTACCACAACACTGATTGCCCCCCCCCCCGTAATATCAGAGGTTAACAAGAAGATTGTCGACTGCCTGACCATGAATCTCCGTCTACCAAATAATCTATTGTAATAAAAAGACAATATGGTTCGTTAGACATCAACTATTACTCCTTATTACAATATCAAATGTATATCATCATATTGTCTATTTTTTGCAACGTTTGCCAACGAAAAAGAAAAAAAAAATGGCGTATATTCTTAGCGATAAACCCGTTGTTCGCTTTGTTACTGTTATTAACATAGTTTTTGCAAGTCTAAAAAGACTTGCAAAAGAGATGTTAATTCCTGGTCCGTACGTGTCTGTTGAACATGGGCGCCAAAAACTACGGGGAATGCGTCACGGATTGCTAGGTCTAATCAGAAAAAGGCACTCTCTCACCGAACTCCATACATAGAAATAAACGTATTTTATTGCCTCAACATAACCATTAATATTAATATATATATATATATAATATATATATATAATATATTATAATATATATCAATATTGAAGAATGTGTTCTTTAACCTTGGGTAGGCAACCAGTCTAGGAGAAGAAAAACTCCGAATTCAAACTCCGCTTAGGTAGTTAACCTTGTATCACACCATGCTCGTGTATAAGGGATATATATAAGTCGGTAGAGCGTTCGGCTAGAAACCACAAGGTTCCTAGTTCGATACCGGTCCCCGCCAACTCAGCGTATGAGTAGCACAGGGATTTATGCGGTAAAGTAAGTAGCTGATGGAAGGTGTGGTGCTCCACCTCAGATGAGACTGGCTGATACCGACTTTAGGCCGCCCCGACGACTTTACTTTTTTACTTTATATATTATATATATATATATATATATATATATATATATATATAAACAAGTTTTTTGTAGAGCTAAATTTATATATAATTTTGAAAAGTAACATACTTTATTAATGATCAGCAATTTAAACGAATTTAAAGGAAAAATAGAAGGGGGGGGCGAAAAATGATATAAACTTAGGGGCCCTTTCGACCGGTGCTTTTTCAAAAGTTAACATCCAGTAGATCGTTTAAAATTCAAGATGTATATATTGGCTAAAAGAGGGGGATAGGATTATGTAAATGATGGAGCAACAAGAAGGAAATACATTTTTTTTACCTTCACGTTACCCCCACTTCAGCAACTACACCCCCAGCTAAAATTACTAGGGAGTGTTTTAAATGTCGTTGTCTACACAAGGTCGGGCAGTAAAAAAAATTGTGACTGCCTCGAGGATATGCAGGTGGTGATTATATATATATATATATATATATATATATATATATATATATATTATACAGGTTTCGTTGAATTGAACAGACAATTCCTGTCTGACAAGTTTCATTGATCCGTTCCAATCTTCGGGCCATCCTTCAGGTGTCAGGTGGAACAGTCCACCGAATGTTTCAACACTAGCGCTTTCGGCAATACATTTTGCCATCCTCAGGTGGGAAACGATGGAATAGTTTTCATGTCTCGTTTTTAACGAAAACGAGTAGAAGCAAGGAATTAGTGGGAGGTAATATCAATTGGTAGTGGGAGGTTTTTGGAATGGTAGTAGTTTGAACAAAGCAGTGGTGATTTTTTGGAGGGGGGCACAGGTTGTGATAAGGGGGGATAATGGAAGTAATATATATATATATATATATATATATATATATATATATATATATTCAGGTTAGCATTCACGTTCAGGATTCAACAACCTCGCGTTTGACATTCAACTTTCGAAATGACACATCAATTACATAGCGTTCAACTTTACTGCAAACAGTTTTCAACAGACATAATTGCCTGCAATTAATCAATATCTTCATCAATTCTTTAGAATTAAGCCTGAAGATCCTTAGGGTGAAACTCGAGTAGGTGATTTCAATATACAGCGTCATACTAAACCCACTCTACTAACGTATTAAGCACTTTATATTCCTTATAACACTGACTTATTCGTTTAATATTTGTATCAACCATAAATATTACAATTAACTCAATATTTTATTTCCCGGTACGTCATTTCCTTTATCATATATATATATATATATATATATATATATATATATATATATGCTGACTTCTAAACAAAACGAAAAATCTGGAAAAAGCCAGCTGGTGTAATGGTTATAGCTTGTCAGTTTGACAGTCAGGGTTCGAATCACACACAAAGCGGTCTTCCTGTCTATAGCTCTGCTCATGAGGCCTAATAGGCCGAAATGTACATACAGAGATTGATTTTTCTCGATTTGTTTAGCCTTACATTCGAATAGGTATGTCCGCCTAATTCATTAATTATTAATTAATTAATTTTCCAAATTAGGTACGACTTCAATTAAGCCCATATTCTCCCAAAAATTGTCGGCTAAATAAAGCCATATCAAAACACATTGTTTGTTTGTTTACTTCTCATACTGTCGTGTAGTAAAAGTCACCATAAGTGGAATATAACCTACTTCTAAACAGAACGAAAAATCTGTGAAAGGCCAGCTGGTGTAATGGTTAGGGTCCCCGCCTGTCAGCTTGACAGTCAGGGTTCGAATCACACACAAAGTGGTCTTTCTGTCTATAGTTTTACTGATGAGGCTTAATAGGCCGAAATACAGATTGATTTTTCTCGATGTGTTTAGCCTTACATTTGAATAGGTGTGCCCGCCTAATTCATTAATTATTACTTAATTAATTTTCCAAATTAGGTACGACTTCAATTAATCACATATTCTCTACCCCCATAATATATATATATATATATATATATATATATATATATATATATATATATATATAATGCTTTGGCAACGAGATTCTTGTTCTTTCGAATTTTAACCTCACACGCTTTGGTTTTCATTAAATTATCAAATTAATACTTATCTACCGAAAATATATTACAATGAAAAATACCCCCCCCCACCGCCGTTTATATACTCGATGCTGAACGAGTATATAACAGCTTTACTCCGCTTAAAAATTGACCTTGTGCCACATCCTGTCCGTTGCGCACAAGGGTTAGGTAATTACATACCATTGCATGTAACAGATGCATTTTACACTGATTACGCTATCGGCGTATTCTAAACTTGGACTGTTCAGAGTCCATACCGAAAGCGTAATCAAATCTGTGGACATAGAATTGAAAACCCGTGTGAATAACGTAAGTCCAAAGAAATTAGTTGGGCTTTGTATTTACTGTCAAGAGAAACGCTACAGTCTTCTTGATGAGACAATTTTAGTACCACGTTTTCCCGTGTGGATTCGTAATATTTGCATGTCTTATTTGCAGCATTACAACGCATTTAGATCTGTATTTAAATTCGTATTCTGTGAATGGGAATGTGACAACAGGCGTAACGGTTCTTAATGAACGTATATATTACACTAGAAAACTTCTTCTTCTTCTTCTTCTTCTTCTTCTTCTTCTTCTTCTTCTTCTTCTTCTTCTTTCTTCTTCTTCTTCTTCTTCTTCTTCTTCTTCTTCTTCTTCTTCTTCTTCTTCTTCTTCTTCTTCTTCTTCTTCTTCTTCTTCTTCTTCTTCTTCTTCTTCTTCTTCTTCTTCTTCTTCTTCTTCTTCTTCTTCTTCTTCTTCTTCTTCTTCTTCTTCTTCTTCGCCAGGGTTAGGTGATGGTCTTTCCCTGGAGTGGCAACAAGTTTCCTCAGTTTTCCAGGACTCTCCTGAGTATTCCAGCTGATTTCAACTGTCTGGATTATCTCAATTCTTTCTCAAATTTCCAAATCCTCTAGTCTATTTTCTAAGCTTTTGTGGACCTGGAAAGTGCACCAGTTTTTTGTTCAATTCTTTAGGAAGATATTTTTCACACTGCTGTAGGCGGTGGTTCACTTGAATGCTGAATGGCAGCAAGTCTCCTCAAGTCTCCAGGACTCTTCTGAGTATTCTAGGCAATCTGAACAATGCTGTAGTTTGAATGGTCTCTTTTCTACCTCTGATCTCCAATTTCCCCTGGCTCTTTTCCAAAATCTTGGCGTCTATTAAGGTGCCCCAATTATTTCACTCCTTGGGGGTTTCTGTTACACCAGCATTAGCTGATGGTTTTTCACTGGAGTCTGAGTGGCAACAAGTTTCAAGTCTCCAGGACTCAGTTTCTGAGTATTCTCGCTGTTGCCTAGATGGTCTCAATTCTTCCTCTGATTTCCAGTTCCTCCAGTTGGTGTCACTTTCACCCTCATATTCCATAGTTTTGTGGAATTCTCTACGAAGATATTATTATTATTTCACCCGATTCGAGTTTTTCACACCTGCCTTAGCCGCTGGATGCTGCGTGGTAGAAAGTCTGCTCAGGTCTCCTTGACTCTTCCGAGTATTCTAGCCGATCTTAACAGTGCTGTAGTTTTGATGTCACGTTTCTTCCTCTGATTTCCAATTCCTTCAGACACCTTTCCAAAATTCTTGGCGACCGTTCCAAGTGCACTAATTACAATTGGCACAACCTTTACTTTCATGTTCCAGAGTTTTTTCAGCTCTCTGGCCAGGTCCAAGTATTTATTTATCTTTACGTTTTCTTTCATCTTCACTCTGTCATCCACGAGATGACGAGTTTTCTTCTTCTTAACACTAGATCTCGTTTCCTAGCCTGGATTGGGTGACCCGTTTGTATCTCAAAGTCCCCAAGATTTTATGCGTCTCATTGATAGTCCTAATTCTTCTTCTGGTTATCAATTCCTCTAGTCTGTTTTCTAAACATTGGGGGGAGGGGTTATAAGTGCGCCAATTGCATATTCCATAGTTTTTTTTCAATTCTCTAGCAATTTCTAGTTATTTTTCTATCATTTTGTTTTCTCTCATCTTCACCCTATGATCTGCTGGGACTGCAAAATCTACCAGGTGACAAGTTCTCGTTTTCTTGTTAATGAAAACTAGGCCTGGTCTTCTGGCTGGGATAAGGTGATCTATCTGTATCTCAAAGTCCTAGATAATTTTACGCCTTTCGTTATTATTATTATTATTATTATTATTATTATTATTATTTCACTTCTTGCAAGTTTTCCACACCAGTTTTAATTGATGGACTTTCAACGAACTCTGAGTGACAACAAGTCTCCTCGGGTCTCGTGGACTCATATGAGTATTCTAGCCGATCTTAATAACACTGTGGTCTGTATAATCTTGATTCTGTCACTGATTTCCAATTCCTTCTGTCTTTTTCCAAAATCATGGAGACTTTCTTTCTTTCTTTCTTTCTTTCTTTCTTTCTTTCTTCTCTCTTCTCTCTCTCTCTCTTTATTATTATTATCATCATCATAATCATTATTTCTTATTTACTCCTTTTGAGTTTTCACATCAGCATTAGCTGATGGTCTTTCACTGGAGTCTGAGTGACAGCAAGTCTCCTCAGGTCTCCAGGACTCTTCTGAGTATTCTGGAAGATTGCAGCAGTGCAGTGTTTTGAATGGTTTCAATCCTTCCTCTGATTTCCAAACTTTCCAAACCTTTTCCAATCCTTTTGGGACTGTTCCAAGTGCACCAACTACAATTGGTATCACTTTCACTTTCATATTCCATAACTTTTTCAGTTCTCTGGCAAGGTCCAGATATAGGTTTATCTTTTCATTTTCCTTTAGCATCACCCTGTGATCTGCTGGCACTGCAAAATCCACCAGTTGACAAGTTCTTTGTTTTTTGTTTATCAACACTAGGTTTGGTCTTCTTGCTGGGATAAGGTGATCCGTTTTTATTTCAAAGTCCCAGAGAATTTTATGCGTTTCGTTCTCAAGAACAGATTCTGGTTTATGCATATACCATTTTGTTGTATGGTCAAAATTTAATTTTTTGCATTATTCCCAGCGGATCACCTTCCCAACCCAGTCGTGTCTAGTCTTGTACTCCCTTTGTACTAGTTTGCTACATTCGCAGAGTACATGGTTTACAGTCTCATCTCTATTACCGCAAAGTCTACATTTACTATTTGTTAGGTCTTATCAATTTTCGCTTTGATATAGTTTGTCCTTATAGCATTATTTTGTGCAGCAATTATTAGTGATTCAGTTTCTCTTTTGAGGTTTCCTTTTCTTAACCATGTCCAAGTCTTTTCATGTGCAATCTTTTCGATTTGTCGTTTGAAGTGTCCATATAATTGTTTTTCTTCACATTTTTGTTTTCTAGTCTTTGTTGTTTTTCTGTTTGTCCATCTGTCACTTCTACTATTATTGGCCGCCATAAGTAATTTGTCTTTGCTCTTTCTTGTGTAATCTTCAAGTTGTTGGATTGTGGTTTCTACGCAGTCCTCTATGTTGGCAAGACCTCTTCCCCGTTCTTTTCTTGGCACATAATCTATCTCTATCGTCTCTAGGGTGGAGAGCTTTGTGCATGGTCATTGACTTTCTCGTCCTTTGGTCAATCCGTTCTTCTTTTGTCCATTTTAAGAATGGTCCTGAGTATCTTATAATGGGGACAGCCAGGTATTAATTCCTTTTAATATTTCTGCTGTTGAGTTTGGTTTCTAGAAGTTTTCTAGTTGTCCCGAGATATTTTTTTTTTAACTTTTTCTTTCATTTCTGCTTGCTTGATATTGTCCGCTTCGAAAATTCCTAAGTATTTGTAACTTTCATTTTCATCAAGTGATTTTATAGTGTCCTGATTTGGCAGTTGTATTCCATCCATTAATTTTCTTTCACCCCGTTTCATTACTAGCATAGCACATTTTTCAATTCCAAATTCCATTCCTATATCTTGGCTATATATTCTAATAGTTTGTACCAGGGTTTCTAATTCTTTTTCATTTTTTGCAAAAGATTTTGTCATCCATGTACATTATTATTATTATTATTATTATTATTATTATTATTATTATTATTATTATTATTATACGAGTGTAGGCTGGAGGTTTTGCACTGGAGTCTGTGTGACAGCAAGTCTTCTGAATATTCTAGCCGATCCTGACAATGTTTTTGTCTGTATAGTCTCTATTCTTTTTCTGATATCCAATTCTTCCTGTCTTTTCTTACAAGTATCTGGGGGCCGTTCCAAGTGCTCTTACTACAGTTGGCATCACATTATTATTATTATTATTATTATTATTATTATTATTATTATTATTACAGTTTTTCTAGTGGTCTTTCACTAGAGAGTGACAGCAAGTATTATATGATCCCCGGGGTCCTTCTGTGTATTCTAGACGATCTTAACAATACTGTTGGTCGGATGGTCTCAACTCTTCGAATTTCCAAATACTCCAGTCTGTTTTACTAACCCTTGGGGGGGGGAGTTCCAATGGTACCAACCACAATCTTATTTCACTCCTTGCAAATTTTTGTACACTAGTTTTAATTGGTAGCTTTCACTGAAGTTTGAGTGACAACAAGTCTCCCTTCAAGACTTTTCTGTGTATTCTAGCCACAACAACTCCAAGGTTTTATAGTTTCGATTCTGCATCTGATTTCCAATGAATTCAGTCTTTTTTTCAGCCTATGGGAACCGTTCCATCTACGTCTTTTTCTGTCTTTTTACTCGACTGTGTATTTTGGATATTTGAAGTCTTACAACTGTATTCTTTAATTTAGTAAATGAAACTAAATTTATCAGCATATTTCTTCCTACCTTGGATATTTAAAATGCTGCATAATATCATCCCTTTTTGCCATAATTAGAAATTGCAATAATAAACTGCAGCTCGTGTATTAACACGTTCACTTTTACCTTTAATATTTAAAACCGCACACCTGTTCATTCTTTATTTTGGTAATTGAGACTAACTTTATTAACATATTCCCTACTAATTTAGATATTTGAAACCCTATATAATACCATCTAATGTTTGTATCTTGAATATTTTAAGCCTTACATTAAGCCAATTAGGGTTCCGATAAGAAATTGCAATACGAGGTGTATTCAAAAATACTAAAATGGAAGCTGTATTACAATGAGAGAAATGAACGCTGAATGAATCGTAAATTGTCTTTAAAATATTTAGGTATTCAACATTAAAAAAAATAAGAATATTTTCCGAATAAAAAATCAGTAAATTTTCAGCCTTATTCCACATTGCGGTTTAGTTTGGTACATTTGTTTAAAGGCATATCAACCCCTTACGGGTTATTTTATGACAAAATCTAACTCATTTGGAAATGTTTATCATTGCTTAAAAAAACAACAACAAAAAAAAAACCAAAGTACTATACATTTAATGTTAAAAAATGATTTTTTTAAAACCAGGTTTAAGTGAAATTATACATTGCAATACTAACACAAACAACTGAGACTAATGTGTCTACCGTTGGATTCAATAATTAATTTCAATGGTTAATTAAATGTATAGTAATTTGGTTTTTTTTTTTGTTTTTTTAGCAATACGTAATTGAAAACAACCTTAGTCCCCAAACCCCTAAACCGTAACCTAATTCGCAGAAAAGTTCATTCATACACTAGTACAAAATAGACTAGTACAAATAAACTAGTACAAAAAAAAAAACACCCTCCGGGCGATGTAAAAATTAATTTTTGAAACATATTGCCTGAGGGGTGGGAGTAAAAAATTCAATGTCAGCGAGTTTGTATCCTAAGTAAGTAAAATCATCGAATTCATTAAAAATTAAAAAATAAAACAATTTGAAATGTAAACTTTAAATATATATTAAAATAAAATAAACTATATATAGATATATAATACCAGTCATGTATTTATTAAAACTTGTTTTAAAAAACAATGAGGACTGTCTAATGTTGCATGTTCAAATTTTGAGTGTATTTATTCAATGTTGTGACGATATTGTGTAATGTGATGTAAGCAGTGACGTAATTTTTGTTACAGACAAAAACCGGAAGCGAATCTCCATTATTAATAGAAGATTTTGACGTAAAAAATAATAAATGTCGCCATGCTGTAAAACCAACCAAGCAACGTACAGTTCTTAGCTTTATCTTTGTGAAACCTTAGTGGTGAATTTAGATTTTTATTCAATCATTTATTTTTATGCAGTTAGTCAAATGTACTGCATATTTTACAAGCATTGGAAAAATATTGCCAAACAAGGAGCATGGATTCCACTTCCACAAAAATATACATTCTTTGGAGACAAAGAATTATTTTAACAATTCTAAAATATTTTATATACCTGGGATGCACCAAAAATATTGCTTTTATCTGTTTTTACATAAACTACAGCAGGTATGGGGAGTTGATGGATAGAGAAAGTGTAGCATAACGATGGTCACGGTACAAGAACGGTGTTTGTCGCATAGACCAACTCAAGTTGTAGTAGCAGTCGTCGTTATTAGTAGCCGTTAGGTCAGAAACAATATACACGCAAGTTGTATAGTCTTTGTATTTATTTCTAGGCTCGTGGGCTCTTTTTCAGATAGAAGGAAAGACAGAGAGAAAGAGAGGGAGTATCATCAAATTATTCTATGTTCATAGTATCATGCTCTGTACCGCTGTCCCACACCCACACGAGGGACTGTGACCAACGTCTGACTCCTACTAGGGCCGAAAGGAAAAGAGACCGATTTTCTTCTTCTTCTGTTTCTCGTCCCTGCGTCACATCTGTTTCCGGTCAACACCCGGAACTTCCGTTTTTATTTTAAAATCTATTTCCGGGGTCATTCTTCGGTCAAATTAATGGCGCCCCATTGTGCGTTTATTCTTCCAAATTTTAAACCTTGTTGTTATTATTTCTTCTTCCTCTCTTTCGCTAACAATACTCAAATTCTCCGTAGACCATAATAATTACGCTACAAAAGTTCTCAGCTACAAAACAATATTTTTCCCATTGCCTCCAACATTGGTTATACATTTTCGCTTGTGATGAAAAACAGCAGGCATGGAGCAGAGAAAAAACCTTTTCTACAAAAGCAATTACGGCATTCTTGTCACGCAAGTATTTTTCGCGTAGTCCATATTTCACCGGCCCACTTAATGTGAATTTGAAACATGCAGAACTACTTATAATACTTGAATAACAATGTTGCTTATTCTCAAACAATGTATGACGTCAAACTGCGTCTAATAATAAAGTTCTAATTTTGGAGCTCTGAGGAGTGGAGAGTGTCCTTGATCGCTATTACTTCTAGGTACACTCTGACCCCTGAGTGGTAGTACCTGTTAGGGTCCCATCTATGGGATAAATAGAACATTTGTTTATAAAAAAATCGGGTTATTTACTATAACTCTAACATAAAAAAGGGGAACCACTCTTGACGGATGAATTATTTATTTATTTATTTATTGATCTACAAGGAAAGAAGACGGAGTTAGGGTTTAGGGTTAGGATTAGGGTTAGGATTAGGTTTAGGGTTGGTTTAATGGGAAAATGAATAAATAATTTATCAGTCAAGTGGGTACCTTTTGTTTATGATGGAGTTATAGGAAATAACCAAAAATTGATTTTAAATAATTTTCTACCAAACTATCGCTACGAATCTTTCAAAAACATTGCCGGCATTAAATGATCCACTGTGGTTGATATGCCGTAAAACAAAAGAAAACAGAGAAACTAAATTAATAAATTGCATTAAACTGGATTAACAGAGGGCATGATTCTACGAATGTTTATTGTTAAGATACGTCGGCGTTTTGTTTGTGGATTTGAACTCTGAGTTTGTTTACTAATCATTGTTCGTTTAATTATCCACAATCCATTTTAAGCGTCTGGATTATGGATCAATAAAACAGCACTGGGCGGGAAAACCTCAGTTCTAAAATTATGTTTGATTGTTTTGTTTGACGGCATATCAAACTTGGTGGGTCATTTAATGCCGGCAAAGTTTCGAAAGATTCGTAGCGATAATTTGGTACAATTTTAAAAATAATAATAATAATAATTGGGACTTCAAGATAAAGAAGGATCCCCCTATCCCAGCCAGGAGACCAGACCTAGTGTTGATTAACAAAAAAAAAAACAAAAAAAAGAGAACGTGTCAACTGGTTGACTTTGCAGTCCAGCAGATCACAGGGTGAAGCTGAAGGAAAATGAAAAGATGGATAAATACCTGGATCTTGCCAGAGAATTGAAAAAGCTGTGGACCATGAGAGTAAAAGTAATACCAATTGTAGTTGGTGCACTTGGAACGGTCCTAATAAACTTGGAAAAAAGACTGGAGGATCTGGATATCAGAGGAAGACTACTGCACTGCTACAATCGACTAGAATACTCAGAAGAATTCTAGAGATCTAAGGAGACTTGTTGTCACTCAGACTCCAGTGAAATACTATCAATACTAACACTGATGTGAAAAACTCAAAAGGAGTGGAAATAATAATCCAGACTGCGGCAATGTTGAGATCGGCTGGAATACTCAGAAGAGTCCTTGAGACCTGAGGAAACTTGCTCTCACTCAGTCTCCAGTGAACTAACGGCATGTGTGAGAAACTCGAATGGAGTGAAATAATAATAATAATAATAATAATAATAATAATAATAATAATAATAATAATAATGATGATGATAATAATAATAATAATAATAATAATAATAATAATAATAATAATAAAGAGAAACAGAATCACTTATAATTGCTGCACAAAATAATGCCATAAGGACAAACTACATCAAAGCGAAAATTGATAAGACCCAACAAAATAGTAAATGTAGACTTTGCGGTAATAGAGATGAGACTGTTAACCATATACTCTGCGAATGTAGCAAACTAGCACAACGAGAATACAAAACTAGACACGACTGGGTTGGGAAGGTGATCCACTGGGAATTATGCAAGAAATTAAATTTTGACCACACAACAAAATAGTATATGCATGAACCAGAATCTGTTCTTGAGAACGAAACGCACAAAATTCTCTGGGACTTTGAAATTAAAACGGATCACCTTATCCCAGCAAGAAGACCAGACCTAGTGTTGATTAACAAAAAAGAAAGAACTTGTCAACTGGTGGATTTTGCAGTGCCAGCGGATCACAGGGTGAAGTTAAAGGAAAATGAAAAAATTGACAAATATCTGGACCTTGTCAGAGAACTGAAAAAGTTATGGAATATGAAAGTGAAAGTTATACCAATTGTGGTTGGTGCACTTGGAACAGTCCCAAAAGGATTAGAAAAGGGTTTGGAAAGTTTGGATATCAGAGGAAGGATTGAAACCATTCAGAACACTGCACTGCTGCAATCTGCCAGAATACTCAGAAGAGTCCTGGAGACCTGAGGAGACTTGCTGTCACTCAGACTCCAGTGAAAGACCATCAGCTAACACTGATGTGAAAACTCAAAAATAATAATAATAATATCTTGCTAGAGATTTGAAAAGGCTTTGGAATGTGTAGGTTAAAGTGATACCAATTGTAATCGGTGCATTTAGAGACTAGAGAAACTAGAAATCAGAGGAAAATTTGAGACCATCTAGACAACACCGTAGTTAAAATCAGCTAGAATACTCAGAAGTGTCCTGGGTAGCTGAGCAGACTTGTTGCCTCCAGTGAATGACCATCAGCTAACGCTGGTGTGAAAAAGAGGAAGAAGTATAATAATAATAATGATAATAATAATAATGTCTGTCGGTCTCTCTATCTGTCTGTCTGTCTATCTCTCCGCTCGTCATTGTATACCGATATGTTGAACGGGTGTATAACACGATTAGCGAGGCGGATGCTCTACAGAGCTAATGCGGCCGCCAAACTTATGAAAATAAATTTGAAGAAATATTTAAACAAAAGAGAAAACAGCCCAAACAAGAGAAGATGCCAGGAACAAGCAAAAGATTTAGCAAATAAGAACCCCCCCATCATATCTACTCTGTCTCTGTTTCTCTGTCTCTGTATGTCTCTCACCATTATATATATATATATATATATATCATAATCTCTCTGTCTCTATTTTTCTCTCTGTCTCTCTTTCTCTATCTCACCTCTCTCTCTCTTTCTCTTTCTCTTTCTCTCTTATTCTCTCTCTCGCCATTATATAACAGACTCACATTCACATACGGGTTATTTCCTAGTTGAGTAACATGATATTACAGGGTGACCCAGAAAAAAGTAGAACCCAAATTATTTATTTTCCCATTAAACTAACCCTAAACCCAACCCTAACCCTAAACCCTAACCCTAACCCTAACCCTATCCCCCTAGTTGAGAAACATGATATTACAGGGTGACCCAGAAAAAACACATCCCACGAATTTTATAATAAAACTGTTAATTCTAACTGCGGGGGGTTAAGTTTAGGTTTAGGGTTAGGGTTTGGGTTAAGGGTTAGTTTAATGGGAAAATAAATAAATAATTTGGGTTCTGTTTTTCCGGCGTCACCCTGTAATATCATGTTACTCAACTAGGAAATAACCCACATACGACCCAACATTAAAATAAGAGATGTCAGTCCCACTAGAAAGAAGAACCAACCCGAGAAAACAGCCCAAGAGAAGATGTCAGGAACAAGCATAAGAGTTAACAAGTACGAATCCCTCATCATCATCTCTACACTGTCTGTCTGTCTCTCTTGCCATTTATATATATATATATATATATATATATATATATATATATATATATATATATATATATATATATATATATATATATATACCAATCCCTCTACACGAGCAGGATGTGGCACAAAGTAAATTACTTAACCGGAGTTCAACAGGTTTGAATTCAGGGTTTACCTTCTCCTAGACTAGTTGCCTAACGAAGGTTAAAGAGCCCGGTCTGCCCTACTATTTATCCATAGTTGGAGGGAGAGTAGGATTCGTACTTTTCCCAAAGGTATTAGTGCTATGTGAAATGCAATTACCACATCCAGGATTTGAACTCGAGGCGACAAGTCCATTCCCCATGAATATCAACTATTATTGACCATTACACCACGCGCCATTTATATACCCGAAATAAACGGCTATACAACACGATTACTGAAGTGGATGCACTACAGACTAAATCGACCGCCTAACTTTTAATAATAAATTTAAAAGAATACTTAAACAAACGGAATTCACAATAGGGCTTTTCAAAACTGTTCAATGTTTTGTGATATATTTCATAACACGTTTGCTGACTTTATTGAATAAAAAAAAACTAACAGACATTTTTATTTTCGACTTAACTTTGTTGAAACATAAATTCGCCATTTCTTTTTTTTTTACTATTATCTCCTATCTTTTGAGGCAACGCCATAATTCCATTTACCCAACATTTATTATCTTTCTAAGAAAAACAAAAAATGTCTTTTACAATTTTTCAAGACATTTCCTTTTTTTTATTATTAAGAGAATTATATTAGATCGATCTAAATAACAAGTTGCAATATTTTTTTAAAAACAGCCGATGAGTAAAAAAAATGGCTACCAAGCTGTAATCATGTTTACCGCCAAATAAAAAAAAAGAAAGAAAGAAAGCGACGAATGTTTTCCGAACGAAATGTTACACCCGTTAACAGAACTAATAATGAACTTTTACTCAATTAGTCTAAAAGGTAACAGTGAGAGATCAGGTCAATTGTTTGTTTTTCAGAAAAGAGCTAATATTGCAATAAAGTATGAAGTGTTTACCAGTGTTTTGCCTACCACTTAGCAATAGCATAATCTTTACAGATCACTGTCGTCCCTCACAATCCTATAACCCCCCCCCAACCTTAACCTTTCTTCTCATGAACCCTAAAATGACCAGTCAAACCCGCTGCAGATACACAAGGTTTGATGCAAATATAACATAGAAAGGACGTCCTACCCGTTGCACCACCAAATGTCTCTTATGACCAGAAGCTGACATACAGACCTTGTTACAAATCGCACGAGACTGTTTGTTCCTGGAGTTTGCATGAATTGTCCCGGATGAGATTTCCTATGATTGACGTACCCAAACTTAGAATGCAGAATTTGACATTTCCAACCCTCCATGTTCTCTAAAATATGACAGGTGTATCCCTCTCGAAGTTGATGCCTGAGGTTTTCATGCTCAATTCTTTCACTCTCAAAACTGGTACAGCCATCATCCACATGAATTCTTCATTCAGTTCTCCTCAATGCCAACTTTTCCCAGTTGTCAGGATCTATTTTTATTTTTACAAGCTTGCTTTTTTAAGAAATCCTTATACCTCTTCCAAGGCTTCCATGAATTGTAACAGCTTGGAGAATAACGGTAGCAGTAATATTTAACATGTAACTGGGGGATATTCGGGTGTTACGGTGATTTTCCATTCGACCCCCTCCGATTTTGAATGTTCTAAGATTCAATTTAAATATATCTACACTACTTACATAACTCACAGTCTATCCATTAATTATGATAACTTCACGCACACACACACACACACACACACGCACACCTTGGAGAAAAACAGTAGTGGTACTATTTAACATATAACTGGGTGTATTAGAGGGTGTGAACCCTTACCAAGGGTATCATTCCGAAAGTGTACGTAACTCACTTATTACAATGTCGCTGGCTAGCTCGTTAACCATCACTCCTCCTCGTTTATGGATTGAATTTTTGGAGAAGTTTTATTGCAAAATAATGGGATTTTTTCTAAGCAAACTGTTTTTTTTTTTATTTAAACGAAAAATCAATTCAGGTTTATTGTTTGATTTGGATATCGATCTTTATAAACTTTCAAACGTTTGACCTCATTTCCAAAAATATTATATAGAATAAGACTTACAATACTAATATATATATATATATATATATATATATATATATATATATATTATATATAATTTATTTTTTTTGTTTCATTTTATTATTTCATTTTGTATGTTTATATGTGTAAGTTTTTAGTAAGTAAGACTTACAATACTATAATAACTTTATATACATGTACATATACATATAAATATATAGGTGTGTGTATATATATGTATGTATATATATATATAAGTTATTTTAATATTTTTATCTTATTATTTCATTTTGTATGTTTATGTGTGTATGTTTTTAGTAAGATTTACAATACTACAATAACTTATATGCAAGGTGTGTCATAAAAGTATCGAGGTATTAACCCAGACAGAATGAACAATGAATGGAACATTAATATTTCAGATTACAAGGTGTGTCAAAAATTACAAAAAATCTCGATATATTTTTACTCATCTTGTATATATATATATATATATATATATATATATATATATATATATATGAGAATGAAAAGGTGGAATGAAAACATCACACAATGCTGTTAAAGAGAAAACAATTTATAATATAATCATTGCTGATACTGATCAATATTTCGATTTTACAAAAATCATCTTCAGAGCTCATTCACTCCGTAGTTGTTTGGGTCGGATTATATTATAAATTGTTTTCTCTTTAACAGCATTGTGTGATGTTTTCATTCCACCTTTTCATTCTCATATTGTCGGATTCATTTCCTTTCTTTTAATATATATATATATATGTGTGTGTGTGTGTGTGTGTGTGTTTGTGTGAGTGTGTGTGTGTGTGTGTGTGTGTGAATTATTTTAGTGTCGTAAATACTACTTACTAAAATAAATTGGGGATAACAGACTACCAAATCAGATTCTGTGCTCTCAACTGAGAGAGGGATCACGTGGTATCGATAGACCAAAGCTCAGGTACAAAGACAACATCAAAAGAAACCTGGAGGACTTGAACATCCCCATAAGCAGTTGGCAAGGCACAACCAGAGATCGAATCAAATGGTTAAAACAGAGTCATATGGTGTCATCATCGGATACGATTTGGGCTGCAAATAATAATAATAATAATAATAATAATAATAATAATAATAATAATAATAATAATAATAATAATAACTTACTAAAACTACACACACATAAACATAGACACACATGAATAATTCGAAGAATAAGACAAACATATACAATAGAATAGTTTGATTCAGGCAGCAATCAACATCTCTCTAGAAAGCTCCGAGCTTTCAGAAATCTGAAGAAGGCCGAAACGTTGTACATATAACAATAAAGATGAGGACAATAGTCCGAATAATCCAAATGATTCAAATTTATTTGTCTGAATTATTGAGATGAGTCTTGATACTTTGCGTTATTTGGATTTTTCGGACTGTTGTCCTCATCTTTAGTGTTATATATACATGGTTAGCGGAATGAGAATAGTCTACTCCGATGGATTGTTTAAAGGGTTTGATTCAAATACCCAAATTTGATAAGAAGGTTCCTGAGTTTGATGGAAACACCTGAAGAAGGCCGGAGGACACATCGGACAAAACATTGGAGGATGAATATATTTGTTAATATGTATAATCTTAATGTTTTTAATATGGAGAAAACGAGAAAAAAAAAACTAAAGTAAATGGAAAACACAATATAACGTAGAGCAGGTTAGTAGGACCCACTTAACCCTCTATAGATTTGGTAGATAAACAACCTTTTTGAGTAGGGGCCACTTAACCCTCCCTAGATCACCAACTTTTTTCAGGACATATGACAGAAACAAACTAGTCAAGTCTCATTCTTTAACACAAATCTTAACATTTTCTTAATATTTTGGGATTTTTATCCAGAAATATTAAGAAAATCAATTAAAGGTAAACGAACAACATCCTAGTTAACTCATTTATGTTAAACTTTGTTAATTATTATTCTATGTTACTGTCGTCCTTGACCAGGATTGAACCTGTAGCTTAGAGATAATTGTCACTTAGAAATGTATAAACGCCTATATCAACTATGCCATGTGTCCAACAAGAAATATCTGAAGAAGGCCGAAGGGCACATCGGTCGAAACATTGTACAGGTAACAATAAAGATGAGGACAATAGTGCGAACAATACAAATAATCTAAATTAAAATTGTTATGAAGACATATTTTACCATATACAATTGTTGAACTAATTTCGGCATAAAATAACCCAATAAGTGTTACCATGCCGTAAAAACAACCAAGCAACGTACAGTTCATAGCATTATCTTTGGAAATCTTAGTGGTGAATTTAGATTTTATTCAATCATTTATTTCTTATAAAATCAGTCAAATGTACTGAATATTTTACAAGCATTGGAAAAAATATTGCCAAGCAAGGAGCATGGTTTCCACAAAGATGTACCAAGAAGTACCTTCAATGGAGAGAAAGAATTATTTAAATAATTTTAAGATATTTTAAATACGTGGGATGCTCCGAAAATATTGCTCTTATCTTTTTTAAGGAAAAAACAGATAAGGGGAGAACACTAACATTGTTGTTGCATCGCGAGGTGGAAAAGAAACACAGAAGAATGGTGTGCATAACATATTTATCAAGCATCAGCATCCGGTGCCAAACGGATACCCGCCCTGTCGACTGGGACGTTAGAATGCACCGACTGCACCTCTGTAGAGGGGTAAGACTCCCCCAACGGGGCCACCTCTTGGCCGTGGGTGGCGACCCGTGATGTTTAAGGATAGAACCCAGGTGGTTGAGTAGTCCATGACTTGCAATACTCCACTTTGGCCCTTTCTTGGGCTAGACGAGCAGTCGGCTGGTCACATCAAGCCCCAGTACCTATATGATTGCCCCAACCCTATTGCCCCTCGTGGCAATCTCCAACCTTTTTATCATATGGGTGCTAGAAGGCAATGGCTAAGGGTCTACATGTCCTAGGAATGACGTTAAATTTTATCTGATGGTGAGGTTGCAGTTCTGGAGGTTTGGGGAATGTGGAGCACCCCTTTATCACCATTGGTCTCTGGTGGTTCACTCTGGCCCGGAGTGGTAGAACATGTTAGGGTTAAATAGAAAAATGTGTTTATAAAAAAATGAGTATCCATTAAAAATGAATTCATTTCAAAACTTTATTGGCATTAAATGACCCACTGAGGTTGATATGCCGTAAAACAAACCAAACCAAACAAACGGATACGTACAAGCACAGAACAAATACGTACAAAAATGCATTGGCATTTCAGTCTCGGAAGACTATAATGTAGTTTTGTGCCCCTGAAGTTACAGCGCCTCCAGTGACTGTAAAGTCCAATGTTCGAAAAATATTCTCGACCACAGATGTCGCATGTAAAGGCTGCCCTTAATATGTTGATGTGCCGGGGCTTTGTTGCCGCTGCTTTCTTCATGACCACTTGGCTACATGGTGTTGCGCAAGGGTAGCTTCACACATGAACAGTTCGCTACGGAGAGCCTACTGCCACCGAGGGCGGTCCTGAGCCAAATTTTCTCAGCTGGAAGGGTCAATGCCAAAGCACCCGAGATCGTTCTTGCAGACTTCCTTGAAACACAGCTGGGAGCGACCAATCTGTCTCTTACCAGACAAAAGCTCTGCATAAAAGGTATCCTTCGGTATTCGTCCATCATCCATCCGGCGGACATGACGCAGCCATCGGAGTTGACGCTGTCTCAGTAGACAAGACAAACAATTAGCAAGAAAAACTTATACAAAATAGAGGAGGGTCAATTCATTATAGTCAACGCAGCAAAGTCAGACTGAATAGTTTTCAGCTTGTTAATCCACTTTAATCGTAGGGTATTTTATGGCTATGAGCCAGTCCATCTTGTATAGCGATGAAGGGGTGTTAGCTACTCTACAACAGTTGTTTAGAGAAAGTTTTCAGTGGCAATAGAGGTTCTGATATACTGGGAATACCTTAAGAAGGCCAAGAGGAAGGAAAAAGCCACCGAAACGCTGTGTTTATACATACTACTATAAAGATAAGGACAACAGTCCGAAAAATCAAAATTATACATATGAAAATATATTCTATATCTTCTAAGATTTACAAAGAAAATTTATCTATACATATATAAAAGGATGTTTTGTGTATGTATGGCTGGGTGTATGTCCGGAGGAAACTACGAAAATGTAATAATTAATGACAAAGTAAATATATATATACACATTCACTATCACGAGATATTCCTTGCTGAGCAAAAATAATGAAGATTTGATTTATATTATTGATAAAAAATAAGATTTAGATAGTACCAGGATTATTTATTTATTTATTTATTGCATTCAATATTTAATAGAGTAGAAAGTAATTTTCCTTTTCATAGTGCCTGTGCACTTTTCTTTTCTGATGCCTTAACTGGCCGGATCAACGCAAGGTCTTTTTTACATAGGGGTCTTTTGTGGGGCATCCTGTGAGGATCGAACTCGTGATTCAGTAATAATGTATTTGATAGACTAACTTTTTGTCCCCAATTTCTACCCAGGCGACGCCGAGTAGCCACCTCTGTTGCATATATAGAGGGCAGTTTGTGTTTTTATGTATGGGTGTGTGCATGTCCGGAATACAGAGATAAATAAATTTATTATTATGGGCAGGTCATGTTGTGCGTATGAGTGATACTAGAATGCCAAAGCAACTTTTTTACGGTCAGCTGCATGATGGCAAAAGGCCACAGCATAAACCTTGGAAGAGGTATAAGGATTGCTTAAAAAACAACCTTGTAAAAAATAAAAATAGATCCTGACAACTGGGAAAAGCTGGCATTGAAGAGAACTGACTGGAGAATTCATGTGGATGATGGCTATACCAGTTTTGAGGATGAAAGAATTGAGCATGAAAATCTCAAGCGTCAACTTCGAGAGGGATTCACCTGTTATATTTTAGAGAACATGGAGGGTTGGAAATGTCAAACATGTGGTCGAATTCTGCTTTCTAATGCTGGATATGTCAATCATAGGAAATCTCATCAGGGAGAATTTATGCAAACTCCAGGAACAAACAATGTGTCTTGTGCAATCTGTAACAAAGTCTGTAAGTCAGCTTCTGGTCTTAGGAGATATATGGCAGTGCGTAAGCATTACATTTTACCATCTGATACAACGGGACGGGCGTCATTCCTATGTCATATTTGCATCAAACTGTGTGTATCTGCAGCGGGTTTGATGAGTCATTTGAGGGCTCATGAGAGGAAAGGTTCTGGTGGTGGAGTTATAGGATTGTGAGGGACGGCAGTGATCTGTAAAAATTATGCTATTGCTATGCCCGGAATAAAATACGAACATGAACTCATTCACATCTCTAGGTTATATAGTACCGCTACTGATCTTCTACAAGGATGGCTTTGGCATTATATAACACACGAAGGTTGATATACCATTAAACACAGAAACCAAAACAAACGTTCTATCAGTCTTGTTCGAAATGTTGAATTTTACAATATCTTCTAGCGTCTCGTAACCACTACAGAAAGTTTCGAAATTCCTTTGTTCTAGCCAGGGCTGCAAAGAATTATATCCGAGTTTTAACAAAGTCTGAGGCTTTTAGATGCAACAGAGATCCTATTACCAATAGCATCGTAGCGGTGCTTCTGTGGCCAACTTAATGGAATGGACTGGAATCGAAGTGAAAGTTTGAGGCGAAGCTTAAATGATTAAATCCATCGGAGCGAATTCTGAAATAATGAGTTAAAGATTGTTACCCAGAGAAATGACGAGCGAAGATTTTCAGAAGAAAATTACGAAAACGCAAAGCGAAATTGTTTCCGAGGTGCAATTACAAAATTCATTACAAAACAATGTTAACAAACATTCTTTTTTACGTTTATTATCTATCATTACTTACGCTGGGTTATATGGCTTGAAGCATTCCTTTTCCTTAGTTGCAGCTAATTTTATATAATAATTATTGGGGTGCGTGGTCTAATGGTTTAGAGTCTTAAGAAATGGACTGTTCATCTTGAGTTCAATTTCTGGACGAAGCTGTTGGCATTTCACATGGCGCTAATACCCTTGGAAAGGTATGAATCCAATTCTCCATCCAGCTATGGCTAAATAGTAGGTCAGACTGGACACTTTAACCATGACAAGGTAACCAGCCTTGGAGAAGGAAAACTCTGAATTCAAACCTGTTAACCCCCGCTTAAGAAATTGACCTTGTGTCACATCCAGTTCGTGCGGAGTGGTTGGTATATATATATATATATATATATATATATATATATATATATAATAATTTATCACCTATGTTAAATGTAAACCAGGGAAGTGCAGTATCGCCCATAAAATATCATCATCATCATGTCACGCTGACAGCACGGATATCCATGAAAATCTCTCGCCAACAGTCCCTATCATTCATTGCTCCTGGGAGGTCCTCTGTGCAACATCCAGTATCCGCGCAGAGTTGGTCTATGTACGTCTTTGCTGTACGGCCTACTCTGGCGTGCCGATGTGATGTCTTCCACAGAAGAATGTCACTACTGAGTTCATCCTTGCTTCTCCAGCAGTGCCCAGCGTGTCTTATTTGCCTCACACTGATGGTTTGTGTGATATGGGGCACGTGGCATACAGCTGTTTTCTCGTGGAATCTTGCTTCCACGCTTTGTTTAAGATTGCGCGCAGCATTCTTGTACAGCTCCCATCTATTCTCTAGGCGCTGCGTTAGAGTCCAAGTAGTGCAGCCGTACAGTAGCATAGATACAACTACGGCTTGGAAGAATTTTCGCTTAAACCTGTCAGTGAGATCGGACATCCATATCACTGACAATCAGTTTAAAGCAGCCCATAACTCTAAAAAACAAAAAAAAAAAGGATACTGAAATAAAAAACAAGTTAATTTTCTTTTAACCTAGAGATACCTAGATATTATCATTAATCATCTTCATCATAATATAATATAAAATCATCATCATAATGACGCGCAAGTAGCACGGATATCCATGACAATCTCTCGCTAACCTTCCCTATCATTCATTACCCCGGGAGGTCTTCTGCGCAGTAACCAGCATCCTCGCATAGTTGGTTAATGTAGGTCCTTGGTGGGCGGTCCACATTAGCATGTCCATGTGTTTGCTTCCAAGGAGAACGTCGCTTATGAGCTCGTCCTTGCTTCTCCAGCAGTGTCCTGCATGCCAAGTCCGTCTCACTCGGATGGTTTGTGAGATAGTGGGCAGGTGGCCATACAGCTGTTTCCATGTGGGGTGCTGAAGCATTATACAATGAAAGTTTCTTCTCAAGTAAATACAGTGCCGCTTAAAATCCTGTGGACCCACCAGACATGCTTATTATTATTGTTTAAACATTTTTTTAAATAAGCCTATTAAATGTGCATCCAGGTATCAATTAGTAAAATAATCTTTTCAAATGATTAACACAAACAAAAAATAATATATATGAATTATTTGTACTAGCAACAACAAAAAAGAAGGAAAAAAAGAAAATGCTCTCCGGGCAGTGTAAAAATATTTTTTGAAAGATATTGCCTCAGGAGGATGGAGTTAAAAAATCAATGTTAAAGGATTTATATTATAAGTAAAATCAACAATTAGAAATGGAAACTTATTTCTGCCCCCCCCCCTATATAAAATAATCATGACAAGTAAACTCGGCAAATAGCTTAATAAAGTTGAAACAGCTGTACGGTGTTCCACGTCGCGCGCGTTATTTGCCGAGTTTACTTGTCATGATTATTTTCAATAATTATCGAATTTTATACTTTTATACGATATACGCATTGTTATTCCCTTCAAAAATATAAAAAATAATATACTTTACTTAACAATGCTCCAAAAACAAATTTTTACATTATATATACTAGCAAATATATGCACCCTCTGGGTGCAAGTTTTTAAGTTTTAATATAATAAAATATCATGTTAAATTAGAAAGGCTAATGAAACTGAATAAGAATTCAGATAAAAATATTTGGAACAGAGGGGGTATAATCGGAAAATAGAACAACTTTGAAACTAACTGTTCCACCATTTTCCCTTACTCCCGTCTTTCAGTAGTAAATTTCCCTAATTTAACTATTTAGTTAAAATAGGAAGAAAAGAATAAAATTACAGTTATTTCTTTATGTTAATAGATTTCTGTTAAGTTTTATCCCCGAGATTTTTGCTCATATTTATTAAGATAAAACCAAACAATTAGAAATCAATAATACTAAGCATATATTTATTAAAATCAAATTTTTTAAGATCAATATGCAAATTAGCCTTCCCATTCACACTGTAAACCGCTATTTCGTTGAATATATAAATATAATTGCATGTTAATAGTATGTAGATATTGTTAACAGTCTTAATGATGTAAAACAATTTTACTAATAATTGAGGTTTAAATAAAAAATAAAATCATGGAGAATGTGATTTAATTAACAAAGGGAATTGTGACTTGTATAGTAATATAGTTTCGGTTACAGACAGACAAACCCACAATCTCCATTATAATAAGATATATATGTGTGTGTGTGTGTGTGCATTTTATTCCGGGTTACAAAGGTGGAGAATTTTATTTTTGGTTCGAGAATGTCACTGTTGCTAAGAGAATAATGATGCTGGGAATTGATATGAATAAAAGATTTTGTAGAAATATGCTGGAACCATTTTAATCAACCTTAATGCATATGCCGCTCAAGTCTGAATCTACTTTAAGTGCAGACAATTTTTAGACATGGCTCAATAGAAATCAACCTCGGCTCAAGAGACAAATTGAACAACACACGCGAATGCAACAGAGGCTATTCAGAAATTGATCCTTCAGAGATTATCGCAGGATATTTTTATTTAGTTCCTCATAGATAGATACATAGATACATAGATATGAAAATGCTGATATATATATATATATATATATATATATATATATATATATATATATATATATAGAGAGAGAGAGAGAGAGAGAGAGAAGAGAGAAATGAATGTGAAAAGTATTAGCATATAAAGATGCTCAATGCTGAAATACCAGAGCAGGTTTAAGATCAAATATTAGAACATTATGGATTTAATATCCCGTAACGAAAGGTGCTCAATGCTAAAATAGCAGAACAGTTTTAAAATCAAATATTACATATTATGGATTTAATAACCCGTTTCATGCCTACTCGCAAACATCAGACGATCAAATTTTAAACCGTCTGATGATTGCAAGTACGCATGCAACTTTAGTTACGGGATATAAAATCCATTATATTTAATTTATTTTATATATATATATATATATATATATATATATATATATATATATATATATATCCGACCTCCCTTGTTCTTGTATAAGGTGACGATGGTAGGGATTGTGCTTGTTCTAGCAGCAGCAGCAGAGTAGTTTATGTAGTGGTTGGTGCAGCGCTGCCCTCCGCCTTCAAGACATCTGTGGGTATGCCGTTACTCCCGGTTGCTTTCCTCTCAGAAAGACGGTCCTCTCCATTTTGTAGTGGAAAACTACGTAGCCTGGGTAGATTGTTATTGATGATGAGCTGTCACCCAAGCAGCAGTTCCTCCCTCTCCAGTTGCTGGGAAGTACTGAGATTCAGCACCTCCCACCTTAGTGACTCCAGCTCCGGATTTGTTTTCGGGGGTTTACTCTCTTAGCATTCACTTGGAATAAGGTAAAGCCGCAAGGTCACGCTGGTTTTATAAGACTTTTCCTTCTCCTAGATGTGTTGCTGACCAAGGCTAAAGAGTCGCTTCTAGCCGGTTTTGTAGTTTTTTTGCATGAGCAAAGTTACCGGAGCCTTTAAATTTTCTAAGTTGTAACTTAGTATAAGTCCTCCAATTTCTAAGTCCATGCTGCTTATAGTAATACTAGTGTGCTTCAGAGGAGATAGAAAAATGAAATGAAAATAAAAATTAGAAATAAAGGAAAGAATAGAATAAAGTTTGGCCCTTGAAAAACTTACAAATTCTGCAAACAAGTTTACTAAGTCAACATGTCTTCCATTTCTAAATACATGCTGCTTGTACTAATACTAGTTAGCTAGTATATTATATATATATATATATATATATATAATATATATATATATATTATAAAATAGAAACCTACTCGAGTTTCACCATAAGGATCTTCAGGGTTAAATCCACTGAATTAATCGAGGTACTGATTAATTGCAGTCGATCACACGTGTGTGTTCATTGTATTAGATAGAATGTTACTAAGGAACACTTGTTTACGATTTGAAATTTCTCACCGGAAGTTGTTTTGCTCTACTTCGTATTGAGCACTTTGTATTTGGTATATCGTGACTTAACCCCTGAATTTTGCACCTCCCAACCATCGTGCCCATATTCACTGGTAAGCCACTTCTTATCTTTATATATATATATATATATATATATATATATATGTATATGTATATATATGTATATGTATATATATATGTGTATATATATAAAAATTTAAATGGAGTCAATGGTGTCTGATAACTGACAGTTTCTCGCCTATGCGATCTTCAGACCATGTGAAAAAAAAATGATTCAGTGGTTGGGCTACATAAGCCGTCGCTTGGTCCTTTACAGAGGGGTGGGGGATGACATAGTAGCTTTTTATTGGTCAATTGCTGACTAATAAACGAAATGTAGTTGGATGTAATTATTTTAATTAAGACTAGTGCTCCTTAATCAAATCTCCCTTGGATGTGATGGATTGCATTACCTTTCGGCTTTTATTACCCTTTCATAACATATTTATTAGAAGCTCCATTCATTGTTTTTCATTGTTAGGGGGGGGGTAACTCATGCTTTATTTTTTTGTTTTTACATGATGTTTATTTATTTGTTTATATAAGTTAAGAAAAAGGAAATGAATCCGACGGTATGAGTATAGATAAAAGGATATGAAAACAACACAATATGCTGTTAAAGTGAAAAGATTTTATATCATATTCATAACTAATATTAAACAATATTTCGATTTATAAAAATCATCTTCAGAGCTTGTTTATACTCCAGACTTATCAATAGCGGAGACGAAAATAATATGAATTTAAAACGAAAATTGATTTTGCAAAAAAGTTATGCGGATATATAATATATATATATATATATATATATATATATATTATATATATATATATATATATATATATATATATATATATATATATATATATTATATATATATATATATATATATATAATATATATATGTATTATAAATATGTAATGTAATGTTATATTATGTGTATACAATGTATTATATATATATATATATATATATATATATATATATATATACTAGACAAAACTCTAGACGATTGGGATTAGGGAAAAGAATAGGATCTGCCAAAATATCATCTGCTTTTCATTTTAAAAACGAATTAAAATTTATTAAACCGATTATTTAAGGTCCATTTTTTGTCTGTCGAAAAGTAGTAACATAATGAGCATCAGTAAAAAAGCAAAATAATATTACACATGTAATTTATTTTTTATATTTAAAACGATTTTTCCAGTGAATTGCGATCAAGATGCCTGCTAAGACGCTACTTAAAATCCGTTTTTATAAAATAAATTGTAACTTTTGCAATTGAAAAAATTCACACTTTATTGTCCAATTGAATACATATCCTAGTAGATAAAGGAGTTAGATTAAGACAGTTCGAAATGACAGTTATCTCTAGACTGCAGGTTCAATCCTGGTCAGGAACAGCAGTAACATAGAATAATAATTAACACAGCTTAACACCTCTACCCCAGCTATGGTTAGTGGAATGAGAACAGGATACCCCCGTGGACTGAATAAAGGGTTAGGTTCAAAGTTCCGTGATGGCTCCCAATTACAAGAAGGTTCCCGAGTCCGACAAGAAATACCTGAAGAAGGCCGGAGGGCACATCGGCCGAAACGTTGTACAGATAACAATGAAGATGAGGACAATAGCCTGAATAATACAAATAATGGTAATCTTTGCGGAGTTCCGTCCTGGCTTCCTGCCTCAAAAACTGGTAGCCGCTGACTGCTGGAAAAACAACACCAGCTATGACTGAAGTCTGTATCCGAAGCGGTATAAACGTTGCATTGCTTTTGACCTTGATTATAATCTATCTATCTATCTATCTATCTATATATATATATATATATATATATATATATATATAAGAAGCATAGGTAGATCCACCATCAACTACATATATATATATATATATATAATATATATAAAGCATAGGTAGACACACCATCAACTATATATATATATATATATATTATATGTGTGTGTGTGTGTGTGTGTGTGCGTGTGTGTGTGTGTGTGTGTGTGTGTGTGTGTGAGTGGACATTTGTCAGGTCTCTATAGATATATAGACCAAGTGTATGTATTTGTATAACTCGATGGTTTACCTTTGGGATTCATTATGTTGTTTTTGTTTTTATAGATAATTCCATAAGCGGTAATCCCCGAGTCTGTAAGGCTCTATTTATCATGCGGATTATAGACGATAAAAGCTTCTGTGATATGAAGCGTATAATCCCGCCAGAAAATAACGATATTAAAATCACCACGTTCCAGGAAATAAACAGACTACAAGTCTTCTCAGCAGTTGTGTAACTTATTGCTTTCGGAAAGCGGACTGGTGGTAAAGGGTCGAGTGTTATTCAGTAAGTTGTCTGGACAAGAGTAAATTGCTGTCAACTTCTGATTCCACTCCCATGGAAAATGTATTTTCATTTTGTATCTTTCTATTTTTGCGGTTGGGTTGGGGCACGTCTATAACCGATTGCTCTGTGGGTCTCTTCATTGTGTTAAATATTTACCGATTTTATTATTATTATTATTATTATTATTATTATTATTATTAGTTTTTTCACACCTGCCGTAGCTGGTGGTTCACTAGAGGCTGAGTGACAGCAAGTCACCTCAGGTCTCCATTACTCTTTTGAGTATTCTAGCCGATCCCAACAGTGCTGAAGTTTGGATGGTCTCGATTCTTCCTCTGATTTCCAGTTCACCCAAATTCTTTTCCAGCGCTTTGGGGATCGTTCCAAGGGCTCTAATTACAATTGGTACGACCTTCACTTTCATGTTCCACAGTTTCCCCAGTTCTCTGCAAGGTCTAAGTATTTGTCTATCTTTTCGTTTATTTTCATTTTCCTATTATTATTATTATTATTATTATTATTTTATTAGCAAAAAACAAAACTCCCTCCGGGCGTTGTAAAAAGTAAATTTTTGAAGGATATTGCCGGAGGTGGGTGGGAAAATTAAATAAATAAAATAAAATGTTTAATATTAAAGAATAAGTTACTCAATGTTACGAAGAGAAAGTTCCCGAGATTGAAGAGAAACACCTGAAGAAGGCCGGAGGCCACATCGGCCGAAATATTGTGTATGTAACAATGAAGACGAGGAAAACAGTCCGAAAAATCTAAATAATACATCTAATATTTGAACTTGGTTCCCCGAGTCTACCGTAGTTAAGTAGCGATGAGACTGTTCAATACTTAATTTGTTGATCAGTTAAGCAACAACAGGTAATGTAAGCAACCTGAATACTTTGTTTATAAAAATGACTTGATTCGGCAATCAATAATCCGAAAAGGGTTGGTATACCATAGCACACACACAACAACCAACCATACAACCCATCACAACGTCCCACTGAAAACACCGGTTCTTGCTAGATCATCAAAATTAAGCAGCAATGAAAAAAACTGACCTGAAGGTACTGTTGCTTATCTGATACACAAATGCCAAATATACCGTATTCCCAACTTCAATTCTTTTTAAAGAACATCGATATTAGTAAGACTGTGGTATTTACTACTCGCATCAATCCCCAAATGGGGTTGAAGGGGCTCTTTAGCCTTGGTCGGCAACCCACTAACTCAAGGAGAAGTCCGACATAAAACCTCTGCTGCCTTTCAAGGAAAGGCTAGGGGAGTAAACCCCGAAAACAAATCAGGAGTCAGAGTCCCTAAGTGATGTGATGCTGAAATCCAGTGCTACCCATCAACTCCTGCGACACTACCGTTGCCAAACTGCATTGGTACCTTACCTTTCCTTTGGATCACAGCGGTAGTGTGAAGAGGTGGGATTTGCTGCATGGGCAACAACTCATCCTCCATATAAACCTGACCAGGCTATGTAGTTCAAGTTTTAAAAAATCTTGACACTACTCCATCGTCTCTCGTAGACGAAAGGCTGTCAACCATGAACCTGTTCAATATTTAATTTGGGTGACCACTTAAATAACACCGGATACTTTAACTACCTATTTTGTTCATCAAAACAACTTGATTCGGCTTTATATGACCCAAAAAGTGTTGGTATGCCGTAAAAAAACCAACCAGCCAACCATTTTCTTGACAATATCAATTACGTCATTGGCGCTTCGTTGATCAATATGAATAAAATAAGGATCCTATATTCTATCTTTGCCACAAGTAGAATCTGCGGGAGTTACTGTCCTTTACTTCCCTTGATCGTTTTCCCTAGGGCGACAGGTGGCCGGAGCATTTGCAGTGCTGGAAACCGTCCTTCGCCGTCAGCCGGTATATCATCTCAGAAGCATTTCAACCCCCGTAATCTGTGCGCAACGCATACGGCGAAGATTAAATTAGCCTTCATCTCCAGAAGGTCTCTTGAAGCGCGCGTGCGCGGGGTTCGTAAACCACGCCCACTTTTGTACCGGTCGCGGCCACGATGGTTATCTCTCCTCTCTCTCTCTCTCTCTCTCTCTCTCTCCTCTCTCTCTCTCTCTCTCTCTCTCTCTCTCTCTCTCTCTCAAGCGGGTTTCTGCCAATTGTTAGGGTTGAAAAACTGATTTTCCATAAGCACCGGGGTTTTGGTAAGAAGCGAAGCAGCGTGGCAACGCGACAGCCGGCCCCCCGCGGGGAATAAGAATGCATGTCATTCTTTGACGAGAGGCTCATCGATCAGCGCTTTGTTATTGCAGATGCTGCGAAATGGCTTGCCCGTTTTTACCCGGTCCCCCCCCGGTCAACCAACCCTCCAAGCGAGAAAAACAATATTCACCTTCAGGTGCAACTGAAGTAAAAAAAATCTAGTTGTCCTACAAACACAGAAATAGAATTAATTGAATAAACATAGGCAACTATTATTAATGTTCACTAGAATTTCCTTCCAGCCTATTTTAAAAAGAATTATTTCTATCTTTATATCAATCAATCCATCTATCTCTCTCTATCTCTATATTTTTCATTCTGTTCATATCTATCTATCCATCTGTCTATCTATTCTATCTATCTATCTATCATATCTATCTATCTATCTATCTATCTATCTATTATCTATCTCAGTTCATATATATCTATCAATCTCTCTCAATTCATATCTATCTATCTATATATACAGATATCTATCTATTTCAGTTCATATCTATCTATCTATATATCTATATATATCTATCTATCTCAGTTCATATCTATCTATCTATCTATCTATCTATCTAATATCTTCTATCTCAATTCATATCTATCTATCTACTATCTCATTCATATTTATCTATCTAATCTATCTCATTCTATCTAATCTAGTTCATATCTATCTCTATCTCTCTCTCTCTCTCTCTCTCTCTCTATATATATATATATATATATATATATATATATATATATATCAGTTCATATATCTATCTATCTATCTATTATCTCAGTTCATTCTATCTATCTATCTATCTATCTATCTCGGTACATATCTATCTATCTCAGTTCATATCTATCTATTTATATATCTATCTATCACAGGTCATATCTACCTATATATCTACATACATCTATCTCAATTTTTGACCTGTTCATATCTATCTTCTATCTATCTGTCTCAATCTATATCTATCTAATAATTATTTTATTTTGCTTATACATATATATTATACATATCGGAATCATGTAAGTCTATATATATATATATATATATATATATATATATATATATATATATATATATTATCCAATTGCTGCTTTAACTTTTCCGTCACAGTGGCATCAGTAAATAATCAAAAAGTGCTCAATATATTAAAATACAGAGCTGTAATAATATTGATGATATTTTTATTAGAGGAAAAATAAATAGTCTACCATAGTTTCAATAGATAATCAGGACTTACATTTTTGAATTTCATCTTGAACGATTTGGACGTTCTTATTATTAACTAGAGGCTATTGCAGGATGATAACGGTCGGAAGATGAATGAACAAGTGTATTAATATATATATATATATATATATATATATATATATGACGACGCCTCCGAACGAGCAGAATGTGACACAAGACCAATTTCTTAAGCGGAATTTAACAGGTTTGAATTCAGAGTTTTCGTTCTCCTCGACTGGTTACCTAGCCATGGTTAAAGAGCCCAATCCACCCTACTATTTATACATAGCTAGAGGGTGAAAAGTTGGATTCATACCTTTCCCAAGTGTATTAGAGCTATGTGAAATGTAAATAGATTCGTCCAGGATTTGAACTCGGGCCGACGAGTCCATTTCCTACGACTCTAAAAATTACACCACACGCCTCCACAGAGTATTAATATATAGATTTCCAGGGAGGATTGTCAAAAAAGTATTTATGCACAAATCTCTAAGATTAGTGGATATATTTACAATTATTTCAATCATTATTTGTTATACGTCATTTAGCAATATTGCATTGCCAAATGCTTGTTTTTGTTTGTTTTATATGAATTTTAAATTGACATATAAATTTAAATAATTCGATTATATTACATTGAAATCCCAAAGCAACTTTATAGTTAGATTATTTTGTTTAATTCATTCAATTATACGCGGGAACAAAAGCCAATTAAATAAAATTAAAAAACTAAAAAAAAGAAAAATACCTATCATAAACTTTCTTTTCTTATCAATGTTCAAGCTATTCAATTTCACAATTTTAGCGTTTAAAAATATTTTAAATAGATTTCATAAATTTACATATAATTCAATTTTCTTTTCTTATATATACTTTAATTTAGAATTTTTATTTTCTATTTATTTTTATAAACACTAAATATCTGTTTAATCAATAGTTTAATTTTTGTGAAATCTCTACTCAAATAATTTTTCTGTCTGCTTGCAATCACGTCGCTCACCGTCTGTTCGCAATCACGTCGCTCACACCACTGCCAAGAAATTCGGCTCATTTATTACTCCACTCCTCTCGCACAAACCACCTCACTTCCGGTCTGTACTCTTATAAATGAAACTTAACCTTCGGGCGCCATTTCTTTTCCTAGCCCGAGGTAAGAGAAGTTTCATTTGTTTTATCTTTATATCTCAATTTTAATTTTCAAACCTATTTAATTTAGATTTTTAATGCCTAGAGTTCATAGAATAATATTAACAGGAAGTTAATTTCTTTATAGATTGTTTCGTCTCAGTAGAGCAGACTAAATCTCGCCTTTTGGACTTTAATATTTGCTCTTTGAATATAAACATTTTTTTTAAATGAAAAAAAAAGAAATATCCTTGATATGTCGTCATACTTTTAAATTTATTGTTTATTCTAATTTCATTAGTGTCTTTTGTTTTAACCCGAACCCATAATCAACAATAATGTATATATTGTATTCAATATACATTTTATGATGAGGTAGATAAAAGGAAAAGTGAGCAAGAAATGAACAACTAAAAAAAAATCAAGGGTTGAAATGATTTCGTCCGTATTTACGCGGACATCTTCAGTCGAAATAATTTTATTAAAGCAAAGTTACGTGCGTACATGTGATTTGGTGAGGGGTGGTGTGCGGGTAGTTTGGAGGATGTAGAGTAGATGTAAGGGAGTGCATGGGTAGGTCAGAGGGGGTGAGTATGTTGTTATAGGAGATTAGGGGGAGGGGAGATTTGAGTGATGTGAGGTCGTTGGTTTAGGTATGCGGAGGAGTAGGGGGGATCTTTTTGTTTCATGTGTGGCGGCGGTGAGGAACAGCGGTAGGTTACTGGGTCAGTTTGGAGGAGTTTTTATTATATACTATATTGTATAATATAATGAAATTAACATTGTATCACAAAAACTGACGATTCATTGCCAATATATTGCGTTGTTTAAATTATTAATTACGTTATATATTATATATACTAGAAGCGACTGCTTAGCGTCAACTTGGTAGGGAGCAAATAACCGTAATGTATTGATTTGTTTACTTTTGAGATTTTATAAATGCTGGACATTTTAAAGTAGAATTTCAATGCTATTTCTATTTTAATTTTTAAATATCTTCGAATATAAATTGTAAGTTGTTAGATACAATACTACATTTTTGAACGTTCTCATTTCAAGTTCCAAATCAGGGGTTCCCAACCTTTTTCAGCGCATGACCCACTTTTGAATCCAGATTTGTTGTGGCCCATGAAATTATTATAATAGAAAAATATTTCCATGTTACATAAGATATTTATTCAATCAAGATACAACCATACAGAATTATATTTCCTTTTTCTCTGAATGTTTGAGATGAGGCATCTGCGTTATTCGGACTATTGTCCCCATTACTTGTACAAATATATTTCTCAGGTCCAATTGTTCACCGAGTGGATAAGATAAGACAGTTCTAAGTGACAGTTATCTTATTCAATCCTGATAGATTTCCGTGGACAAGTTCAAAGTTCTGTGATGGCTCCCGAATAAGTTCCCGATAGGTTTCCGAGTAGGTTTCCGACAAGAATACCTGAAGAAGCATATCGGCCGAAACGTTGTACAAGTATGAAGATGGGGATAATAGTTAACGCAGATAATACTTTTTTCCTTGGTCTACCTAAACTTTGCCGTGTGGCCATTTTGGACATAGGTTGGGAACCACTGATCTAAGTAATAACGTTCTTTACGACATTTTAACATTTCTATTTTAGAAGATGTTATTTTCTTCCATTTTATTTTTTCTATATCTAATCCCATTTCTGTCAATACATGTGATGACATTTATGATGCTTGATGTCCCCTTGAACTAGTGGTAATGATTTCAGCTCCGAAACCATTGTTAAATTCAAGATAATCGTTTGAAGATGACTTATTTTAAGGTAATAAAAAACACCTAAAAAGAGTTCGAGGTTACCGTAGACTAGTGGTTATACCCAATAAAGATGTGGACAACAGTCCGAAATATCAAAGTTATTCAAATAACATGAGTTCAACTTTTGGTTTGTTGGTTTGTTTGCTTTATGGCATATCAACCCTTTTCGGGTAATTTAATGCCGAATAAATTTATTTTGATATTCGGTTTCTTACAGTACCTGTTGTTGCGTACATGGGCACTCATCTAAGCCATATCAACTGCGACAGAAGAATACACTGACTGCACCTCTTCAGAGAGGTAAAATCCCCCCAGTGACACCACCTGTTGCCCGTGGGTAGAGACCCATAATGCTTAAGGACGGTAACTTGGTATCTGAGCAGTTAATGACATGCAACAATCCGCTTTGGCACTTAGGCTATACGGGATGTCAGAAAGCCCCTCTCCGATCAATCGTCTAGTGACATCAATCCCTAGCACCTATATGATTGTCCCAACGCTATTGCTCTCATGGCAAATCCCCAACCCTTTTTATCTTATATGTGCCCGAAGGCGGTGACTGAGGATCTTAAACTACATCTAGTAAGGTTCAATTCTGGAGATGTTGGGAGTGTGGAGTACTCCTTCATCGGCATTACTCCCAGGTCCACTCTGATCCGGAGTGGTAGTACTTGTTTGTGTCCCATCTATGGATCAAATACATCTGTTTAAAAAAAATTACAAAAAAAAACTTAACACACATCAGAACAGGATACCCCCGTGGACTGAATAAAGGGTTTGGTTCAAAGATCCGTGATGGCTCCCGATTACGACTTTGATCTACTGTGAACAAAATACTACATCATCATTTATTGGAGGGCATAGAATCCCCAATATGCACTACATGCCAAGAGAGATTTACAGTGAAGCATATACTGCTAGAGTTCAAAATACTACCAAGCAAATAATTTGAAAAAAAAAAACAACTTTTCACGAAAATAAGACCATTCCAGGATTTTACATTTCCTAAAAGAAGTGGGATTGTACTAAAAAAATATGAATAATTGAACAATCGTTCAATATATATATATATATATGTTTTTAACCAAACTATCGTTACAAATCCAAAATGCAGTCAGCATTAAATTATTCACTAAGGTTGACATGCCGTAAAACAAACAAATAAACAACTAAGCTCTTGGCATAAAATAACCCTACACAAATTGATATGCCATTAACATCAATTAGACAACGACCAATATAATTTTAACAGTTCTCTATTTTTTTGACCGGTGATGGGAGAAAAACGACGTTACAAGATTAACCTTTTCCCGACGAATTTCACCCCAAGGTTTTTTTTGTTTGTTTTTAATCTTTTCCAACTGAAAATATTAAACATTTTCAGGGAAAGAAAATGATTTATGTTTAGTCGAAATAACCTGGAAACAGTTTTATAGTTCATGGTAATATTTCAGTAGCGAATCTTTACTCTGTCTCTGTCTCTCTCTCTGTCTCTCTGTCTCTCTCTCTCTTCGCTTATCCACTCTCATAATAATCACTTTTCTTCAACTCTTTCCTCTTTCAACACACACTCACTAATTTCTCTCTCTCTCTCTCTCTCTCTCTCCCTCTCTCTCTCTCTCTCTCTCTCTCTCTCTCTCTCTTTCTAATACTTTCAACATACAATCCCTCTTTTCATTCTTTCTACATACACACACACACACACACTCTCTCTCTCTCTCTCTCTCTCTCTCTCTCTCTCTCTCTCTCTCTCTCTCTCTCTCCGCTAATCCAGTCATTCTCTTATAGTCACTTTTCTTCTACACTCTCTTTCCATTCATTTCTCTCTCTCACTCTCTCTCTCTCTCTCTCTCAATGTTCTTTCTACATAGTATATCTCTTTTCATTCTTTCTACACACTCTCTCTCTCTCCCCTCTTTCTCTCTCTCTCTCTTCTCTTACTCACCCTCATTCTTCGACATTCAATTTTCTTCCACAATCTCTTTGTAATGGTCATTCTACATACAATCTCTCTTTTCATTCTCTCTACATACACACACACACACGCACATGCACACACACTCTCTCTCTCTCCATCTCCTCCTCTCTCTCTCTATATATATATATATATATATATATATATATATATTTACCAACCCCTCCGCAGGAGCAGGATGTGACACAAGGTCAATTTCTTAAGCGGAGTTTAACAGGTTTGAATTCAGAGTTTTCTTTCTCCTAGACAGTTTACTTACCAATGATTAAATAACCCAGTCTGCCCTGCTATTTGCCCATAGCTGGAGGGAGAATTGGATTCATATCTTTCCCAAGGGTATTAGCGCCATGCAAACAGCTTCGTTCAGGAATTGAACTCTGGTCGACGAGTCCATTTCCTACGACTCTAACCATTAGACAACGCACCTCCATGGAAGAAGAAGAAGAAGAAGAAGAAGAAGAAGAAGAAGAAGAAGAAGAAGATATATGTTCTTCTTCTTCTTCTTCTTCTTCTTCTTCTTCTTCTTCTTCTCCTCCTCCTCCTCCTCCTCCGGCTGTTCCTTCAATTTTGTTCTTCGTCAAGAAATTGCATAGCAATACCATGTGATCTTATTACCCGCGAACACACCGAACGATTCCATAAAAATAGATGCCCCCGATACTCGTTAAAATTTGGAATGGTAAAAGTTGAGAAGTGCACCTCATAACTCCATAATTATCAATCAAAATAGATATATAGATTCGTGCTCGAACGCGATCGTGCATTCTTCAGAATAACAGTGGGTACCCTCGATCTATTTGCCTAATTCTACCCTGGGAAACAAAGAATTTCGCTAGTGGTGCAAAAACGCGCGTTTTACACTAAATCGGTGCGCTGTTTACAAATCCATCTTCAGAATTCTTCTCGAAAAGCACGTCATGATCTTCTACATATATCACTGGTACACCAGTGGCAAAAGTATTTCGCCTACCCATCACATCATAAATTAGTAGAATCAGTAGAATTATTTTACCATTTTGTAAAACAAAAATAGTTTGCCATTAAAAAATAATAAAAATAGTGTACTATTAAAAGTAGTGTACCATTACAAAAAATAATGATAATCTACTATTCGAAAATAGTCTACTACAATTTGGTAGACTATTTTTACTTTTTTAAAATGATAGAGATTGTTAATGGTACATTCTTTTTACTTTTTTAATGGTAGTATATTTATTTAATTTTAGACTATTTAATGATACGTTATTTTTACGTTTTTTAATGGTAGTATATTTATTTAATGGTAGACTATTTTACCTTTTTTATTGTAGACTATTTTTAATGGTACATTCTTCCTACTTTTTTTTAATGGTAGTATATTTATTTAATGGTAGACTATGTAATGATACGTTATTTTTCCTTTTTTTAATGGTAGTATATTTATTTAATCGTAGACTATTTTTACCTTTTTCATTGTAGACTATTTTTAATTGTACATTCTTCTTACTTTTTTTTAATGGTAGTATAATTATTTAATGGTAGACTATTTAATGATATATTTATTTTTACGTTTTTAATGGTAGTATATTTATCTAATGGTAGACTATTTTTACTTTTTTCATGGTAGACTATTTTTAATAGTGCATTCTTCTTACTTTTTTTAATGGTAGTATATTTATTTAATGGTAGACTATTTTTACTTTTTTCATTGTAGACTATTTTTAATGGTACATTCTTCTTACTTTTTTTTAATGGTAGTATATTTATTTAATGGTAGACTATTTAATGATACGTTATTTTTACTTTTTTAATAGTTGTATATTTATTTAATGGTAGACTATCTTTACTTTTTTCATGGTAGACTATTTTTAATGGTACATTATTTTTACTTTTTTAATGGTAGTCTATTTTTGAATGGTAGACAATTTTTTTTACGACACTGTTAAATGTAAAGTTCTCAGTGGTTCTCAGCCGAAGTCCACATGGCCCCTATAGGTCCATGTAATATTATTGGGGATCCACACAAAAAATTAAGAGGAAAAGGGGTCAATGGGTTAAAAAGAGTGTTGTGATCCACTGATTTAAAGGAATAAAGTTTTTTTCGGAAGGTCTATAGGATTTATTATGCCATATATATATATATATATATATATATATATATATATATATATATATATATGGCATACTCAAAAGCACCATCAATCCAAAAGATTTAAAAGGAAGTGAAACACGATATCACATCTAGGGGCGGAGAAAGATGTATAAATGTAAGCTGAATTTGATTGTTTGCCAGTTTGAATAAAGAAAGTGATCTTAAGAAACTCGATCGGTCTCAGATACCCACGGGTGGAAATGGACCATAATCACTTTATCCCCGGTATTTAAGGCTTTTCTTTTTACAAATTACACACACACACACACACACACACACACATATATATATATATATATATATATATATATTTACCAACCACTCCACACAAGCAGGATGTGACACATAGACAATTTATTAAGCGGAATTTAACAGATTCGAATTCAGAGTGTTCCTATTCATAGACTGGTTGCCTCACCAGAGTTCAGTCTGCCTTATTATTTACTCATAACTGGAAGGAGAACAGTTGAATGCATACTTTTCCGAAGTGTATTATTGCCATGTTTTTTTTTTTGGTTTTTTTTTTCTTTGAAGAAGCCAGTCTGCTCTACTATTTATCCATAACTGGAAAGAGAATACTTAAATGCATACCTTTCCCAAGGGTATCAACGCCATGTGAAATGCAAACAGCCTTGTCCTAATTTGAACTCGGGTCGACGAGTCCATTTCATCGGCAGACGTGAACTACATATCTAATGTACTTAACTTATTCTAAAACCTTTAATGACTTAGTAAAAGTAAGTAAAGTTCACGGAGTGGCCTATTGTCGGTATCAGCCAGATAGCGAGGGAGTCTATCCCCTTTTCACTAGCGCTAGATTAAGGAGATTGTTTTAGCCTCTGGGTGGAGCGCATCGCACTTACCATCAGCTCCCCACTTTACTGCACAGATTCCTGTGCTATTCATACGCGGAGTTATCAAGGGTAGGTATTGAACCCGGAATCTTGTGGTTCCGAGCCGGATGCTCTAACGACTAAGCTAAATCGGCAATGATGCCTTTGTGGTATAAAAATAGTCCTTATAAATAACTCGTTATTCTTTTTAAAAGTATGCACATCCGGCGAGAGAAGCACTTTCACTCTGACCTACTATCCAACTGACCCAGAAGATACACAAGTCTATTGATTAAGAAATCTTTATATATATTTACCAACCCCTCCGCACGAGCGGGATGTGACACAAGGTCAATTTCTTAAGCGGAGTTCAACAGGTTTGAATTCAGAGTTTTCCTTCTATACCGGTTGCCTAACCAAGGTTAAAGAGCCCAGTCTGTCCTACAATGTATCCATAGCTAGAGAGAGAGAGAGTAGGATTCATACTTTTCCAAGGGTATTAGCGCTAAGTGAAATGCAATTACCACATCCCGGTAATTGAATTTCACTTAGCGCTAATACTTGATTAAGAAATGTTTATATCAAATCTGCATTTTGTTTACTTCAATATATCCATGACCTCTTAAACTATCGAACCTTCTAAGGTAAAGAACACAATACAGTCGACCGATTAAAACGAAAGTATATATTAACAGATCTATATATAATGGAGATTCGGTGTTTGTCTGTCTGTAACCGAAACTACGTCACTACTTACGTTCCAATACCTTCAGGAATTGCGTAAGTTTATCTTCGAGTATTTTATTTTTATTCAAAATCATTGATTAATAGAATAAATCTTATTTATTAACGAGGTTTCTATGAAAGTCTGAGTTAGATTTGCCTCAAAACAGTCCATGTTATTAGTGCATTTAAAATCCTGCAATGTGTCTTATATATCACTTTGAAATAAAGGTTGACATAGTTTATGGTGTGGTTAATTTGCATACTGGTTTTAATAAAAACCGGGTTTAATAAATAATTATTTGGTGTTAATGATCTCTAATATTATTCTTTTTATTTTCCAACGTATTAAAATTAATCCTATGAATTATTTTTTTATAGAAACCAATTAAAATACAATTAAAATAAGTGTAATCTTTCTATATGCGTTCGTATATAATTTCGTTAGTCTTTCTAATTTGAGAGAAAGAGAGAAAGAAAGAAAGAAAGAGAGAGAAAAAGAAAGAGAAAGAAAGAAAGAAAAAGAGAGAAAGAAAGAGAGGGAGAGAGAAAGAAAGAAAGGGAGAGAGAGAAAGAAAGAGAGAGAGAGAGAGAGAGAGAGAGAGAGAGAGAATAGAACAGGCAAGAAAGACTAAAAGGAAGAAAAAGGAGTGAAAAAGTGGTTGAGATAAAGAGTGAGAAAGGGCGAGAAATAAAGAAAAATGAAAGAGAGAGAGAGTGGGGGGATAAAGAAATGAAATATATAATTAGAGAGAGAGAGAAAGAGAGAGAAAGAGAGCGAGAGAGAGAAAGAGAGAGAGAGAGAAAGAAATGAAAGATAGAATTAGAGAGAGAGAGAAGAGAGAGAAAGAGAGAGAGAGGGGCGAGAGAGAGAAATGAAAGATAGAATTAGAGAGAAAGAGAGAGAGAAATGAAAGATAAAATTAGAGAGGGAGAGAGAGAAAGAAGAGAGAGAGTGTGTGTATGGGAGAGAGAGAGAGAGATGGGTAGCTGACAGAAAAGCGAAGGGATAGAAAGAAAAAAGAGAGAGAGAGCGAGAGAGAGAGAGAAAGAGAGAGAGAGAAATGAAAAGATAGAATTAGAGAGAGAGAGAGAGAGAGAGAGAGAGAGAGGGAGAGAGAGAGGAATGAAAGATAGAATGAGAGAGAGAGAAGAGAGAGACAGAGAGATGCGAGGGAGAAAGAGAAGGAAAGACCAGGAAAGCAAATCCATAAATCTTTCCACCCCAATCATCTTAAGGTCAGTCTAGCATGCTCACAATCGACAATGATTAATAGAATATGCTCTAGTAATAATGACTTGTTTAATCATATCAATAAATTGGAACTGGATTTTACAGACGGTGGCGACCACTAAGATTCTACGATATCAAATTAACACAGTCTTAAGACATGAAGCCCTTATATTAACAAAAAGGCGCATGGTGTAATGGTTATTAGTGTCGTAGGAAATAGACTTGTCGATCGAAAGTTCAAATCCTGGATGAGGCTTATTTGCATTTCACATAGCACTAATACACTTGGCAACGGTATGCATCCAATTACTCTCCCTATGGGTTAATAGTAGGGCAGACTTGGCTCTGTAACCTTGGCTAGGTAACCAGTCTAGTTTAAAATGTTTACAGCATTTCTCCGTGACTGAGAAGCCCAGCCCTTGACAGGCAAGCCCTGCTACACACATCACATATATGGTAAGGCTTAAATGTACGAAATGTGTCCAGGACGTCCGACATGTGTCTCAACCGTTAAGCCCACTTCAGGATGGAGTGCTCGAGCCGTATATGTTTCTGCATAATCGCCATTTCGGTCTATGCATTATTGTAGCTGTTGCAGTTTTTTCTATGCCCGTGCCATACGAGCTCGAAGCCATTTCATTGAGGAAGTGTTGAACCTAACCATCGTTGCAAACTCTCTATACAATATGCATAAGATGATAAGGTACTAAAAGCCCTTACTTTTGGGATTACACTCGTAGGTTGACTACGAATCGTCTGGTTTGGGGGAGAGTTGTTCATTGTGGCTATAATGGGTTTAAAACAAGGCGGCTCGAGCACCCCATCCTGAAGCGGGCTTAACGGTTGAGACACATGTCGGACGTCCTGGACACATTTCGTACATTTAAGCCTTACCATATATGTGATGTGTGTAGCAGGGCTTGCCTGTCAAGGGCTGGGCTTCTCAGTCACGGACCATCCCATGGTGACATCCAGTTAGGTGAAAAACGTATGTGGTAGGGCTTACCTGTCAAGGGCTGGGCTTCTCAGTTACGGACCGTCCCATGGTCACATCCGGGTAGGTGAAAAATGTGTGTGCACAAGCGGAAGCCGGGAGTCTCACATATCATTTGTACAACAGAGCACGTAAAAGCAAAGCTGGACTCCTGAGCCATCTGCGTGCTTGCAACCGAACTGCTTGTAGAAATGGCCTTCTTCTGTGAATACGTGGCAATCACTATATATATATATATATAGTAAAGATATGTGGAACAAAGGAACAAAACTCAGACAAGTGTATGTAGGAGATATATTTCGCTAAGCATTAAGCTAGGCTTCATCAGACATTTATTTGATCATTAAGGCATCATACAAGTGTTTTATAGAAGAGAAAGAGGACGGAAGAGGGATGGATTAGTGGATGAAGTCAGGTGGGTGGGATAGCGTTTGTGAGGAAATATGAATGGTCTGAAGGAAATCTTTGGTGGAAGGGGAGGGAGGAAGATCAAAAGTGGGGAGAGATTAGAGAGAGCGAGTTAGAGATGATATGCAGAGTAAGGTGGGAAAATACATGGGAGAGAAACAAGTTAGAAGAGAAAATGGGTCAACCTTCTTGGAGAGAAATTTGATCCAATGAAGCTGAAAGGGAAGTAGAAAAAAGGGGAGTGAATGGGCAGGGTAAGATTTTGGTGATATTGGTCACTAGGTGTGAGTAAAAAGGGACAGAAGAGGATGTTTCGTAAGTGTAGGTGGTAGGGAAAGGGGTTAGAGAAAGGGACAGAAAAAAAGCATGGTAAGTGGGGAAATAAGTTGAGTTGAAACTGCAATCCTCCTTCATCATATATATATATATATATATATATATATATATATATATATAGAGAGAGAGATAGATAGATAGATAGATATTTAAAAATTTGTTTTGGGATGAAACAAAGAAATCACAGTGCTCAACCACAAATTTGTAGGAGCTTTATTTATTTGCTGATTTTTTTAATATAAAAGTTTTTCATAAGCAACTACCTAGGTTTCAGGTTATTTCACCATCGTCAGGCTGCTCCTAGTGTTTCTTTGAAGAGATTTTGTGTTGTTATGTTTATGGATCCCAAATTACGTCGCTTGATTATTGCGGACGCTCCTTATGTATTCGATTATATTTTCGAATTTATATATATATATATATATATATTATATAATAATATATATTATATATATATATATTAAAATAAGTGTATTTTGGCAGCATTTTCTCTTTTAAACATCTTTGGTTGAACTCGAATGACAATTCCTGTCGTACAAGTTTCTATTCAATCCGTTCAAGGTGTCTGGCCATCTTTTTGGTGTCAGGGTAGAACTGGTGTAGCAATTCCTACAACCTCCCCCTACCAATTGTTACTACTTCCACTACCAATTCCTACGCCACTGCTCGTTTTCTTTAAAACCGAGACACCACGAAACATACCATCAGTTTCCAACCTGAAGATGGCAAATTGACATGCCGAAAGCGCTCGTAGAGACACCTTTGGTGGACTGCAACACGAGTTCCACCCTGACACCAAAAATATGGCCAGACAACTTGAACTTGAACAGAAACTTGTACGACAGGAATTGTCACTCGAGTTTAACCAAACATATATCTCTTATTATAATGGAGATTGTGTGGTATTCTGTCTGTAACCGAAATTATATTACTACACAAATCCCAATTCCCTTAGTTATTTACGTCACATTTTCCATTATTTAATTTCTTTTTAAAACTCAATTATTAATAAAATTGTTTTACATTATTAATACGGTTGACCATATCTACAAACTAATAACATGCAGTCGTATTTATATATGCAGATAAATATAGGTTTACAGTGTGAATGGGAAGGCTAATTTGCATATTGATCTAAACATTTGATTTTAATAAATATGTGCTTAGTTTTATTGATTTCTAATTGTTTGGTTTTATCTTAATAATGAATCTCTTCAATAAATCTTACAAGAAATTTATTAACGAGAAGAATTAACAGTAATTTTATTCTTTACTTCCTATTTTAACTAAATGGTTAAAATATGAAAATTTAGCAATGAAAGGCTGGAGTGATTGAAGAGTAAGTTTCAGTTGTTCTATTTTTCTATTATAGCCCCCTATGTTCTAAATAGTTTTATCTGCATTCTTATTTAGTTTCATTAGTCTTTCTATTTAATATAATATTTTATTAAATTAAAATTTAAATACGTGCACCCGGAGGGTGCATATATTAGCTAGTAATATTAATAGATACATTTGTTTCTTCTTCGACGCCCACTATAGATCCCTTATCACTCCCTCTACTTGCCACAAATGCAATCCATTGATCTGCCCACTAATCCAGATGTGTATCCAGTTATAGATTCTCGACTAATAATTAATTTGCATCCTTAGCGCAAAGAAATGCAATAATTGTTCCTTTGTTATATCCACTGTAACATTAATCAAATGGGAAGTAATTGCTTTAACGCCGTGTTTCACTCCTTAATCATTTTCAATAGAAAAAGTGTCCTTTGTACAACGTTAAACTGCATCTAACGGTGAAGTTCCAGTTTTGGAGCTCTGCGAAGTGAGGAGTACCTCTTCATTGCTATTACTCCCAGGTCCATTCTGACCCGGATTGGTAGTACTTATTAGGTCTCATTTATTGGTTAAATAAAAGAAAATTAGTTTACAAAAACATGTTAAAATCTTTTTAAATACCCATCAAGAATGAATGAAACAAAATGTCTTCGCCATAAAATAACCCAACAAGGGTTGACATGCCGTAAAATCCTACCAACCCCAAAATGGAAAATACTCAACCAAAATGTTTGTAATCCTTTCGGTGAGGGCTAAAAAAACGAAATATTAAGAAAGAAAGGAAATATTAATAATGAAAGAAAGAAAAAAAGAAAAAGAAAAGAAAAGAAAGAAAGAAAAAACGAAAGAAAGAATTAACCTTAAGAATTTTTTTTCTTTTCTTTATATCATTTTAATGATATAAAGAAAAGAAAAAAATTAGGGTCTGGAACAGATTAGTGGCATTTCAGTTTATTTCAATGGGGAAAATTGATTTGATATACGAGGAAATTGAGTTACGAGCGAACGAATTAAACTTGCAAGTCAAGGTACCACTTGGGGGGCTGGAACGGATTAATGGCATTTCAGTTTATTTCAATAGGGAAAATTGATTTGATATACGGCGGAACAAATTAAACTCCTAAGTCAATGTACCACTGTATTAGTTGAATGTTGCATACTTAATTTCTGAGTATATATATATATATCACTCATGATCAGGAGGTTACGAGTTCAATCTTGAGTCACTCGCTCTACCTCCCCCCACTCGCACAGGCCAGACACACGCGGACGTACTTAGTCCTTTGGGGCAAGGAATTCTCAACTCCATGGTCCCCACCTCTGCCACTCGCCCAGTGCTCTCTGTTGCAAGCACATCATTCATTACATTCTATTTTATCATGTTTTTAAAACAATACAGTGCTATATTTTAATCATTTAAAAAAAACGTTAAAAAATGTGGATGTTTGGTAGGGGTGCTGGAATGGATTAATGGCATTTAAGTTTATTTCAATAGGTTTGGTTTTGTTTTACGGCATTTCAAACTCAGTGGGTCATTTAATGACGATAAAGTTTCGAAATAAATCAATTCTTAATGGATAATACAATTTTTTTATAAATACATTTTTCTATTTAACCCATAGTTGGGACCCTAATTGATTTGATATACAAGAAAATTGAGTGACAAGTGGAATTAATTGAACTCGTAAATCAAGGT
>CM042173.1:45737723-45819311 GCA_023376005.1 Doryteuthis pealeii
CAAGATCAATTACTTTAGCGGAGTTTAACAAGTTTGAATTCATTGTTTTGCTTAAGGTTAGTGGGCATAGTCTGCCCTACGAGTTACCCATAGATGGAAGAAAAACCGTTAGATGCATACCTTTAACAAAGTTAGGGCGTCCCATTCGTGGTGTAATGATTAGAAATCTAGTCTCTAATTATCGAATTGTGAGTTCGATCCTTGCTTGCAGGATGCCACATACTTGCGAAATTGTCAAATCCTACCGTGGCGAACGAGTTAAATAAATAACTACGTTTGCCATAGCTGCGAAAAAAAAAATTTTTTTTATTTTTTAAAATAAAAAGATAAAACAACAAAAATAATGAAATTTATGGAGATTATTTTGGTTAATGTTTGATCCAGATCTAACGATTATTATCTATAGTTATTGTATACCCCTTTACTTGGGTATATAATTGGGAGAGAGAGAGAGAGAGAGAGAGAGAGAGAGAGAGAGAGAGAGAGAGAGAGAGAGAGAGCGATGATAATGAGGGTTTCTTGTTTTCTCTGTCTTGTTAGTTTCGAGTGACGACCGTAATAATCAGTTTCTTCAACTGCAAAAAGTATTCTGCCGGCAACACTCCCAGTAGTTCTTACACAATCTGTCAAAAGTTCACTTTAATATCGAAATATGACACACCATTCTCTCAACTGAAAAAGATGAGAGAACTCGCCTCGACATTTATTTCTCTTAGTGGCCGAACCACTTCAGCTAACAGGGGTTGACAGCAATTCCACCCCTCATGATCAGTTGCGAGTTCAATCTTTAGTTTCTTTTACTATTTACCCAACTAAAGGGAGGACAGTTTGATGCATACCTTTCCCAATGGTATTAGCGGTACATGAAATGCAAACAGCTGCGACCAGATTTTGAGCCCGTTTCCTACAACGATTGCTTCTTTTTTTCTTTTTAAGGAGCCGGGTTAGCTCAGTCGGTAGAGCGTTCGGCTAGAAACCACAAGGTTCCTAGTTCGATACTGGCCCTCGCCAACTCAGCGTATGAGTAGAACAGGGATCTGTGCGGTAAAGTAAGGAGCTGATGGTATGTGTGGCGCTCCACCTCAGACGCTAAAAAAACAATCTCCTTGGTCTAGCGCTATTGAAAAGGGGATAGACTCCCTCGCTGATTGGCTGATACCGACACTAGGCCGCCCCGATGACTTTACGTTTATATATATATATATTTACCAACCCTTCCGCACGAGCAGGATGTGACACAAAGTCAATTTTAAATAAAAATCCATTTAAAAAAACTTTTTGAATAAAACCTGTTGTCACTGTTAAACCTAAAATTTCGTGTTTGTCCTCCTTTGTCCGGTTTTGTGTCCTTTTAATTCTTCCTTTTAAAACGTCTGTGAGGTCGACATCCTTATCGGCTACGCGACATTACGGAGAAATCTGTTTAAGTGGGAACAAGTTCCCATTTTCGTAATCAGTCAACCGAGAGGAGCATCGACTCGAAAGGATGATTAATTATCAGTTTCAATGTAGCGTTTACCGAAATAGTCACGTGTCTCTAGATGAACAAATCTAGATTAATAAATAGGAAGAGTTTATTTATTTATTTTATACTTTATTATTTAATGAGGCCAAAATGATTTTAAATTGAGACATCAATTTTGCAATTAATTTTTATTGTGAAAATAATTTTCAATGTAATTATATAGTGAAACCTTGTCCACTACAGTTTAGAGTAAAATTGTTTCCAGTTCCTTTTCTGGTAAAATCATATTCTTATGTATTTCTAAAGTCATTGTCAAATACATTTTTATAGTAAAATCATAATCTAATGCATTTTATAGTAAAATCATCTTATAGTGTATTTTATAGTGAAATCATATTATAATGTATTTTTAAAGTCATTGTCCAATACATTTTATAGTAAAATCATTTCTAATGCATTTTATAGTAAAATCATGTTCTAATGTATTTTTAAATACATTTTATAGTAAAACCATTTCTAATACATTTTATAGTAAATTCATGTTCTAATGTATTTTTAAATACATCTTATAGTAAAATTATTTCTAATGCATTTTTATAGTAAATTCATGTTCTAATGTATTTCTAAAGTCATGGTCCAATACATTTTTATAAAACCATTTCTAATGCATTTTATAGTAAAATCATGTTCTAATGTTTTTTAAATACATTTATAGTAAATTCATGTTCTAATGTATTTCTAAAGTCATTGTCCAATACATTTTTATAGTAAAACCATTTCTAATGCATTTTATAGAAATTCATGTTCTAATGTATTTTTAAATACATTTTATAGTAAATTCATGTTCTAATGTATTTCTAAAGTCATTGTCCAATACATTTTATTAAAACCATTTCTAATGCATTTTATAGTAAATTCATGTTCTAATGTATTTTTAAATACATTTTACAGTAAATTCATGTTCTAATGTATTTTTAAATACATTTTATAGTAAATTCATGTTCTAATGTATTTCTAAAGTCATGGTCCAATACATTTTATAGTAAAATCATTGTATAATGTATTTTTAAAAGTAAAATCATTGTCCAGTAAAATTTGATAGCAAAGTCGTTGTCTTACTCCTCTGCGGTGAAAACAGTCGGTGCGTTATAAGCCATCCATCGCCGCCGACCAATCTGTCCTGAGTATTTAATTAATATAATTAATATGACAGTAAATCAAGTGACTGTGAGGATTCGTTCAAGATTGAAGTCTCTCAACTGCGGAATGATATCAACGGACATCGACGATTTGCCGAGGTTATTCCTATAAAGATAATAATTGAAGTCTTTTAATAAGAGATTAAAATTCGTTGGTTGGTTTGTGGTGGTGGGGGTTGGTTGGTTGGTGGGGTGGATTGGTTGGTGGTGGTTGGTGGATGGTGGATGGTTGGGTTGGTGGGGTGGATGGTGGTTGGTGGATGGTGGGATGGTGGATGGTTGGTTGGTGGGTGGATTGGTGGGGTGGATGGTGGGATGGTGGGATGGTGGTTGGTTGGTTGGTGGGGTGGTGGTGATTGGTTGGTTGGTTGGTGGATGGTGGGGTATTGGTGGATTGGTTGGGTGGGGTGGTTGGTGGATGGTGGGATGGTGGATGGTTGGTTGGTGGGGTGGATTGGTTGGTTGTGGGGTGGTTGGTGGATGGTGGGGTGGATGGTGTTGGTGGGTGGATTGGTGGGGTGGATTGGTTGGTTGGTGGGATGGTGGGTGGTTGGGTTGGGATGTGTGGTTGGTGGTTGGTTGGGTGGGGGGATGGATGGGGTGGGATTGGGTTGGTTTGTGGGGTGGATTGGGGTTGGATTGGTTGGTTGGTGGTGGTGGTTTGGGGGAGGTGGATGGTTGGTTGGTTGGTGGGGTGGATTGGTTGGTTGGTGGGGGTGGTTGTTGGTGGGGGTGGTTGGGGGTGGTGGATGGTTGGTGGTGGTTGGATTGGTTGTTGGTGGGTGGTTGGTGGATGGTGGATGGTGATGGTTGGTGGGGTGGATTGGTGGGTGGATTGGTTGGTTGGTGGTTGGTTGGTGGGTTGGGGTGGATGGTTGGTGGTTGGATGGTTGGTTGGTTGGTGGGGGTGGTTGGGGGGTTGGTTGGTTGGTGGTGGTGGTGGTGGTTGGTGGGGTGGTGGTTTGGGTGGATGGTTGGTTGGTGGGATTGGTGGGATGGTTTGGTTGGTGGGGCTGGTTGGTTGTGGGTGGATTGGTATTTCGATTAGTTTTTTTGTTTTATTAATCTTGTTGTCCTTAAAACTAAGGAAATCGTGATGTCAGTGATGACGTAGTTTCGGTTACAGACATACATAATCTCCATTATAATAAGATAATTACAATATATTAAAAAAAAACACAAACTCAAATTTCCAACTACAATATAGATAAAAATGAAATAAAATACAAAGAACGCAGACAATTTTTTATTTGAGCTAGCAAAAATATGCGCCCCCTGAGCGCAAGTATTTAGTATTTAATGTAGTAAAATTCTGTTGACTGTTCTTTGAGCCACCTCTCCACTACAGATTTCACTTCTTCGTCACTGGAATGATGTTTGCCTCTCAAACCCTCTTTCATGTGACATGATAGTCTGAAGGCGCTAAATCTAGTGAGTATAGAGAATGCGTTAAAGTTGTCCACCCGAATGAGGCGATTTTTCCCTTGTCCTGATGCTTGTGTGTGGTCGAGCATTGTCATGTAGATGGAGGACATTATCGATGACAAGTTGGGTCATACTTGTCGGATTCTTGCTCTGAGCCTCGTTAGGGTCTCAATGTAGGTCTTAGTTTTATAAGAAAAAATTCACTTGAAATAAGGAAAATGGCATTACTTTTTTAATCATCTTCGTATTTACTTTGTCGTTAATTGTTTTATTTTTGTTGTTTCAGCCGAACATAGCAATAGCATAATCTTTACAGATTACTACCGTCCAATAATCCCACCACCAGAACCTTTCCTCTTATGAGCCCTCAAATGATTCATCAAACCCGCTGCAGACCCAAAAGGTTTGATGCAAAAATAACATAGGAAGGACGTCCTATCCGTTATATCAGATGATAAAATTTTATGCTTATGAGCCAGCATATGTCTCTTAAGACGAGAAGGTGACTTACAGACATTGTTACAGATTGTACAAGACATATTGTTTGTTCCTGGAGTTTGCATGAATTGTCCCTGATTCAGGAACAAACAATGTGTCAGCCGAACATGGTGATTACCACTTCTTCACAGAATAAGGCTATTTCTACAAGTTCAATTGTGAGCACGCGGAGGTCCAGGCGTCCATATATATATATATATATATATATTATATATATATATATATGGTGTTTGCCACTTCTTTGCAGAAGGAGGTCATTTCTACAAGTAGTTCGGATGTGAGCACGCAGAGAGCCCACTGATCCAAATTTGTTTTTATGTTTCCTGTCGCACATGAACCCCTTTCTTGGCTTCCTCTAGCATGTGACCGTACGTGATTGAAAAGCCCAGCCCTCGACAAACAGGCTCTGCCACACAGGTCACATATATGGTCAGTCTTAGATGTAGAGATGTGTCCATGGCGTCCGTCATGTGCCGCTTACGCAGAAGCCGTTTCAGGATGGGGTGCTCGAGCTGCCTTACCTCAAATCCATACAGCCACCATGGGTCTGCTTTTACAAAAGAATGTGTACCCGGACCCCACTTCTCTCAATTGGTCCTCCTCGCTGAAGCGATCTTCCGCAAGGCTCAAGATGTCTGCCCCATATCAAGAGTTCTTTGCCACGGTACCAGTTCGTTGTTCAGCGAACAAACAATTGTTAGCCAAACATACATACATACATACATACATAAAACTGCTCTTTATATATGTATAGATAGATATTTGAAATCTGATAGTGATTGACTGGGCGCTATTTTTCGCCATTCTAAAATGATTAAATAATAACAATACGTGCTTAACATGATCATAAAGTTTCAGACGAGACGGTTACCTCGGTAGATTACGGTTCACCTAACTTACTTACAAAATTCACCTGACTATGAACGGGGTATTCGGAGCATATAAAACATGTACGGCTCTTGGAAAAGTTTTCGCGTACAAATATTCCCTTAATCGATTCTAGACAGACGTAGATGTTTATTATTTGTCATTTTCAATTAGTCTTGGCCGCCCTGCTTCTTCCGCCCATCTTTCTTCAGTCTCTGACAGTCTGCCAGGCGATTTGATGCTTTCTTTTCTTTCTTAATAACAGACCAGAAATCGAACTCAGACTGCCGACAAAATAAAACGCGGAGGAAGCTGGAGTTCTGATATAAATAATTAAAAGTTTCTAAACACATAGAAATACAAGTAAATAAAGCAAACAAGATATTAGGATTAATACGAAGGTCATATGAATACATGGATAAAGAAATGCTGAAAAATTTATTCACTGCATTGGTGAGACCTCATTTGGAATTTGTTAATGTGGTTTGGAGTCCGAGACTAATCAAGGACATAAAACTCATTGAGGGAGTTCAGAGGAGAGCTACTAAGTTATAAAAAACCTTTCATATGAAGAAAGACTTAGGAACATTGACTCACCAAGTTTGGTTTATCGAAGTACAAGAGGGATATGATTGAAGTCTACAAATATACACATGTTTTTATTCAACGAACTTGACCGGCTAAACATTGCTCAAAATATCAATACCAGGGGTCATAAATTAAAACTCCTAAAACATTTGTAAAGCAAATGCAAGACAAAATTATTTTAACAACAGTGGTGAATACATGGAATAAACTACCATCATCAATAGTGAATGCCTCATCTCTAAACTCCTTCAAGGCAATGTTAGATAATCTGTGGAAAGATTGTAAATGTTCTGTGGATTTAAGATGGATGTTTATAAGGAACAGCTGACAGGTAATTAGTATTATTTGGATCATTTAACTATTGTCATCATCTTCATTTTTATCTGTACAATGTTTAGGCCGATGTGCCCTTCGGCCTTCTTCAGGTATTGGACACATAGCTTAGTCGATAAAGGAGTTTGGTTAAGACAGTTCTAAGTAAAGTTATCTCTAGACTGCAGCTTTAATACTGATCAGGGGAGGCAATAACGTATAATAATAATTAACACAGCTTAACACCTGTACCCCAGCTATGGTTAGCGGAATGAGAACAGGATACCCCCATGGACTGAATAAAGGTTTAGGTTCAAAGTTCCGTGATGGCTCTCGATTACGACCAGAGGGTTTCGATTACGACAAGAAATGTTCCCGAGTCCGACAGAAAATACCAGAAGAAGGCCGGAGGGCACATCTAACAGAAATAAAGTTAACAAATAGTTACGTTTAAGACTGTTGGATAAAGGAAAGGCACAAGGAAAATATAGTATGTATATTTGGGTTAACAGTTTATTCTGGTTAGTAGTAATGTGTTAAGAGTTTATACATTTCTTTTGCAAATGTCTTTAAGAGTTGCCAGAGGAACTTCTCCTGGCGGGGTATATATTTAAAGGTAATACAAGAGATTCAAATACACTTATCTTAATTATTTTAATCTTGCAATGTCTCTACGTTGTCCGGTAAAGTCGCTGTGTTTCAGTTCTTCTAGTTTCAGCTAGTACTGCCCCTGTTGCCTGTCGGGTCTGTTCTGCTGATTCAGGGTTCTATGCCCTGTCCCCTATTGTCCGGGCTTCCGGTGCGGGCAGATAACCCAATTTCCGATACATCGGCCAAAACATTGTACGAATAACAATGAAGATTAGGACAATAGTTCGAATAATACAGACAATACTAAATTAAAATAAGTTTGAAATTTTAAATTCAACTATTGATTAAACAGATATTTAGTGTTTATAAAAATAAATAGAAAATAAAAATTTTAAATTAAAGTATGAATAAAAAAATAGAATTAAATTATATGTAAATTTGTGGAAACCTATTTAAATATTTTTAAACGCTAAAATTGTGAAATTATATAGGTTGAACATAGATAAGAAAAGAAAGTTTATGATAGGTATTTTTCTTTTTAGTTTTTTAAATTTTATTTAATTGGCTTTTGTTCCCGCGTCTAATTGAATGAATTAAACAAAATAATCTAACTATAAAGTTGCTTTGGGATTTTAATGTAAATATAATCGAATTATTCAAAGTTATATGTCAATTTTAAATTCGGCCAAAACGTTGTACGAATAATAATGAAGATGAAGACAATAGTCCGAATAATACAAATAATACTAATTTCGATATCAGGTGGCTTAAATGGTCACCCATTCTAAGTATAGGACAAGCTGTTCGCTGCTTAACTGGTGATCTATTAAGAACCGGTGCTTTCAACATGATTTAACCGTTAACATTTGAGTCTGAGTCAATCATGAAATAAAAATCAGGAAACATGGAGTTAGGAGAAGGAATTGAGGGCTGAGATGCTGATGTTAGGGGTTGGTACTGGGGGTGAGATCACAGTTTTATTTCCCCCCAAGCGCTGCCAGTTTCGCTGGCCTCAACCTAAAGATCACTTGACCGGCTCCAAGCAGTGAGAAAAGACAACGAGAAGAGAACGAGGGTTAAAAATCGTTTTTCTATTAATAATGCAATTTGTTTTCGTCAAAAATCATGTTTTAAATTTAGGTAATTATTTGCTTGTTTTTTGGCGGGTTTTTTTAGGGGTTGGTTTCTTGGGTGTGGGGTGGGGGTCAGAGACAGCAGTAAATAAGTGATGCAATAATCAATATCCCCCGGAATTTGTTTACAATCAATGGACGTGTTTATTTTCCAAATAACCCTTATTTAATTATCTGAGTTTCTTGAATCAGATAAAGTCTTTAAACAAATAAAAACATAAAGCAATGAAGTAAGAAAAGTCATAAATTTGATAAGTGCCAGTAAGTAAATACTCATATTAAATACCCTCAGCGAAAAACTACAAACCAATATATATATATATATATATATATATATATATATATATATATATATATATTATGGACTCTCTCTTCGATTTCAACGCATGAGGGTTCACACTATGAACACCCACACAGTGATTTGTTTATAGTGGTGAAGGCTTGTGTTGGACCATCCGCACTTTTGGCACAGTCGATAGGAAAGAATTGTGCAAGAATGCCACAAACCCAAACAACGACTGACCTCAGGAATTTTGAATATATATATATATATATATATATATATTATATATATATATATATGTGTGTGTGTGTGTGTGTGTGTGTGTGTAAATAAATGGAAATTAATCCGACAGAATGAATTTAACATTTAGAAAAATATATATATGTATTAAACATTAATAGAGAATAAGGTCACCAAGATGAATTTAACAATAAAAAATATACACGTACACAACCAATTCTTTGCCATTCACCATATGTACATGAATCATTGCATCTTCAAACCCAGTATATTAAAACCTACCTACTGCCAACACCCCACACCTGTGGCATCATTATCAGAAACCATCTGAGAGAAAAGGAAAATCTCATACTACCAACCTCTGCTAACACCAACAACTGATCACCCCTCCCCTTATTCACGACCTGTAGGAAAATGTTCACAATTAAAGCAAGAACTCAATCCTTCGTCTTGAAGAAGGTCTAACAGACCGAAACGTTGCAACGTCGACATCACAATAAACATCCATTTTATACAAAATCCCGTGTTTGTCTACCTTTCTCCACACACACACACACACACACACACACACATATATATATATATATATATATATATATATATATATATATATATAGTATCCGAGTGCTGCTTTAACTTTCCTTCGCAGTGGCACTAGTAAATTATCTAAAAGTGCTCGATATATAAAACATAGGGCAAAAATATTATTAGTAATAATAAAAGTGGAAGCAGATTGAAGGGTCTACCATAGTTTCGATCACAATGATCTCGTCGGGACCCTACCTTATACTTAATTAATTCGATGTCATTCCTTAGTTAAACTGACATAAAGAGGGTCATCTCACTTACCGAAGGAATGACATCGACTTAGTTAAGTATAAGGTAGGGTCCCGATGAGATCATTGTGATCGAAACCATCGTAAACCCATATCTCTTTTACACTTTTACTATTACACACACACACACACACACACACACACACACACACACACATATATATATATATATATATATATATATATATATATATATATATATAAGAAGGTCCGCAAAATGTATTATGTTCTCAGAAAATTTTTAAAAATTCTTTTTATCTTACATATGCGACACGTGTTTCTGATCTGTTGTCTTCTTCAGGCATTGATTTATTATTTTGGCAGAATATGTCCGATATTTGATAGGTTGTGTGTGTTTCTGCAACTTTTCTATTATAATGACTGTGTAATAACGGTTGAACGCTACGTTATTATATATATATATATATATATATATATATATATATATATATATATATATATTTATATATATATATATATATGTGTGTGTGTGTGTGTGTGTGTCTGTGTGTGTGTGTGTGTCTGTGTGTGTGTGTGTGATCAATCGCATGAAATCACATGAGAGTTACCCGACTGCAATTGTTGTCTCTACCATGCCACACTCTAAGACCTAGCACGATCCCCAACAGAAGGACAATCATGAGTATACAACACCTGTCGACGCAGTCAACACCGATCGTTATGTTTGCTAGATATGTTCTAGATATGCAGGACTTTGGAGGGATTAAAGAGTCATGAACCAGCTCACAAACGGACAATGGATGAAGGAGTGGCAGTCGCCTGACAAGACGTTGCGATCAATATGTGTGTGTGTTAAAAATCAAGTTTAAGAAACCGATTTCTAAAACTTTTTAAAAATTATTCTAAAAACTTTCTAAAACATCTTCTTTCTTGAAAACTTTTGTCGAAAAGTTGACCTAAGGTCACAACTAGTTGAGAACAATCAAGAAATAAATAACACAAAAGAAATATTCTTATTTATCTTATCACTTTTGTTCATCTTTTGTCTATATTTCGTCACTTCTTTTGAAGCTTATCAACTACTTTTAAAAAATCTTTAAAAACTTTCTTTTTTTCTTTTTCACAAAAAAACAACAACTTTTTCTCCAGACGATGACCTAAGGTCGAATCGAGTCGTAAATAATAAAGTAAAAAATGACATGAAAAAAAATATTTCTATCTCTCTTATCACTTTCGTTTTATTAGATCAGTAGGTAAAGCGTTCGGCTAGAAACCACAAAGTCCCTAGTTCGATACCAGCCCACGCCAACTCAGCGTATAAGTAGCACGGGGATCTGTGCGGTAAAGTAAGGAGCTGATGCTAGGTGTGGCACTCCTCCTCAGACGGAAAAAACAATCACCTTGGTCTAGCGCTAGTGAAAAGGGGATAGACTCCCTCAACGATTGACTGATACCGACTTTAAGCCACCCCAACGACTTTACTTTACTTTATATATATATATATATATATATATATATATATATATATATACACGTACAGTTATTCATGTCCACTATCTCAGTTTGCGCAAATCAATCCATCTCAATCTATTCACACACACGCGCGCATGCATATATATATATATATGTGTGTGTGTGTGTGTGTGTGTGTTATTATAAAGCTGAGTGAATCAATTATTGTCTACTAATGGCTACTTAGGCTAGACGGCCGGTCAGAGAAGCCCCCCTTCGATGAATCGACTGGTCACGTCAAGCCCTAGCACCTATATGATTGCCCCAACCCAATTACTCTTATGTCAAGCACCAACTCTTTTTGTCATATGGGTGCTGGAAGTCGGTGGCTGAGGGTCTTCATGTCCTGGGAATGACGTTGAACTCTATCTGATGGTGAGGTTCCAGTTTTGAAGGTCTGTGGAATGTGGAGCGCCCCTTTATCACCATTACTCCCTTGTCCACTCTGACCCAAAGTGGTAGTATCTGTTAGAGTCCCATTTATCGACTAAAATAAAAAAGATGAAGAAAAATGTGTTTATAAAAAAATTGTATTGTATAAGAATGAATTTATTTCAAAACTTTGTCAGCATTAAATGATCCACTCGAGGTTGATATGCCGTAAAACAAACTAAACCAAACTATCACAGAGGGAATTTGATTCCATATTAGTTACTTTTCTGAATTTTTTAGATGAGGCAGAGTTGCTATCGGTGAATTCTACAGCCCAGCCGGCACCAATTTTGGTTACCAAAATCTTGCACAGGAACTTCAGTAAAATACTAAAGCATTTTTTTTAGATAAACTTTAAGTACGATTATTCAAGAATATGATTTAAGATAGAAGAACGCTATATTAGATTAGAAAATATAATTTGGGAGAAGTAAAAATAGAATGTCTGCTCTCAAATTGAATTTTGCTTCGTTGGTTTTGGATTGGTTTGAATCTGTAGAATTAACGTCGAAACTTTTAATGTAATATTTCGGGGAGAAATAATTCCTCCAAAAATTGTAGAATATACAGTACCGGTCATAAGTATTTGTAAATTCGGTCAGAATTCTCCGTTTTCAGAATTGTAAACAAGAACATTGTGCTAATAAATTTATTGTTTTTTTTTTTCATAGTAATTTTCATAGACCAATGCATATTAGGTACAAAGGGACATAAGTTTTTGAACAAGAATATAATCTTATTATTTCTCTGAATTATTTAGATAAGGCTTGATAATTTGGATTATTTGGATTATTCGAACTATTGTACTCATCTTCATTGTTATTTGTATATATATACTCCCATGGATTGAATAAAGGGTTGGGTTCAGAATTCAGCGAAGGCTCTTGATTATGACAAGAAGGTTCCCGAGTTCAAATAGGGTTCCCCAGTTTAAAGAAAGTTTTCAGTTCGAGAAGGTTCCCCAGTCTGACAAAAATTACCTGAAGGAGGCCGGATGATACATCGGCCGAAACGTTGTGCAGATAACAATAAAGATGAGGATAATAGTCCGAATAATCCAAATAATACAACTTGTCATTATTATTTGAACAAAAATAGAATATACTCGTAAATATTTGAACCAGAATAAAATATGTTCATAAGTATTTTAAGAATAACATATGGTCATAATTATTTACATAGGAATAAAATCTCGTCATAAAAATTTCAACAGGAATGAAATCTGGTCATAATTGAACAAAAATAAAATATTTGTCATAAGTATTTAAACGATAATAATATATGGTCATAAATATTTTAAAATATAGTCATAAGTATCATAAGGGATGAAATATAGTCATAGAAATTTGATCAAGAATCAAATATAATCATAAATATTTAAATACGAATAAAATATGTTCATAATTTGAACGAGAATAAAATATCGTCATAAATATTTCAAAAGTAATGAAATATTTATCACATTGTGAGTATTTGAACGAAAATAAAATATAGACATAAATACTTAAATAAGATGAGATATAGGCCTAAGTATAAAAATATAGTCATAGCTACTTAAATAAGAATAAAATATAATCCTAATATTAAAATATAGTCATAATACTTAATAAGAATGAAATATAGTCCTAAGTATTAAAATATAGTCATGAATACTTAAATAAAAATAAAATACTAAATATTAAAATATAGTCATAAATACTTAAATAAATTAAGATATAGTCCTAAGTATTAAAATATAGTCATAATTACTTAAATAAGAATAAGATATAGTCCTAAATATTAAAATATAGTCATAAATACTTAAATAAGAATAAGATATAGTCCAAGTATTAAAATATAGTCATAAATACTTAAATAAGAATAAGATATAGTCCTAAGTATTAAATATAGTCATAAATACTTAAATAAGAATAAGATATAGTACTAAGTATTAAAATATAGTCATAATACTTAAAATAAGAATAAGATATAGTCCTAAGTATTAAAATATAGTCATAAATACTTAAATAAGAATAAAATATAGTCCTAAATATTAAAATATAGTCATAAATACTTAAATAAGATATAGTCCTAAGTGTTAAAATATAGTCATAAATACTTAAATAAGAATGAAATATAGTCCTAAGTATTTGAACAGGAATTAAAAGTGTTCATAAATACTTAAATAAGAATAAAGTATAGTCATAATTACTTGAACAGGAATAACATATGGTCGTAAGTAAACAAGAATAAGATATAGTTATAAGTATTTGAGCAAGAATAAGATATGGTCATAAGTATTTGAACGGAAATGAAATATCATAGTTATTTTAACAAGAATAAAAATGTCATAATTATTTTAACAAGAATGAAATATTGTCACAAATATAAGAACAGTAATAAAATATACTCATAAGTATATGTTGCATAGGGGCCAAGTTGGGTTGTAGTAGTAGTCGTTAGTATTAGTAGCCGTCGTTAGTTTAAAGTAACAACATACGAAAGTCGTATCGTCAAAAAGGGGTTGTTTATTTATTTCTATGCTCGTGGGTTCTTTTTCAGAGAGAGAGAGAGAGAGAGAGAGAGAGAGAGAGAGAGAGAGAGAGAGAGAGAGAGAGAGAGATTTCAAGCTATTCTATCGTAAATCACGTTCGTGCGCGCTGTTCGTTGTACCCTAGACATGTCACGACAGAGCACCAACAAACACGTCCCACCCTTCTCGGGTTCGGCGAAAAAGAGGCCGAATTTTCTTTACTTCCGTTTATGGTCCCGAGGTTGGGGTGGGGTCACATCCACTTCGCTCCTCCGCAGAAACAGGGACTTCCGTTTTTATTTTTAAATCTAGTACCGGAGTCATTGGTTGGTCAATGGCTGGCATCCGTTGAGTGTTTACCCTACCAAACTTTAACCACTTTTTGTTCTTATTTCTTTTTCTTCTCTTTCTCCAGAAATCCGATTACCATTTTTTTTTCAATCCCCAAATTCTCCGTCGACCATAATAATTACACTACCATAAAATCCGGGCATATTTTTCGGATTTCGACGACAGCTTCTCATTCTTTCTTCTCCCTACAAAGTTTTGGTTAATTCGTATTCTTAGTTTGTTTGTTTGTTTGTTTATTTGTTTGTTTTTGTTTTCGATCCAAACATAAAATAATCAGGATCTGCCAACCAACGGCAAACAACTTTTAGTGATTAACCTTTGTGATCTGTTGATGGTCAGAGCCAAACCGAGACTGAGACATATATCGATGCAACGATATATATATATATATATATTATATATATATATATATATATATATAATGCAACGATGTAAAGATATCTTATTACCTTATCAGTTTACGCATCTTGTATATTTTCATAAGCTGAATTAATTATTATTCAGGTTGCTCGAGTTGTAATTTAGGTGGGAAAGATGGCTGTCATATGTCCAGATGTGGCAGTCATAACACACACACACACACACACACACAACACCCACACACACATATATATATATATATATATATATAATATATATATATATATATGGGCCGGGTTAGCTCAGTCGGTAGAGCGTTCGGCTAGAAACCACAAGGTTCCTAGTTCGGTACCGGTCCTCGACAACTCAGCGTATGAGTAGCACAGGGACCTGTGCGGTAAAGTAAGGAGCTGATGGTAGGTGTGGCGCTCCACCTCAGATGCAAAAACAACCTCCTTGGTCTAGCGCTATTGAAAAGGGGATAACCCCTCGCTGACTGGCTGATACCGACTTTAGGCCGCCCCGTCGACTTTACTTTACTTTATATATATATATTTGCCAACCCCTCCGCACGAGCAGGATGCGACACAAATTCAATTTCTTAAGAGGAGTTTATCAGGTTTGAATTCAGAGTTTACCTTCTCCTAACCAGGGTTGAAGAGCCGCTACTATTTACCCATAGCTGGAAGGAGTATAGTTGTATTCATGCCTTTTTCCAAGGGTATTGGCGCTATGTGAAATTCAAACAGCCTTGTCCAGGATTTGAACTCTGGTCGACCAGTCCATTTCCCGCGACGCTAACTATTGTGCCACGCGCCTCACTCACTCACTCACACACACACAATCACACACACACATACACACACACACGTGTGTGTCTCTGTGTGTGTGTGTGTGTGTGTGTATGTGTGTGTGTGAGAGTGTCTAAACAGACCGAAACACTGCTGCAGAGGCTTATTAAACATCATATCATTCGTTACTGAATTGTGTTTTTTCAATTTTTAAAATATTACATATTGTCGGATTTACTTCCACTTTTCTTCACACACACACACACACACACACACACACACACACACACATATATATATATATATATATATATATATATATATTGATTCTATACTCGCATAAGTCTCGTCAAATCGTATTTTAAATTTTTAATCTTTATATATATATATATATATATATATATATATATATATATGTGTGTGTGTGTGAGGAAAGAGGATTGGAATGAATCCGACAGAATGTGGTAGAGATATGAGGAACGGAAGGACAAAACTCAGATAAACGTATGTAGGATAAATTTTGCTAGAGCTTTGAGCTCGGCATCATCGTTTTATGCTATAAAGCGACTGATAATGCCGAGCTCAATGCTCTAGCGAAATATATCCTACATACGTTTGTCTGAATTCTGTTCTTGTGTTCCTCATATCTCTACCACACACACACACACACACACACACACATATATATATATATATATATATATATATATATATATATATATATATATATATTGATTCTATACTCGCATAGGACTCGTCACATCGAGTGAAATAAAAATATCTAAGGTGTGGACGAACCTGTAAACCTGTAAGATAAACTAACTTTATTAGACAGTCACATCAGTCGACGCCTGTCTGGTATTGAGAAGCTATAATCAAATAAGAGGAGGGAGAAAAAAAACTGACACTGTCAAATTGACAAAAAAGGACTGACGTGCAAAATAGAAAAGTCTGTCTCACACTTACAGGTTTCGTTCAGACTGAGTGTCTCATCTGCAACATATACCCACCTATATATTCAGTTAAATCAGTGGTTCTCTACACAGTTGGCATTTGTTTATCAAACGTCTATTTTGGACAGCCTACAATGTGTCTATTTTTAAAGATGGCGAACCAAATACACAGCCAACAGGAGATTTTTTTAAAGCAGTATTCAATCATTCACCGAGCAACAAGGACTTTGCTACTGGGGTAAAAGCGTTCATTTTCGATTAAATCGAGCACGCTGACTGTTATCGATTCTCAGAAGAGATTAAACAGATTAGGAAAGCCTATCTCTAATAATACAATAATCTAATATATATATATATATATATATATATATATATATATATATATATATATATATATATATATTTATTTATTTATAGTTAGACAGCATTTCTTCTTCAATGCAGCCATTTTTTGTCTGCATTATTTTGTTCCTTGTTCTTTCAAATTGCCGGATTGCTCTAATGATATCTGGCGAAAATTGGCTGATATATTTGCCATAGGTAATTTTCCAAGTACTTTCTGCCCTATTGTGGGCCATTTTTAGGGTAATTCATAAACCATACAACAATGGGTTGTTCCATTCCGCTATTCTATTTATATACAATAACTAGAATAAAATAAAATAAGCACATCCCCTATATAAATAGAATAGCGGAATGGAACAACCCATTGTTTTATGGTTTATGAACTACCCCTTAAGATGGCCCACGATAGCTGATCTGGGATTATAAAGTAAAATAAGATATGAGCTCTAAGTAACAAAGTCTTGTGTTCGTTAATTAAAAACTAACAACGGATCAAGATACAAGAAACTTACGGAGAATACTTGGAAAATTACCTATGGCAAATATATCAGCCAATTTTCGCCAGATATAATTAGATCAATCCGGCAATTTGAAAGGACATGGAACACAATTTGCAGACAAAAAATAAAGAAATAACAAAAGACTTAGAGATTTTACAATATAGTATATTTCAGGGAGCTTAGACAAAGTGTCTAACTCTCCCAACTCATCAGATGCGAATGATGAATTCTTTATTACTTTTAAGTCATTTGAAAACAGATTTTTTTATTGTCCTGTATCGCTCAGCTGTAGGGTAATAAAAAAGATATTTGACTATTTGTTGTCAGTAATTTGTTAGGAATTTCTGTTAAATCAATCTATTCCAGAATTCATTTATTGAGTAGCTTATTTCTTCTTCATATCTTCCTAATTACCTTAATTTATTTTTATTTTATTTTATTTTTATTTTTTATTTTTATCTTTCTTTTTAAGTCACTTATATATATATATATATATATATATATATATATATATATATATGAATATTCAAGAAAACCTGTTTTATCTACTTAATAATTTAACTAATTCAAAATATATATATACATCCATACAAACACACATGTCCGTACACATGCATGTATCCACACACACACACACACACACACACACACACACACACACACACACACACACACACACACACCTGTACTTGTACATCTACATATCATACATCTGCATATCCAAATAGACATACTTGAGACTTATCCAATCATCTACATCTACATTCAAACACACCTGCATTCCCCTCTATATAACACCCGTACGATGTAAAAATAGATCTTTGAAACATATTACCTGAGGGGTGAGAGTAAAAAATTCAATGTCAGCGAGTTTGTACCCTAAGTAAGTAAAATCATCAAATCCATTAAAGGATTAAAAAATAAAACAATTTGAAATGTAAACTTTAAATATGTATTAAAATAAAACAAACTATATATAGATATATAATGCCAGTCATGTGCTTATTAGAACTTGTTTTAAAAAACAATGAGGACTGTCTAATGCTGCATGTTCAAATTTTGAGTGTATTTATTCTATGTTATAATGTAAGCAGTGACGTAATTTTTGTTACAGACAAAAACCGGAAGCGAATCTCCATTATTAATAGATATATGAACACACACACACGCACACACACACACACACACTCACTCACACACACACACTCACACACACACACACACACATATATATATATATATATATATATATATATATATATGTGTGTGTGTGTGTGTGTGTGTGTGTGTTTATATATGCAACCAGTCTTGGAGGAGAAAAACTCGAACTGCTTGAATCCTTTTAGAAATTTACCTCGTGTCATATCCTTCTCGTAGTGATGGGTTTGAGAAAATATGAATTGATTCAGGGTTGTTGATTTTAAAACCCAACTGTAATCTAAACCCTAATGCCTAACCATAACCCTAACGCAACCCAAATGGTGAACCTAAAACTGAACCTTACCTTACATCCAAATCCAGACGCTATTAGAAATATTTTTCTTTATATCATAATTTGTCATCGTTTACCAGGTTCGTGGGTTCCTTTGTTTGAAATCTGTTTGGTAATTAAGATGAGGGCGTAGTTAACAGATAGATAGATAGATAGATAGATATGCAACCAGTCTAAGTTGGCTTATTGCAATATTTCTATCCCATCATTCCCTTTTATTTGACCTTTTTACTTAACAAATATCTGCTTAGTAATTAAGACGTGGACATGACAGACAGACAGGCAGATAGATAGATAGATAGATAGATAGATCTCAGCAGACAATAACAGATCTGAACAGACACCTATAAATATTCTATATGTATGAACACACACACACACACACACACACACACACACATATATATATATATATATATATATATATATATATATATAGAGAGAGAGAGAGAGAGAGAGAGAGAGAGAGAGATGCAACCAAAGAGAAGGAAAACATAAACCATCTTTACTCCGCTTAGAGGTTGTCCTTGTCCCACATACTGCTCGTGGTAATGTTAGGATTAATACAAACTTGATCCTGGGTTGTTAATATCAAAACCTAACCGTAATCTAAACCCTAAAGCCGAGCCCTAAAGCCTAACCCTAACCTTAACGCAACCCGAATAGTGATCCTAAAACTAAACCTAACTTTAAATTTAAATCCAGATTCCATTAAATATGCTTTTGTTTATATCCTAATATGTCCTCAATTATCTGGCGCATCTTTCGTTTATTCCTTCGTCGGAATATTGGACGCCATCTTAAATCTTCCAGTTGGCTCAACACAATATTTCTATCCCACCATTTCCTATTTATTTGACCTTTTTACTCGACAAATCTCTGCTGAGTAATTAAGACGTGGGCGTGACAGACAGACAGACAGGTAGATAGATAGATAGATCCAATGTAGACACTGTCTTCCGTGTCTCATTAACGAACGCAGGTGGAAACCTATTTCACCCTCGGCCATGTTTCCCTCTGGTGATTCTCGTATTTCAAGTTTCGCGTTAATGACCCTAATTTTCATTTGGCGGGAAATCTTCATCTCTCATTCTGAAAATGGTTTTAAATGCCAAAATACCAAAAGCACTTATACATAAAAACTAGCTGATGTATTCGTATACGTTGGGTAAAAGGTCAAGACTTGGATTGTAGCTGGTCACTTTACAGTTGTTGTCAATTTAAAAAAGTAAATGGTATTTTACATGTTACATAATTGATAGGTAACCTATCAATTGTGTGCAGTAGTGTAGTTAGATAAAACTAACGGTTTCATGGAAAAAATACAGGGAATTTGATTGACCCTTCTTAACCCTGTATTTGACCTCCTGATCCGATTGTCCTGAGCGAACGTAAGAAAGTTAGTTTAGAAAATCAGTTTTTGGCTAAGAACTGAACAGGACGGATGGCAATGGCGGTCTGTCCGTCGAAACCAAAAAAAAAAAAAATTCGCACGTTTGATCTGATCTGGGATTTTAAAGTAAAATAAGATATGAGCTCTAAGTAGCAAAGTCTTGTGTTCGTTAATTATAAACTAACAACGGATCAAGACACAAGAGACTCCTCAAGTTAAGTGAAATCCAGCCCAGTTCCAGAATGACAAAAACTACATCAAACAGCAAATTGTATAATAATTCAATGAGAGCTCGTCTCCCGTTCCTTTAAAGCTTTGGGTTACTTAAAGAAGAGTAACCCAATGCAGAACATTCGGTAGAAAAATAACAAACAAGTCAAGCTCAGTCGGTAGGGCGTTCGGCTAGAAACCACAAGGTTCCTAGTTCGATACCGGTCCTCGCCAACTCAGGATCTGTGCAGTAAAGTAAGGAGCTGATGGTAGGTGTGGCACTCCACCTCAGATGCTAAAAAAATCTCCTTGGTCTAGCGCTATTGAAAAGGGGATAATAAATTCATTCTTAATGGATGCTCAATTTTTTTTATAAACACATTTTCATCTTTTTTATATTCATTGTTAGGTCTAGAGATAACTGTTACTTAGAACTGTCTTAATCTAACTCCCTTATCCACTAGACTATGTGTTCAATTAACAATGGAGATGAGGACAATAGTCCGAATAATACAAATAATACTAATTATCAAACCTCACCTGAAAAATTCAGAGAAATACCCTATGATTTTATTCACCCCGCCATAATTGAAAAAACTCAAATTTAAATCATCTCAGGAATTCTATTTATAAAAATAATGTCTTTTCCAGTGATGTGAATCTTGATTTCATTTCTAAAGAGCGAAAGACAAGGGAGATAATTCTAGTGGTCTTAGTAAGATATGGAAATTTTCCAAATTCGTATAAAAAAAAGGATACATAAATTGGCTCCGATAATCAAATTGCTTGAAAACCAATTTCATTTTTATTACTGGGTAAAATGTAGACGTATCTTATCTTAGAAAAGAGTTAAAATATGTTTTTCCAATAATTCGGTTACAAACAAACAAACAAACAAACGATGAGAACACACACACACACACACACACACACACACACACACACATATATATATATATATATATATATATATATATGTATGCAATTACAAATTATAGTACCAGGAGTTTTTTTTACATCGTCAGAGTATACATATATATATATATATATATATATATATATATATATATATATATATATATATATCATATATATATATCATATTGCAATCTTTACAAGGAATTATATAAACTCCAGGATCGGATTTTATATGTTGATATGTAGGTAAATTTCGGATTGTTTTTGAAGATAAAGTGACCGTTTTAATATCAAGTTTATCTAAATTATTGGACCATATTACCTTTGGGCACCCCTTTTTGATCTCGATTAAGAAAGGACATATTTTTCATTTACACCATCAATATCCGATTGTTTATTAGGGTTAGGGGTTAGGGGGTTTGAGTTAGGGTTAGGGGTTAGTTTGATAATTTAAAAAAAAATTTGTTTATCTTTTCAGCTTGTGCGATTGAAACAGTTTAGTGTTATAGCTTCCGCGCGCTCTCAATCTTTCCTCTTCTTTCTTTCTTTTTTTCTTATTATGTTTTTTTTTCAGTGATGTTATTGTTGCTACTTATTTTTCTTTTTTTCTTTTGTTATATATATATATATATATATATATATATATATATATATATATATATATATATATATATAATAAAAAAGACCGAGGAAGTAAGGCTAAGATTTAATAGAATCATATATAAAAGGAAAATAATGGAGCATGGCCGGGTTAGCTCAGTCGGTAGAGCGTTCGGCTAGAAACCACAAGGTTCCTAGTTCGATACCGGTGCCCGCCAACTCAGCGTATGAGTAGCACAGAGATCTGTGCGGTAAAGTAAGGAGCTGATGGTAGGTGTGGCGCTCCACCTCAGATGCTAAAACAATCTCCTTGGTCTAGCGCTATTGAAAAGGAGATAGACTCCCTCGCTGACTGGCTGATACCAACATTAGGCCGCCCCGACGACTTTACTTTTTATATATATATATATATATCGTAAAAACGTTGAATGTATATACAGGAATATATATGTATATATATATATGTATGTATATATACATATGTATCGTCAAGACATTATATATATATATGTTCATATATATATATATATATATATACTGTCTTCACAATCAATTAGTTATTAGATAAGTATAAATCACATAAATCTATTCACACGGATGTCATATATGTCCATTTCAATCTCTCTCTCTCTCTCTCTCTCTATATATATATATATATATATATATATATATATATATATAATGTGTCTCTGTGTGTATATTGAGGCAGCAAATTTGTAAGCATATTCTATTAAAGAGTATATATGTTTATAAGAAATAAATATTCGGTGGATAAGCAAGACCAGATAATCAAGATTTACGTTTTGGCATTTCATCTTGGCCACTTTGGATGGTCTCATTTTTAACCAGATGGTGTTGTAAGTAGATAACCGTCGTACGTTTAAGGAACACGATACCCGCACGATACTAAAGAATATATAACCACATTTCTTTTTAATTGGTTCTCACAAGACAACATAATGTGCATTCCTCTCAAACAGACCAAAATGCCCCCCCCCATTTAATAAGGTGAGTGGTTCCGGCATGAAATTACGTAAATTCGAGATCATTTGCGACTGTCCTCAAATCAGTTGCTAAGTTGAACCTTCTGGGAGGAAGAAAATCTTTTTTGAATCACGTCAAGGACACCAACAGAACAATAGAGACATACAGACTCGAATTTACGAACTGGATTCTGATAAAAACTGAACCCCAACTCAATACAAGACTTGGACTTTCATATTTACGAGACATACAGACTTGGATTTACCAACTGGATTCTGATAAAAACTGAACCTAAGCATCGGTTCACTCTAGATCACTGAAGTTAAGCGGCGATGAGCTTATTCAATACTTACATGGGTGAGCATTTAAGCAACAGCAGGTACAGTAAAGAACCTGATATCAAAATTATCAGATTTGGCATTGAATGAACCGGGAAGGATTGATTTAAAAAAATTAACCATAATTCAATACAAGACTTTGACTTACATATTTACGAAACATACAAACTCTGATTTACCAATTGGATTCCGTGCACAACTGAACCCGAACTCAAATCAGTCTCCGACTTACGAGACACATTTCTTATTAATTGGTTCAAACAAGACACTTATGAGGTTAAACAACTTTATGTGCATTATTCCAAGATATGCCAAAATAAAAAGCCCCCCCATTTAATAAGGTGAGTGCTTCCGGCGTGTAATCACCTAAAATTGATTTGTTTATTTAAGAATTGCCAATATAATTTGTAATCACACCGGCGTTAACCCTAAACCTTTTAATGCTTTTCACAATCTAACTTTGCAATCAAATGTTTTAATATTCTTGACGGATATTCAAATTGTTAAAAAACATTTTTAAAATACATTTTAAACTCATTTTTTATATTTAACCCATAGATGGAACCCTAACAGATAGTACCACTCCAGGTCAGAATGAACCTTGGATTACTAACGATAAAGGGTTAATCCACAATCCACAGAGCTCCAAAATTGGAGCTGCACTACTTGATGCAGTTTAACTCCATGGCCAGGACACGAAGTCCCTCAGTTACAGCCTTCTAGTAAATATGATAAAAAAAGTTCCCGAGTTCGACAGGAAGCTTCCAAAGATCGAGGAGTGGGTTCCCGAGTTTGAGATTGCTCCCGAGTCCGACAAGAAGTACCTGGAGAAGACCGGAGGGCACATCGACCGAAACGTAGTGCAGATGACAATAAAGATGACAACAATAGTCCAAATAATACAAATTGTTAAGCCTCATCTAAAAAATTATTGAGAAAAAATTCAAAGAGATATGATAAAAAAAGTTTGGGGTAGTCATAAAAGCAATAGGGTTGTGACAATCATGCAGGTGCTAGGGCTTGACCTGACCAGCCGAGATCACAGAAGCAAGAAAGTGACAGTCACCAAGCACCGATGTGTCTACACTATCTTAACTTGTTCCTTTTCGCCAATTCTTTTCATCAAAGAAAATCGATCGAGGTAAATCAGTACATTTCGATCTATATATATACGTATCCTGGAGAGACTTGCACGCATTAGTTCGATACAATTCCCAAAACGCATTTGAAACCTGGAACAATATTCGGGTCGGTTAATCAATGGCAAAATAGACTCTCAGTCTAGAGACAAATCCCCTTGTGCTGTAAGTAAAACAATAAATTTGTTTTTGGAGATGCGTTTGGTTTCGTTTGGTTTGGTTTGTTTTACGGCATATCAACCTCAGTGGGTCATTTAATGCCGATAAAGTTTTGAAAGAAATCAATTCTTAATGGATACACATTTTTCTATTTAGCCCATAGATGGACCCTAACAGGTACCACCACGCTGGACCAGAGTGGATCAGGGAGCAATGGTGATGAAGGGGTGCTCCACATTCCCCAAACCTCCAAAACTGGAACCTCATCATCAGATAGAGTTTAACGTCATTCCCAGGACATGTAGAACCTCAGTCACCGCCTTCTAGCACCCATATGATAAAAAGGGTTGGGGCTTGTCATAAGGGAAATAGGGTTGGGGCAATCATATAGATGCTAGGGCTTGACGTAACCAGCCGATTGATCGGAGGGGGCTTCTCCGACCGCCCGTCTAGCCTAAGTAAGGATCTAAGTGTAGTGTTGCAGGTCATGGACTGCTCATCCACCAATACTCCATCCTTAAGCATCACGGGTCGTCACCCACAGCCAACAGGTAGACCCATTTGAGGGAGTCTTACCCCTCTGCAGAGGTGCTGTCGGTTCATTTTAACGCCCCACTGACAGGGCGGTTTGGAGATAGATATATGAATAGGTCGATATAAGTGTACTGAGGAAGATAGATGGATAAATATATAACAGACTGCTACAGCTAGCTAGATAAATAGCTACTTACCTCGATAGATAGATAGATACAGGGTGTTCGGGAAAAATTTGACAGTTTCATAAGGAAAAAGAAAAAGTGCTTGGTAACTACAAAATTTAATGGATTGTAAAGAAATTCGACAGGCACGGAAATTACACTACTGTCAACAAGTTTCACTCATAATAACCACCATTAGCGTCCATCACAGCCTCAATCCTGCTCCGGAACCTGGAGCAAGCTGATGTAACAGTTTCCTAGCAAGGGTCTCAAAAATTACCTTAATTCTGTCCATTAACTTGTCTTTTGAAGTACTGGCACGGCAATTGGTGTCTTTCTCATAATAATCCATGGGGTTAAGATCTGGGAGGTTCGGAGACCAAACATTGGGACTGGTGTAGTCGTAAAAATTTGCCGACAACCATTTTTTACTTTTCCCAGAGTTGTGGCAGGAGGCCGAATCCTGCTGCCATAAATATGGCTACCATTGGCTACCCTTGTTATCAAGGGCTTGACTACAGTGTTTAGCAACTCCACGTAGGCATCTGAATTCAACCTGATACCTCTTCTGCAGATTTTCGAGGAATTCTGCTGTACGAACGCAATCAGATAGTCTGTTATGTTGCTTTCTTCTAGCCACAGCCTCATAGTCTTCATTGCAATTATCCATTGCAAATGCTTGATTGTTTTTACAGTGTTCAGTGAGCATTGGGCAACCACCTTGATCTCCTTATTTTGATGGCTGCCTCAGATCATCACGATACATGGTATTCTCTTCCATGATTTAAGTGGGTTCTAGTCATCCACTCCCTTTGTCATCACGTATATTAATGAAGAAGGGTGCAAGCTTTTAAATGATGCGTAGTATGCGTCAATACCTCCAACTTATGGAGAAAAATAACCAAATATAAATATGTCAACTTTATCCGGGTGTAGATAGATAGATAAATATCAGTGAGATAGATAGATAGATAGATAGATAGATAGATAGAAGTGACTGAAATAAATAGCTAGATAAGAGATAGATATATGTAAGTGATTGAGATGGATAGATATCAGTGATATATATATATATATATATATATATATATATATTTACCAACTCCTCCGCACGAGCAGGATGTGACAGAAGGTCAATTTCTTAAGCGGAGTTCAACAGGTTTGAATACAGAGTTTTCCTTCACCTAGACCGGTTGCATAACCAATATTAAAGAGCCCAGTCTGCCCTACTATTTACCCATAGCTGGAGGGAGAGTAAGATTCATACCTTTCCCAGGGGTATTAGCGCTAAGTGAAATGCAATTCCCACATCCAGGATTTGAACTCGGGGTGACGAGTTCATTTCCAATAACTTTAACCATTACACCACGCGCTTCCAGCGTGATAGATATATAGATAGATAGATATAACTAAGATAGATGAATAGATAGATGTAATTGAGATCAATAGATAGATAGATAGATAGATAGATAGATAGATAGAACTGTACTTATTAACCCTACCTCGGCCGAATTGCTTTAAACTTTTTGATGAAGAAAGTTTAGTTGCAAAGAATCTTGGAGAAATGAAAATTAATTTTAGCCATTGAATTGATCGATATCCGTACCTTGTGCTAATCTTCGATCAGGTGAGCTTTTCATATCGATCTGCGACTCAGTCAATAGCAAATTCCACTCTGATATTTTCTTTAAGGTGGTAATGTCACACGTCGGAAATGCCAGAAAACTCTCACATAAGAATTTTTGATTTTGATTTTGATTTTTATTTCCACCGAAAAAAATTCAGGAAAAAAATCTATGAGAAAAACTTATCCTGGCAATAAATCAGTGCCGGTATATATATATATATATATATATATATATATATATATATATATATATATGTGTGTGTGTGTGTGTGTGTTGTGTGTGTGTGTCAATATATATATATTTGTATATGTATATATGAATGTGTGTATAAATCTATATATATATATATGTATATATATATGTGTGTGTACAAATATATACATAAGTATATATATATATGTGTGTATGAATATATGTGCGTGTGTATAAACATATATATATATATGTTTATATATGTATGTGTATGAACATATATATATATATATATATATATGTGTGTGTTGTGTGTATGTGTGTATATATATATATATATATATATATATATATATATGTCAAGCACTTTTCAATATTTATTCATTTATTATCCCCACTCATTCGATTTCTTTTTCTTTTCCTCATAGCCAGAATTGTGGTTCGCTCGGTTTTTGCTTTTTTATGTTCCGCTTAATTCCTTAAAACATATATATATATATATATATATATATATATATATATATATAATATATATATATATATATATCATAGATAATATGGTTGCTATATTTATAAATAAACCCTGCTCAATATCATTGATAGAGCGTTTATATTTAAGTGAATTAGTAGAGGACACCCGACCGGTAGGGAAACCACACCTGCGGTTCATAGATGTCTACAAGAGGGATATGAAGACATGCCACATCGACACTAACACACGGGAGGCTTATGCAGAAGATTGTACAACCTGGCTCCTCCTCGTCAAACGAGGAACGAAAAGGAGTGGAAAGAGAGGAAAAAAGCCGCCACGGAAAAGAGAGCCAGAAGGAAGGAGAGACAACAGCAACTCCAGAAAGCATCACTGTTTGTTTGCAATCACGGCATCAGAGATTGCCATTCAAAAATTGGTCTGTCCAGCCACTCACGCAGTTGCAGATATTTTTTAAAAAGTGGACAGTACGCCATCGTCTTTAGTTGACGGAAGGATGCGAACAACAAAAAATATATCTAAGTTAAGGTAGTGGGGACATGTGTTCAACAGCGGCTGGTTACTGCCAGTTTCTCGCCTATGCGATCTTCAGACCAAGTCTATTATTTTCAAGTATTTTCCTTCTCCTAGACTAGTTTCTTAATCAGTGTTACATATTCCCATTTGCTCTACTATTTACCTATAGCTAGAGGGAGAATAGTACGATTCATGCCTTTCCCAAGAGTATTAGCGCTATGTGAAATGCAAACAGCCTTGTACTGGATTTGAACTTGTATTGCCGTGTCCATTTCTTACGACGATAACCATTACACTACGTGCTTCTCGGAATAGGTCTGTTTGAAAAAAATGTTGTATTAGATAGGAATGTTTGATACTATTTTACAGTAAATTATTTGTATTAAGAATAGTTACTTACATTTATAATCAGCCCTGTCGGTTAGTGCTTTAAAACAGACTGAGTGCACCTCTGCAGCCGCCCCCAATGCGACCATCTATTGGCCGTTAGTGGCCATCAGTGATGCTTAAGGATGGAACCCTAAAGAATGAGCAGTCCATGACATACAACATTCCACTTTGGCCTTTACTTAGGCTAGACGGGTTGTAACAGCCTGTGGGACACAAATAAGACTGGTCGTTGTTTAATCATTTTCACTTGCAACAATAGAAGCCCTCCAGGCGTAAGTATTTACGTTTTCATGTAATAAAATATATTAAGCTAGAAAGACTTACGAAATTAAATAAGAACGCATATAAAAAGATTACACTTATTATATTTTGATTGGTTTCTATATAAAATCATTCATAGGATTGATTTTAATACGGTGGAGAATGAAACAATAATATTAGGGATCAATAACATCAAGTAAGTATATATTAAACCCAGTTTTGTTAAATCCAGTATGCAAATTTACCCCAACATATATTATGTAAACCTTTATTTCTTAGACAAATTGCAGGATTTTAAATGCACTAATAACATGGGCTGTTTTGAGGCAAATCTAACTCACATTTTCATAGACGCATCATTAATAAATAAAATTTATTGTATGTATTAATGATTTTGACTATAAATTAAATACTCATTGATAAAATTATGCGATTCCTGAGGGTATTGTGACCTAAAAAGTGGCCTAGTTTTTGTTACAGACAGATATCTAAGCCCCATTATAATAAGATTTCAAACTTTATTTATTTTATTTATTAATGATTTTGACTTTAAATTAAATATTCATTGATAAACTTACGTAATTTCTGAGGATTTTATGATGTATACAGTGATGTAGTTTCGGTTACAGACAGACTGACACCGAATCTCGATTATAATAATGTTTTGTTTTTATGATCTTTGCTGTCAACTTTGTCTTCGTTGGTAATTATGTCCAATGAAATGGCAAAGATTGGCGACGTCATTCCTTATCGACACTTAGGGCGTTCGGTAGGAAAATGTGGTTGACGGGCATAGATGTAAGAATAAGGAGGAGAATAATAATAATAATAATAATAATAATAATAATAAGAAGAAGAAGAAGAAGAAGAAGAAGAAGAAGAAGAAGAAGAAATAAATAAATAAATAAATGAATAAATGAAAAGCAAGGAGAATAATAATAATAATAATAATAATAATAATAATAAGAAGAAGAAGAAGAAGAAGAAGAAGAAGAAGAAGAAGAAGAAATAAATAAATAAATAAATGAAAAGCAAGGAGAATAATAATAATAATAATAACAAGAACAAGAACAAGAACAAGAAAGAAAGAAATGAAAAGCAAGAAGGATAATAATAATAATGAAAATAAGAAGAAGAAGAAGAAGAAGAAGAAGAAGAAGAAGAAGAAGAAGAAGACGACGAAGAACAAGAAGAACAAGAATAAGAAGAACAAGAACAAGAACAAGAAGAACAAGAACAAGAAGAAAAAGAAGAACAAGAAGAAGAAAGAAAGAAAGAAAGAAATGAAAAGCAAGAAGGAGAATAATAATAATAATAATAATAATAATAATAATACTGGAAAATCTGTAAATCAGAGGAAGAATTGGGGCCATCCAGACTACTGCACTGTTGCAATCTGCCAGAATACTCAAAAGAATCCAGGAGATCCTGAAATACCAGCAGGTAATGCTGGTGTGAAAAATTAAGAACCGTAATAATAATAATAATAATAATAATAATAATAATAAGAAGAAGAAGAAGAAAGAAGAAGAAGAAGAAGAAGAAGAAGAGAAGAAGAAGAATCAACAAACAAAACAACAATGGCCAGACGAGGAATTAGAATTCTACTGATAAGGCCAATTCTAACAATTTGTTTAGAAATGTCCGTTTTTTTGCCGCGGATATCAAAATGGTTTCCCAAAATAAAGAACAAACCAAAAAAGGCCAAATGACATAGAGTACGATGTACGTAGACTTGTTTTGAAAGACAATTCAATGGTAATTAAATAGAGAGAGAGAGACAGACAGACAGACAGACAGAGACAGAGACAGAGAGACAGAGAAACAAACAAGAACAAGAACAAGAAGAACAAGAAGAAGAAACATCAACAAACAAACAACAATGGACAGACGATGAATTAGCATTCTACTGATAAGGCCAATTCTAACAATTCGTGTACAAATGTCCGTTTTTGTCGCAGATATGAAGGCTTTCCCAAAATAAAGAACAAACCAAAAAAAGCCAAGTGACATAGAGTACTACGTAGATTTGTTTTGAAAGACAATTCAATGGTAAGTAAATATCTCTAAATAGGGATTTAATTGAAAAGTTCACCATTCTGGCGTGTAGCTAACCCTCGATTTGTTTACAAAAGTTTGAGGACTCTAGTGAATTCATTTCCGCTTAGAAATGTAGCAATTAAATATTCTCCTATATTTGACAGCTGCCTCTGACCGCACGGGTAAGAGGCTTGGCGAACGAAAGTTTATTCGGGTCTCAAACCCGGCCAGGGGTAGCTGTTAAGGTATAACCGCACTGATGAGAGGTGATACCTCGAAACACGTATCTGTGGATTACTTATATATATATATATATATATATATATATATATATATATATGAAAAAAGATGGAAATTAATCCGACAGTATGAAATTTAACATTTTTGAAAAAACAAATGATGTTATATAATTACTGACAGAAATCTGTTTCGACCGGCTCGATAAAATGGTCATCATCAAGAGCAACATATGAGAGATAGACGGGAAAAGAAAAAAATAACCGTTAGAAGACTGTTTACAAACAAACGCTATATTCAATGCTGGAATTTTTTTTAAATGCGTGTTCTGTTTTAAAAATAAAATAAATTTTATTTCTAATTTTTAAAAATTAGAAGCATTATAGTTCATAGTAAAACTCAAAAGAGTTTGTTGTAAAATTATATAAAAAGTGTATAGTGAGTATCAAAATTGTTCAGGATATATTCCAGCTATTAAAAATATAATATACAAGTCCACAGCGTAATTGAAGAAAGATGTAAAGTTTCAAATCACTTTTGTTGTTGATAAATCGTAGTCTTGTAGATGAAAGTCCTCAGAGGTGTAAAATTCCAGATATATTGTTTTTTCATTAGACAAATATGATAGAGAGAGAGAGAGAGAGAGAGAGAGAGAGAGAGAGACCAACAAAAGTACGTGCAACCCCAAAAATGAAATGAAGGCAAGGATAACAGCACCATATACCAATTTAAACATGGACACCGTCGGAAAGTCTTGCAGGAGATTCCGAAGTTGTCGGGAGGTCCAAAACATCATAATTATTCACATCAATCCTCATTTCAAAGGTGTAGATAGATAACAAATGAACCTTATCATACCTTATGTATCTAAGTAAAAAGTAAAGTCGTCGGGGTGGCCTAAAGTTGGTATCAGCCAATCAGTGAGGGAGTCTATTCTCTTTTCACTAGCACTAGACCAAAGAGATTGTTTTAGCATCTGAGGTGGAGCGCCACACTTACCATCAGCTCCTTACTTTACCACAGTGGTACCCTGTGCCACTCATACACTGAGTTGGTGATGGTCGGTATCGAACAAGGAACCTTGTGGTTTCTAACCGAACGCTCTACTGACTGAACTAACCCGGACCTTATGTATCTACCAGACATTATTAGACCTTAAATATACACCAAACCTTGTAATTCTGAACAGAAACATTCTGCACTATTGCTGGTATTAAATAATTCATGGATAGCCTATGAATTATGTAAGTACTGGAGCTGGATAAATTTTGAATCAGAGTTCGTTAGAAAATTCGCTGAGTTTGCGAGGGTTGGTATCGAATCAGGAACCTTATGTTTGCTAGTCGGTTGCTCTACCGACTGAACTAAAGCGGGAACACATATTTCAAACCCAATCATTTATTTGATGCTTAGAGAGATATTTCCATTCCTCTATCCCTTTGGCTTCAATTTATTTCCGATAGAAATATCGAGAAGGACTTTTATTTGTTTTTCTAAAGGGCTGGCGTTCTCCCCACTTTACATATCAGGTTCATTCTCCTTTCTTGGCAATGTCAAAGAGAAACCCATTATTAGATCTACAGGAGAATGTTCTCTCTCTTCCCTCTCTCTCTCTCTCTCTCTCTCTCTCTCTCTCTCTCTCTCTCTTGAACTCTTGAACTCGTAGAATATCTTTATCTCTCTCACCATATTCTCTCTCTCTCTTTCTCTCTCCTCTCTCTCTATCTATCTATCTATCTCGAAATCTCTCACTCTCTAAACCTTTCTCTCTCGCCCGAATCTCTCTCTCTCTCTCTCTTCTCTCTCTCTCTTGGATCTCTCTCTCTCTCTCTCTCTTTCTCTTTCTCTTACTCTCTCTATCTTTCTCACCATCTCTCTCTCTCTCTCTCTCTCTCTCTCTCTCTCTTGAAATCTCTCTCTCTCTCTCTCTAAATCTTTCTCTCTCCCTCTCCCTATCTTCCTCTCTCTCGCTCAAATGTCTCTCTCTCTCTCTCGGAATCTCTCTCTCTTTCTTTCCCCTCCTCTCCCCTCTCCTCTCTCTCTCTTTCTCTCTTCTCTCTCTCACCCCCCCTGTGAAATCCACTTTTCTTCCCTGGGAACATATAAATCAGAAGCCCTTATTGGATTCCAAGAGGTAATGTCGTTCTTATTACGTTTACTTGTCGCATCTACTGACCCTCTTCAGGAAATTCCAAACACAAGTCTTTGAGATTCTATCAACGGTTACATTCAGTTCCTCACAGGAGGAATGTCTTGAACTGGTAATTGTTAATTCTTCCTGCAGATTGCTTTTTCAATGTGATGCCTTCTAAAAGAAAGATTTCCGGTCGACATATCTGGAAGTTCACAAGAGTGGAGTCAAACATGGTGTAGTTCAGAATGTAGACAAATCAGAATATGATAAAGATAACAAAGAAACCAAAGATTGCACGAATAGATCATCGTGTTTCCTTTAAAATAAGACAGGGCTTATATTCATTTTCACTCCCAAAATATAACACTACAGCTTATTTTCGGGTGACGTCGAGGGTTTGCGTCGCAGGATGTAATGTCCCGGGCTGGGAAATCATTTTTAATAGTTTGACTGTTGATCAAACAGGCGTCGAAGAACTTTTGATACACAGGGAACACCTGAGAAAGGCTGGAGGATACAGCGGCCGAAACATTGTGGTATGTTTATAAATACCACGATAAAGATAAGGAGAGTCTGACTTCTCGGGCTGATCCTGTGGGTTGCTTTCTAGAACATTTCTTCGGGTTGGTCATTTTTTGTTTTTGATAAATAAATCAGCAAGACTTGTTTTTCTTCTAAGTCTTTTAATTAAAACAACCCAGCCCACAAAACCGCAGCAGTGGAGAAAAGACATCTCCAGAGCCGACGACAACGTCAGCTCTCAGCCAGTAACTAGTCGTATCTAATCTAAAACTTAAACTAATCTCCCACGCCAAGTAAAAAGGTTAACCCGTCAGTAACCGTCGAGGTAACTTTCCACTAGACTCCCGTTATTCTGAATCTAATGAACTCCGATTCAAAATATCTGACTATAGTACGTACATAATTCATAAGCTGCCTACGAATTATGTAACATATTGTTATGACCTGTTTAAGGGTCAATAAATAATAACTCAACACGGGGATAAAATGTAGGAACAAATGTATTCAGCAATATGTCAATGTACAATTGGGTAAAGTTTCCTTGTTACAGCGTACACGAAGAACGTGTATCTGCTACTTCTCGTTTGAGTAGTTTTGCTCTGTTAATATTGTTGTGATGTTAGTCCCAACAGTAAAAAGAAGTCAAGTCGAGATGGGGTAAAATAAGACAAGTGTATTTACAATTAATGGTACATGTACGACTAGCTTGTCGTTAACGGGAACAGTCCTACCTTTCCACTCGGTGTCTCACTATTTATAGTGAGAACCGGTGCATGTTCTCCACTGTAGGAACGGCCGGTACAACAAATATATATCCTTTGGGTAAGTCTATGTTCTTATCATAGGTGAGTCACCTACAACACATATGATCATAGCTCGATTCAGGGAGTGGTGCCAATAATTAGCGCCCTTAAAAACAACCTTATATATTTGAAGTAAGTGGCCGTTTGTAGTTCTAAGGACTTCGGTACTGCTATTGTCTCTTTGGTATTAGCGACGATAACGCAATAGGAGACCTAACTTATCAATCGACTCTCTTAAATATTGAACAAAAGAGACAATGCTCACTTAATTTTTGACAGCCTTTATTCATTCCTTACTCCATTAGAGCTTTCTAGAAATGACAGATGTCAAACGCAGCCACTAAATCGGTCTGGCAGACTTTCTGAGTATATGTTCTCTTTCATTCTTTTGTTCTGTCTGGCTATGTCTGGAAAAAGTTCAAACAGAACAACGCACTGGCGTTAGAATATCCTACGAGAGCCAACAGAAATAAATTCTGTTAAATAAACTAAAGAAAACCAAACTAGAAATCTATATATTAATATTAGTTATTTCTTATAAGTTCAACATAAACCAAGGGGAACCACTCTTAACTGATAAATTATCTATTCATTAATCTACTAGGAAAAAAGAAGACGGGGTTAGGGTTAAGGTTAGTTTAATAGGAAAATAGATAATTTATCAGTCAAGAGTGGTTCCCCTTTATTTATGTTGGACTTAAAGGAAATAACCGTAATACTCTTGTTCCTTAATCTTCCAACCTTAATCATCTTGCAACACCCTCTGGTTAAAACTGCGACCTACCAAATCGTCCAAGATGAAATTCAAAAATGTTATTCCTAATTATCTGGTGTTGCTTATCCGCTCGTTTCTTTTTTAGGTAAACATATCAAACGTTTTAATAATTAGATTATCATGATGTGGTATATCTACATGTCCTGTGTGTATTTTGATACTCTTGTTCCTTAATCTTCCGATCGTTATCATCTTGCAACACCTTCTAGTTTAAAAGCAGAACGTCCAAATCGTCCAAAATGAAATTCAAAAATGCAATTCCTGATTATCTAGTGTTGCTTATCCACCGAATTCTTATTTCTCATGAGTGTCGTCACGTTCCGTTTTTATTATAAAGAAAGAATGAGAAGAAAGAGACATGCTACACAGTAGAAACATAGCGAGAGGGAATGAGCGCGCGGAAGTGATAATATCTAATATGTTTCAATCGACCACCATTAAAAGATGAAAAGAAGGAAAGAAAAAAAAAATGAGTGAGAGAGAGTTAAATCGAGATTATTATACTTTTTACATATTGAACTATTTAGCAATAGCTCTTAAGTAAACATATCGAACGTTGTAATAATTAAATTATCATACAGGTCTAGCTAGTAAGTAAACGTAAACCAAACCAAAACTAGAAATATATATCTATATATTAATACTCTTATTCTATGGCATATCAACACTCCTCGGGTCATTTAATGCCAAATCAAATCTTGTTGATAAGCAAAGGATTCTGGTTGCTTACAGTACCTCCGGTTACTTAAGTGATCACTGAATTAAGTATTGAATAGGCTCATTGCTGCTTAACCTCGGTAATCTAGTAGAAGCAGGTGATTTTATGTTGTAAATGATTTTAGTATAGAAATACATTGTAAATTTAGTATACGAATGCATTTGAAATTATTCTAATATAGGCCGGTTGTTTTGTTTTATGGCATATCAACACTCCTCGGGTCATTTAATGCCGAATCAAGTAATTTCGATAAACAAAGGACCCAGGTTGCGTACACAAGCTGCTATTGCTTAAGTGGTCTCCCAATTAAGTATTGAAGGCTCATCGTTGCTCAACTTCGGTGATCTAGGCCAACGGATGGATGGTTAATAAGGACAGAGGGCAGAGAGAGAGAGGAGAGAGAGAGAGAGAGAGAGAGAGAGAGAGAGAGAGAGAAATCATGTTAGATGATTATGATGATGATTATGATGATGATGGTGATGATGGTGATGGGTACATCAACTAGTTTCTATTACAACATTCTTGGCTGGTTGTTTTGTTTCACGGCATATCAACCCTTTTTGGGTAATTTAATGCCGAATCAAGTCATTTCTATAAATAAAGACTCCGATTGTTTACAGTATCCAGTTTGCTTAACTAGTCACCCAATTAACTATGAACATGCTCATCTTTCTCTGAACGTTTGAGATGGGCTTGTTGATTAGTATTATCTGCGTTATTCGGACTATTGTCCTCATCTTCATTGTTATCTGTACATTTCGGCCGATGTGCCCTCCAGCCTTCTTCGGGTATTTCTAATAACATAGAATAATAATTAACACAGTTTAATGCCTCTACCCCTACTATGGTTAGCGGAATGAGAACAGGATAACTCCGTGGACTGAATAAAGGGTTAGGTTCAAAGTTTCGTGATGGCTCCCGATTACGACAAGAAGGTTCCCAATTACACAAGAAGGTTTGCGAGTTCGAAAAGAGGTTCCCGAGTCCGAGAAGGTTCCTGAGTCCGGCAAGAAATACCTGAAGAAGGCCGGAGAGCACATCGGCCGAAACGTTGTACAGATAACAATGAAGATGATGACAATAGTCCGAATAACGCAGATAATACTGGTGCTCATTGTTGCTTAACTTTGGTGATCTAGTCCAAAAGACTGATGGGGGATATGGGTGGATGACGAGAGAGGGGGAGAGAGAGTGTGTGCGTGCGTGTGTGTCAATGGATGATAATGATGAACTTCTTCCGGAACCTAGTACCGTCAACCCTCATTCAAGTCGGTCTTTTACTAGCGGATAATGTGACAATTCTTGACTAACGATCTCTCTCAGGGAAAATGTTCTGCAGAGAAATTAATCATTTTCAGGAATTTGTCAATGCCAAATGGTGAAATACCATTCTTAGCGAACAATAATTGATAGGTTGCTCGAAGATACGTTCTATCATTAACATCTCCCCAAAGAATTCTTTATGTCTCACGAGAACGAGAACGAGAAAAAGAAAAGAAAAGAGGAAAACGGGAAATAGTTCCTCGTTAAAACTAGGTTATGTCCACATTGTTCAGGGACTTCAAATATATAAACACAAGTCAAATACTTTGAAGGAAAACCCTTCGATCAATCGGCTGGTCACCGACTGCACCTCTGTAGAGAATTAAGACCCCAAAGGGAACACCTGTAGACCATAATTAGCAACCCGTACTTCTCGGAAATAGGTCTGTTTGAAAATCATTTTGTATTAGATAGGAATATTTGATACCATTTTACAGTAAATTATTTGTATTAAGAATAGTTACTTAAAATTATAATCGGCTCTGTCGCCTGGGGCTTTAAAACAGACTGACTGCACCTCTGCAGAGTGATGAGCCACCCCCAATGCGTCCACCTATTAGCCGTGGATAGCGATCAGTGATGCTTAATGTCGGAATCCTCGTGGCTGAGCAGTCCATGACATGCAACATTTCACTTTGACCTTTACTTTGGCAAGACGGGCGGTCGGAGAGGCCCCCTCCAAACAATCGGCTGATCACGTCAAGCCCTGGCACCTATATGATTGTCCCAACGCTATTATCCTTATGGCACACATCCAAACCTTTTTATTCTATATGTGCTAGAAGGCAGTGGTTGAGAGTCTTATTGTCCTGGGTATGACGTTAGACACTATCTGATGGTGAGGTTCCATCTCTGGTGCCCCCTTTCATCACCAATATTCTCAGGTTCACTCTGACCCGGAGTGGTAGTACCTGCTAGCTTCCTATGGGTTAAATAGGAGAAAATACATGCTTACATTCGGATGTCTAACGGCTCATTGCTAACTTTAAACTTCTTTCCCACCGTTTCCCAGCGACACGAAGTCGAGGGTCAACTTTATGTCACTGAACATCAATCATCTAACGATCTGGATTTGAATTTCAACAACCTTAAACTCAGTTATGTTTCTACACTAACCGTCTAAAAGACGACGGTACCCCATCAATATAACACTTTGTGTAAACAAATGACTATTATTAAATATATATATATAATTACTTTGAACCATATAAGTGTAGCGATTGTCTGCCCTTGTTGGGATGGAGTTGAAAGTAGAAAAAGGGTTATCTTCCCTTGACGCCAGGGTTTGCCACTAGAGGGCGTACATACACTGGCTATTTAAACACAGCCCGGGAAAACTCTCTCTCTCTCTCTCTCTCTCTCTCTCTCTCTCTCTCTCTCTCTCTTTCATCTGGCATCCACAAAGATGCACTAGACAAGTTGTCTTTGTCTGTTTGGACTTGGGGAGGAACTTTCCCCAACTATAGGCTTGTGCGTGTGCTTTCAGCGGCCATTAGTATACTCTATCACCTTAGATGGGTATGGCTCATCCGCCGTATAGCTGTGAACATGCGTGTCTTCTAAACGTCTACATGAGAGGATCACCACATGGTCCTGTACGAAGTACAGATCTTTTGAGATAGGATTTTTTATCTCTTCGTTCAACCCTTAACTCTACAAGAACTCTTTCTCCCTTCCTAAATGCTTTCGTCCTAATGTTAAAATTCATGGTGTCATGAATTGTTGATAGACCCTGTGGCTGAATAAGGGGCAATTGGCATTGAGATTAGGGAGTGGAAAACTACCAGGCTGATAATACCTCCCTGATCCCTGAAGAACACGTCACGAGAAACACGTGACTAGATTTAGATTTTAGATACAACCTGACGTTTGAGTGGAGAGGGTGTGCCTCTCTGCTAGGGTTGGTGTCTCATCCGCGCGGAGGAACATGGGCTAAATAAAAACTGAATCAAGAAATAAATGTCTTGTGAATTTAATTAATTCCAATGACTAAAATAAGCCCAACAGAATCCTTTAGAAGAAGTCCTTAGTTAGAAGACAGCAACTAGACAACAAGATGACGGCCAGAAAAGAAGAAGAGAAAACAGCCAGACAAGATAGCAAAATAGCAAGAACCAAGTAAGATCTCCAAGTAAGTCTCTATTCTCTGCTCTGTCTCTCTCTAATATCTCTGTCTTATCACCGAAGAACTTTCTCAGGACTAATACTATCTCAATTATATACCCGGTGTTATAAGGGGGTATATGATACTGTTTTGTATTTCTTATGTTGTTAAATTTGCTCTGACAATAAAGTCTGTATTTTTTATGAACTTCTTTGTTGGATTTTGTTGCATATAAATTCATCTATGTTCAGAGGTTTTTCTGAAGCCTCTTAACGTATTATAGGAAGTGGTTTTAGCTACTGAAGCTGAAACATTTAATCACTTATGAATATCAGTATTTGATAGTCATACAACTGTGTGCAAATCATTATTATTAGATGTGAATACTTGAATCATACAGCTGTGTGCAAATCATTTATATTTGATGGAATACTTGATATCATACAACTGTGTGCAATCATTTGTATTAGATGAGAATACTTGATATCATACAACTGTGTGCAAATCATTTATTATTAGATGGGAATACTTGAAGTCATACAGCTGTGCGCAAATTATTTATATTTGATAGGAATACTTGATATCATACAACTGTGTGCAAATCATTTGTTTTAGATAGAAATACTTAAAACCATCAACTGTGTGAAAATTATTTGTATTAGATAGGAATATTTGAAACCATACATCTGATATCATCTAACCGTTTTCAATAATTCTAAATAACAACTACACAAGAAATGTGAATTTAAATGTACAATGAACGCAATTCCCTAACATATAGGCATGAAATAACCCTAGATGGTTGACATGCCCATTAAAATAAATTAACCAATCAATCAACAACAAGATTGACTATAAACGTACAACGTACGTGATTTGTTAATCTCTGGGTATTAAATAACACTAGATAGGTTGACATGCCGTTAAAATCATTCAATCAACAAAATGTTAACTATAAGCGCGCAACGTGCGTTATTTGATAACATTTAGGTATGAAATAACCCTGCTCGGGTTAACATGCCATTAAAATCAGTCAATCAATTAATAAAAAGGGTAACTATTAACGCACAACGTACATTTCTAACTTCTAGGCATAAAATAACCCTGGACGGTATGGCATGCCTTAAAAATCAATCAATCCACAAAGAGTCAACTATAAGTGCGCAACGCATGTGATTTCTAACTTCTAGGCATAAAATAACCCTGGACGGTATGGCATGCCTTAAAAATCAATCAATCCACAAAGAGTCAACTATAAGTGCGCAACGCATGTGATTTCTAACTTCTAGGCATAAAATAACCCTGGACGGTATGGCATGCCTTAAAAATCAATCAATCCACAACTATAAGTGCGCAACGCATGTGATTTCTAACTTCTAGGCATAAAATAACCCTGGACGGTATGGCATGCCTTAAAAATCAATCAATCCACAAAGAGTCAACTATAAGTGCGCAACGCATGTGATTTCTAACTTCTAGGCATAAAATAACCCTGGACGGTATGGCATGCCTTAAAATCAATCAATCCACAAAGAGTCAACTATAAGTGCGCAACGCATGTGATTTCTAACTTCTAGGCATAAAATAACCCTGGACGGTATGGCATGAAAGAGTCAACTATAAGTGCGCAACGCATGTGATTTCTAACTTCTAGGCATAAAATAACCCTTGGCATCAATCAATGTCAACTATGCATGTGTAGGCATAAAATAACCCTGGAATGGCATGGTCAACTATAAGTGCGCAACGTATGTGATTTCTAACTTCTAGGCATAAAATAAACCAGATCAACAAGTGCGCAACGTATGTGATTTCTAAACTAACCCTGGACGGTATAGCATGTACAAAAGTCAACTATAAGTGCGCAACGTATGTGATTTCTAATAGGTTAATCTTAAAAATCAATCAATCCACAAAGAATCAACTATAAGCGCGCACGTATGTGATTTCTGATAGGCATAAAATAACCCTGGACGGTATAGCATGCCTTAAAATCATAAATCTACAAAGAGTCAACTATAAGTGCGCCGCATGTGATTTCTAACTTCTAGGCATAAAATAACCCTGGACGGTATAGCATGCCTTAAAAATCAATAAATCTACAAAAAGTCAACTATAAGTGCGCAACGTATGTGATTTCTAACTTCTAGGCATAAAATAAAATAGCATGCCTCAATCAATCCACAAAGAGTCAACTATAAGTGCGCAAAAGGGCAAACCAGTCAACGTGCGCAACGCATGTGATTTCTAACTTCTGGTGGACGGTATGGCATGTAAAATGCCCACTGAGATGTGCTAGGCATAAAATAACCCTGGACGGTATGGCATGCCTTAAAATCAATAAATCTACAAAAGTCAACTATAAAACCGGGACGGTAATTCAACGCGCAACGTGATTTCTAACTTCTAGGCATAAATAACTATGCAAAAAGTCAACTATAAGTGCGCAACGTATGTGATTTCTAACTTTAGGCATAAAATAACCCTGGACGGTATGCATGCCTTAAAAATCAAAATACAAAAAGTCAACTATAAGTGCGCAACGTATGTGCCTATAAAAAATCTAGGTACAAAAGTCAACTATAAACGTGCAACATACGTGATTTCTAACTTCTAGGCATAAAAATAACTCTGGACAGGTTAACATGCCTTAAAAATAAATCAATCCACAAAAAGTTAACTATAAGCCCGCACAATATGTGATTTCTAACTTCTAAGCATAAAATAACCCTACATGGGTCTACATGCCGTTAAAATCCACCAGTCAATCTAAATTACAACTTTAGCATCAATCAATCCAATATTAGTCTAACGTACGGAGAAGCAACAAAAATAAGATGAAAAAAAACTAGCACAGCAATGATAACGGAACTATTAATCATGCAACTAAATTCTATTGAATCATTGTCTAATATGTTCGGCTTTCCCGGTTATTGTTTACCAAATTACAAGTAAATCTCCAAGGAAATATAATTTCGGTATAATTATTTATCGAGCCTCTAAAATTCGTCTTAAGTAAAAAGATTCATGTGATGATTCCAGTCCGAACGACATTTAATTATCTGAACGACGGTTGCTTTTAATTAAGTTGAAACTTATAAAATAGACTGAAAGAAAAGAGACTTAATACTTGGTGTTGCTTGAAAAGACCTTCTCTCCAGATTACCTTTCTCTTGTTCTTGTTCTTGTTCGTTTTTTTTTTCTTCTTGTTCTGGTTATTCTTGATGCTGCTGCTGTTGCTGCTGTTATAGCGGCTGTTGTTGCTGCTGCTGCTACTGCTGCTGTTGCTGTTGTAGTTGTTGTTGTTGTTGTTCTTCTTCTTCTTATTGTTCTTCTTGTCTGCTTTCTGGTTCTTGTTCTTGTGCTTCTTCAATTTTCTGTCTTCTTCTTCTTCTTCTTCTTCTTCTTCTTCTTCTTCTTCTTCTTCTTCTTCTTCTTCTTCTTCTTCTTCTTCTTCTTCTTCTTCTTCTTCTTTTTCTTTCTTCTTCTTCTTCTTCTTTCCTTTCCTTTGGCCCTTTCTCTCTTTTACTTCTTCTTGCCCCCTCTCACCTTGTTTACTTATTTTTTATTTTTCTTCTTTTTATATCCCATGCTCAAACTCGTTGTTGTTGTTGTTGTTGTTGTTGTTCTTCTTCTTCTTCTTCTTCTTCTTCTTCTTCTTCTTCTTCTTCTTCTTCTTCTTCTTCTTTAATTGTTTATCTATTATTCTTTTCTTCTTGTTTAGTCCCATCCTCCTTCTCATTGTTGTCTTTGTTGTTATATGATCATTACTCTTCCTCCCTCTTTTATGATACCCCCTCACTAAGCCTCTACTTCTCTCTTACTTCTCTCTTACTTCTACTAATGACCCCCTCTTCTTTTTACATCGTTCACATATCCCAGCAACTACAAAAGGATTAGAAGAAGAAGAAGAAGAAGAAGAAGACTGGCGTAGAGACACATGATTCGTTTAATGTTGTCTGTAACGTGGACATTAGATTTTGGCAATTTATTCCATGCAGGATAAGTAGCGCTCATTGCTTTTCTATTTATTTTTAATCAAATTGTACAAATCTGTAAAAGAAAGGACACTACATTACATGGGGAATGACTTTACCATTTTTTAAGGAACTTCTTTGAAATATTTCTTTAAAAGATTTCTCATAGAACTATTTCCCCCGCAGTCTTATGGGAAAACTTGCCTCCTTGTGGAAATAAAAAATAAAACAATTTCTTGCACTATTTTTCTTCAATTTAGGGAATAATTTTCTCCTTAGTGAATTTTTATACAAAATTCTATTAATGTTGCCATTTTTGTTTTTTGGTGCAGCAATCTGATTTAGTAGATCTTACCCCATATCAAGGGAACTAGTTGTAATCAATTTTCATATTACATTTTTAGCATCGTAAGTTTTTTTCTTCTCTTCTTTCCTGTTTGAAATCTTTGTTTAATACATTTCTCATAGAACTATTTATCCTTCAATATTATTGAAAAACGTGCCTCTGTGAAATAGAAAAAAATCTTACTCTATTTTTCTTCAGTATCAGGGGAGGACTTTTCTCCTTACATCTATATCTACCTTCTATCTATACATATATAAAGGGCAGTTGCGTGAATCTGTGTGTCCGGAGGAAACTTCGAAAATAAAACAATTAACGACAAAGTAAATAGATATACACATTAAATATTACCAGAGCTCGGTTTTAGAGCAAAAATAATGAAGATTTGATTTATATTTTCGAATACATCTAAAAATTAAAAAGCCAAAATTTAACTTTAAAATAATACTGCCATTTTTCGGCGTTCTAAAAAGTAAACAAAATGAATAACGGAAGTTTTTATTTTTATTTTTTTTGTTAATTTTCCACAGAGATTTTATGCCTGTGCACTTTTTAAAAAATTGATTTATGAATTATTTATTTCTTTATGAATTCGACGTTAAAAATTTCGTAATTTGTAAACAAACCCGAAACGATCATATTTTTTAATTTTTTTTTATTTTCATGTTAGTGATGTTATTTTTATAAGATAATCACGTTAATTTGTTTATTTTAATATTAAATATAAAAATAAAGCAGCTTACTAATATAGAAAGATAATATTAGATTACGTATAAAATGTATTACATTTCACGGAAATACCCGAAACATTTTAGACGTACTTCGGGAGTTACCGTAATCTAATGTTATTTACACGTAAAATGCGATTCTAATGATATTATCTTTTGCGCGCTATTCTGCAGTTGTTCAAAAATCAGTAATGTAATTTGATATTCAACTTTTAAACACATTCAAATTTTTTTTTTAATTATGTTTCAATTTTTGGTTATACTTGCAAATCGTCGTCAAAATTAAAACGGAAACTTATTTGGTGGTGATTCATAATACTAACACAAAAAACTGAGACTAACGTGTCTACCGTTGGGATTATATTCACTACGTGTATAAATTAGTATTTAACCTTTTTTTTTTTTGCTTAAATTTAAATTTTAGCCCATGGGCTCAGTTGCTTTGTGTTAGTATTGCAATGTATAATTTCAATTAAACTTGGTTTTTAAAAAATATTTTTCAACATTAAATGTATAGTAAATAGTTTTTTTAAGCAAAAATTAATTAAGTAATTAAAAACAACCTTAATCCCCAAACCCTAAACCGTAACCCAATACGCAAAAAAGTTAATTCATACACTGTAGTTAAACTGTCATGAATCACCACCAAATAATTTTCCGTTTTAATTTTGAAGACAATTTGCAAGTTTAAACTATTTTTTTTTACTATAATAATTTGAAATTCGATCGGCTTACCTTTGAATTAATGGTATTTTTAAAAATCCTTTATTGTATTTTACATATTACAAAAAAATTTAAATATAGAATTATCTTAAATTTAGATAGTTTATTTAATTTTTTTCATATTTTTAAAAATTTGAAATATCAATTTAACAAATCGTCTCATTTATATTTTATCTTAAAAGATATTGTTAATTACTGAATTAAAATTTCTTTAAAATTATATCATTATGTGATGGTATTCCCTCCACTCAAAAAAAATCCCTGACCTCCCACCAGGCCGGATTGAAATAAGATCTTACCTACATATTTTGGGACCTATTTTTCATTAGTATTCATATTACATTTTTAATATAGGAAGTTTTTTCTCTTCCTTTTTGAAATCTTGTTTTAACGGATTTCTCATAGCATTATTTCTCCTTCAGTAATTTAGGAAATATTTCCTCCTTGTGGAAATGAAGAAACATCTTACACTATTTTTCTTTAATATTAGGGGAGGATTTTCTCCTCAGTGAATTTCATAAAAAATTATATCTAGGTCACCCTTTTTTTCTTAGGGCCACTATTTAATTTAGTGAATTTAGTAGATTATACCCCACATCTTTGACCTGGTGTTCATCAATTTTGATATAAAATTTTTAACAATTTGATTTAGTGAATTTAGTAGGTCACCTACATATCTTGGAACCTAGTTTTTATTATTTTTCATATTTTTTTTAATATAGGAGATTTTTCTCTCTTCGTTTTTTAAATCTCTTTTGACGGATTTCTCATAGAACAATTTCTCATTCAGTATTATAGGAAAATTTGCCTCACTGAGTTCTATAGAAAATTCTACCTATATCAACATTTCCCTTTTATGGGGCAACAATTTTACCCACTGTATTTAGTAGGTCATCCCCATACCTTGTGACCTAGTTTTCCTTAGTTTTCCTATTACATATATATATATATATATATATATATATATATATATATATTGTAGCGAGACAGCGAGTGGCATGTTGCGCGTGTGGGTGGGAGCAGAAATGTCACGATTAGTTGTGAAGGATGTGAAATCGTGAGTGTCCTTGAGGCCGCGATTTGTAGTGGCAAGTCTCGTGGCTGGCGAGACGAGAGTTGTGATGTATCTCACCAGACGGACTTAGTTTGTCAAAATTCTTCTCAAGTGTTACGTTGTCTTTGGTAGAATCATATATATATAATATATATATATATATATATATATATATATATATATATATATATATATTCACCAACTCCTCCGCCCGAGCAGGATCAAACACAAGGTCAATTTTTTAAGCAGAGTTTACCAGGTTCGAATTCAGGGTTTTTCTTCTCCTAGACTGGCTACCTAGCTAAGGTTAAAGAGCCCAGTCCACCATACTATTTACTCATATCTGGAGGGAGAGTAGTTTCCTAAGGGTATTAGCGCTATATGAAATGCACACAGCCTCGTCTAGGATTTGAAGTCGGGCCGACGAGTCCATTTCCTACGACGTTGACCATTACACCATGCGCCTCCAATAATATTAAATAATTTTGATATAGGAAGTTTTTTTTTTCTTTTGGAAATATCTCTTTAACAAATTTCTAACGGTATTATAGGGAAACGTGCCTCCTTGTGAAAATGAAAAGAATCTTACATTATTTCTCTTCAATATTAGAGGAGGACTTTTCTCCTTATAGAATTTCATAGAATATTCTATCTATGTCATCATTCCTCTTAGGGCAAAAAATTTATTCAGTGAATTTAGTAGATCATACCCCATATCTTGGGACCTGGTGTTCATCAATTTTGATATTAAATTTTGGTTTTTAGATTTTGGTTATTTCCTATAATAATGTTGGTTAGTTCCTATAATAAACAAAGGGGAACCACTCTTGACTGATAAATTATTTATTTATTTTCCCATTAAACTAACCCTAAACCCTAACCCTAACCCTAAACCCTTAACCTAACCCTAACCCGTCTTTTTTTCTAGTAGATTAATAGATAAATAAATAATTTATCAGTTAAGAGTGGTTCCCCTTTATTTATGTTGGACTTATAGGAAATAACCTTAATACAATTGTTCCTTAATCTTCCAACCTTAATCATCTTGCAACACCCTCTGGTTAAAACGGAGACCGTCCAAATCGTCCAAGATGAAATTCAAAAATGTTATTCCTAATGATCTGGTGTTGCTTATCCGCTGGTTTCTTTTTTAGGTAAACATATTAAATAAATAAATAATTTATCAGTCAAGAGTGGTTCCCCTTGGTTTATGTTAGACTTATAGGAAATAACCTAAATTTTTATATCGGAAAAATTTTTTTCATAGAACTATTTCTTCTTCTGTATTATAAGAAAACATGCCTCTTTGTGGAAATCTTACACTTATGGAAAAAACATTATTTCTCTTCGATATTAGGGGAGGACTTTTCTCCTCATTGAATTCTATAGAAAATTTTATCTGTACCATCATTTCTTTTTCTTGGGGCACCGATTTCATTTTAGTGAGTTTAGTAGGTCATCTACATATCTTGGGACCTAGTTTTTTTTATTATTACGTTTCATATTACATTTTCTAATATCGGAAGTTTGTGACTTCCTTCCTTTCAGCTTTGAAATCGGAATTTCACTTCAGGGAAAACTGAACACTTAAAAACTGGAGTGAAAAACTCGCATAAAGTGAAAATGACAACATATATCAAGTCACTAATATAACAGCGGTAACTTGACATACGAATTTAATTGGTTCCGCTCGTAACTCAATTTCCTTGTATATCAAATGAATTTTCATTATTGAAAAAAACTGAAATGCCATTAATCAGTTCCAGCCCCCCAAGTGGTACCTTGATTTACGAGTTCAATTTATTCCGCTTGTAACTCAATTTCCTTGTATATCAAATCGATTTTCCCTATTGAAATAAACTGAAATACCATTAATCTGTTCCAGTATATAAAAAACACACTAATTTTTTATTACAGTTTTAAGTAAGAAAATTAGCCCCGTAAGTAAATTTCCTCGTATATGAAATCAATTTTCCTTATTGAAATAACTGAAATGCCATTAAAATGTTCCAGCATATAAAAAACAACACTAATTTTTTTTATTACAGTTTTAAGTAAGAAAATTAGTCCCGTAAGTAAATTTCCTCGTATATCAAATCAATTTTCCTTATTGAAATAAAATGAAATGCCATTAATCTGTTCCAGCATATAAAAAACACACTTTTTTTTTATTACAGTTTTAAGTAAGAAAATTAGCCCCGTAAGTAAATTTCCTCGTATATCAAATCGATTTTCCCTATTGAAATAAACTGAAATGCCATTAATCTGTTCCAGAAATAATATTTTTTGAAAGAAATTTCTAGGTTTATATGTACTTAGCGGCGATAATATATATATATATATATATATATGATTTTTATCGATTTTTTATTCAATCTATGGACACTAAGTCTCTAAAGTCGTAAATTTCCTATAATGAATATGATGACTTATCACAAGTTCTATAATCTCTAAGGGGCCATTTTTACAAACATTTCTCATCTCTTCTATTTCCCGCCCTTGTGGATAAGTAATTCATAAAATGGGAGTTAATATTTACAATACTTTTGCCTAAATCATCGCAAATAATTGATTCTCCCCCCGAACATTATATTTATCTGTTTGTTTTATCAATAATGTCATATTACACTTTTACTATTAATGCTGTTGACGTTGCCTAACCCCTGTGGAGGCAAACCCCTAATTCTTTTTAACATATATGTGCTAAAAACTAGTGGATCTATGAGTAATGATGATGAAGATGTGCTTCTCACTCCCTAGAGCTGCAGAACTGGAACTTTACCATTAATACAATTTCAAGTCATACCCAGGACATTAAGACCCTCAAGCACAACTCTACTGCCCTTATAACAACCCCAAACTTTTTTTTATCATATATGAGCCAGAAGGTGGTAGCTGAGGTTTTTAATATCCGGGGCATGACGTTAAGCTCTATCTGATGGGGAAGTTCCAATTCTGGATGTCAAGGGATTGAGGAGTACCACATCATCACCATTACTCCCAGGTCCTCTCTGACCCGATGTGGTAGTACCTGTTAGGGTTCCATCTATGGGTTAAATAAGAAAAATGAATGTGAAATTTGTTTTTTAAAAATAGAGGTTTTTCAAAAATTATTACCCATGAAGAATGAGTAAAACAAAACATCTTCAGCATAAAATATCCCAACAAAGGTTGATACACCGTAAAATCTAACCAACCAACGAATGCTTTCATATTACTCTATTACTACTAACGCTGTTGATGTTGAGCTCTGGAGAGTGTGGAGTACCCCTTCATTGCCATTAATTCCAGATCCACTGTGACCCGGAGTGGTGGTACCTGTTAGGGTTCCATCTATGAGTTAAATAGTATGAATGAGTTTAAAGAATTATCTTCGACATTAAATGACCCAATGGGTTGACATGCCGTAAAACCCAACCAACCAACTAACAAAAAAATGAGTTTAAAAATATGTTTTAAAAACAATTGAGTGTTTTTCTTATTTGAATACTCCTAAAGAATGAATAAAACAAAACATCATCGGTATAAAATAATCCAACAAGGGTTGACATGCCGTAAAATTCAACAAGCCAGCCAGCCAGCCAGCCAGCCAGCCAGCCACTCCGTTCTCAGTACTCTAACTAATTGGTATTCTTATCATTATTGTTTAATAAATCAAAATATTGAATATTCATCAAGAATGAATAAAACAAAACGGCTTCGGCATAAAAAAAACGCTACAAAGTTTGACATGCTGTAGAATCCAACCAACCAACCCACGAACAAACCAACCTAATCGTTGAGGTCCCCACACCAGAGTTTGAAAACTAATACATTTGAGAAAGAAGTAAAGTTCCGAGGTCATCTTTAGTACGGTAGCCCCAACGGGCTAAAAAAGAGCTACACCCTCGAGCAAATAACTGAAACAAAACGAATAATTCCGTTATTATAATATCCCCGATCTCTCTGTAAGGCTTGCCAGTGTGTTTATGCAGGGTTACAATTTTCATAGGCTTCCTTAGAGTAACTTCCATCACAGACAATGGCCATGGGACAACTAATCGACAGTTGGGACAATAGTGTCTAGGCGTGATAAAAATCTGATGCAATCAAGGATGACGCAATATTTGTTAAGGCCAAACAAATTTCATCACACACTCCGAAAATAGATTCATATTGCTGCACACCACAGCAAATGACCGAATCTTGGGAAAAAGAGAGATCTATTACACCCAGTCATTCCTGTGGCTCTAAAACTGACCGTATAGGGAAAGAAAGAAAATTAAAACGTTTGTTTTAATCAATTTGCACAACAGACTTAAAGACGTGTGTTGTCTTCAACACCTAACTCTCAAATATATATATATATATATATATATATATGTGTGTGTGTGTGTGTGTGTGCGTTTTTGTGTGTTTTAAAAACCTCTCCGCACGAGTAAAATGTGACACAAGGTCATTTTTTAGCAGAGTGATTCTGATTTGATTTCAGAGCTTTCCTTCTTCTAGACTAGTTGCCTAATAAAGGCTGGAGAACTCCAGTATGCCTTACTATTTACGCACAGCTTGGTAGAAACAGATTCATGCATACCTTTCCCAAGAGTATTAGCACGAAGTGAAACGTAAACAGCCTCGTCCCGTTATTTAAACTCGGGTCACCGATTTCATTTTCTACGACGATAACCATAACGCTAACCGCTTTAATTTAACTCAATGTTCTTGTTGTGCGCCTTCCTTCATGTTTTATTCAATTCACAAAATGAAGTGATAAAAAACTTTCAGAAAATGTTAATGTTCATTCTAGTCACATCGGACTGCGCTATTTTTGTAAAAGTCTGAACCAACGGGTCGTCGACATTTCTATTATTATTATGTTATAATTGATTGCGTTAAATTCGAATTATAAAATATTCTATAAACGTCCAGGAATCGAAGTACAATTTTATAAGTTGAAATGTAAAGACTGGTTGTTCTAGAAAATAGGCTTTTCAGCGAGGCCATCATCAGGAGAAGATTTCTTGTTTGAAGAAATTGTTTTTAGAGAGTTTTTTTTAAAAGGGAACATTATAAAAGAATTATAGAAATTGAAATATTTTTTGAGGGGTTGACATGCTATTATAATCCGGGTAGAGGAGTGTGTTAGTAGTAGCGAGTCCATTTGTTCCGTGAAAAAAAACCTCTTTGAGGTGGGTTCTTTTTGAATGCTCTTATATATGTGAGGAAAGGTTCTTAGTACTTACGTGTATGACCATATATCTACATATATAAATGTATGTGTATGCATAGATATATGTGTGTGAGTGTAAGTATGTGTGTATCTCAGTACTGCGTGCGTAACTTTTAGATTTTTACAGGGGTTAAAAAGGGATTTGTTTGATGTGGGACGGTCGGTGTTTGTTTATTTAGGTGGGGTTATATATATATATATATATATATATATATATATATATATATATATTTTACTTTCCTCTCCGACCCAAACAACTACGGGAGTGAATGAGCTCTGATGATGATTTTTGTAAAATCGAAATATTGATCAGTATCAGCTATGATTATATTATAAATTGTTTTCTTCTTTAACAGCATTGTGTGATGTTTTCATTCCACCTTTTCTTACTCATATATATATATATATATATGGTGTGTCAAAAAAGTATCGATATTTTTGTACTTTTTGACACACCTTGTATTCTGAAAAACATAATGTTCAATTCATTGATTTTTTGGATCAAATGTAACAAGTTAAAAACTGTATTTACCAAAATAGAAATGAAAATTGAATGAAAAGCTTTGTTTACTGTTTTTTTTTTTTTTTCAGAATACAAGATGTGTCAAAAATACATAAATCTTGAAAAAAACTTTTTTGAGGTGAGTTCTTTTTGAACTCTTATATATGTGAGGAAGGGTTCTTGGGACTTATATATATATATATAGCCCTGTGCATATAAAAAAGAAAACAGTCCTGACTTTTAAAAAAAAGTCTGTTTGTTTATCACTCTATGTATGTACAGATAGATGGTTAGTTATTTGAAATATTTAATGTTCATTCTGATCTTATCAGTGTTAATTGCTTTTATTCTTTTCTTTCTTACAAAGGTTTGGCCTAAGTCACCAGGTTGTCTGATTCTATCTAATATCTAATAAGAAGAACATTATGTAAACACAATAATAAGAATGACACTTGCGCTTTGAATAATTTCGATGCTATAAACTAAAAAAAAAACACTCAATTTGTATTCGTTGTATTACATTGAATTACAAGAAAAGAAAAGAAAATCTATTTGTGTATTTAATTGTTATTTTCTCAAAAAGAAAACGAACGGCAAAATGACTAAACAAATCAATGTTGTATTATTAATGCAATTAAGCCATCAATTATTAATTTAGACATAATTATTATCATTAATCAAATGTCAGTGACATCAATATACATCTCTTATTATAATGGAGATTGTGTGTTTTTCTGTCTGTAACCGAAACTATATTACTACTCAAGTCACAATTCCCTTAGTTATTTACGTCACATCCTCCATGATTTTATTTTTATTCAATTATTAATAAAATTGTTTTACATTATTAATACTGTTGACCATATCTACATATGATATTTTCCACGTACCCCACTTGTACGGGTCAGGCACAAAGGCCCTATTTATGTGGGACCACCCACAAGCCGAGACTCATGGGGTGGCAGGTGAAAAATTGCGTCGATCCCGTCGGCATTCCCCCTCAAGGGGGGAGCCCCAGGCACTGGGCAATAAACCCAGCCCTGCCCCTTTAAATCGAGGGGGCAGGTGTTGCCTGGGGGGGATGGCCCCCTGGAATCGACGCCGTTAATTATATCAATGGTCCAGAGGCCGAAGCCACTGTTGACCATATCGATATTTACCGCGTACCCCACTTGTACCGGTCAGGCACAAAGTCCCTATTAACGTGGGACCACCCACAAGCCGAAGCTCATGGAGTGGCAGGTGAAAAATTGCGTCGATCCCGTCGGCATTCCCCCTCAAGAGGGGCGCCTCAGGCACTGGGCAATAAACCCAGCCCTGCCCCTTTAAATCGAGGGGGCAGGTGTTGCCTGGGGGGATGGCCCCCTGGGATCGACGCTGTTAATTATATCAGTGGTCCAGAGGCCGAAGCCACTGTAAACCATATCTGCATATTATTAACATGCAATTGTATTTATATATACAAAATATAGTGGTCTGCAGTGTGAATGGGAAGGCTAATTTGCATATTGATATTAAAAATTTGATTTTGATAAATATGTGCTCAGCATTATTGATTTCTAATTGTTTGGTTTTATCTTAATGAATATTAGCAAAAATCTCCCCAATAAATCGATTAACAATATTAACAGTAATTCTATTCTTTACTTCCTAATTTAACTAAATAGTTAAATTATGAAAATTTAGCAAAGGGAGGGAAGAAAAAGCAAGTTTTATTTGTTCCCCCTCTGTTTCAAATCTTTTTATCGGCATCTTATTTAGTTCCATTACCTTTTCTAAGTTAACATAACATTTTATTTCATTAAAACTTAAATACTTGCACCCGGAGGGTGCATATATTTGCTTGTAATAATAATGGCTGTCAACTCGTGTTCGAGTAAGTCTAGTTCCTGTTTTGGTAATATTCGCGGAGTTCCGTCCCGGCCTCCAGCCCCAAAAAACGCTAGCCGGTGGCTGCTGGAAAAAAAACACCAGCTACGATTGAAGTCCGTAGCCGAAGTGGTGTCACTTAAAAAAAAATCATCCAACTTAGAGCGTTTTGCAACACCCTCTGATTAAAAATAACACTCATCATTTCTGTTTTTTGTTTTTTTTATTATTATTTCACCGTCGGTCTTACTGGTGTGATTTTCCTGTTTTTGTTTTTTTAGATATTTTGGACCATATGACCTTTAGGCACCCTTTCCGCGATCTCGACTCACAAGGAGACTTTTCTCATTTACACCGTCAACATCTGGTTGTTTGTTAGGGGTTAAGGTTAGGGGTTAGGGTTAGTTTTATAATTTAAAAAAAAACTGTAAAAATCGTCTGTTAACAATTAACAATGGAAAAAATGTCCCCACGAATCGAGATCGCAAAAGGGGTGCCTAAAGGTCGTATGGTCCAATATTTTTTTTTTCACTTTATCTAACAAACACAGAATTTGGAAAAAGTGAAAAAAAAAAAAGAAAGAAAGAAATCACACCAGTAAGACTGACGGTGAAATACTTAAAAAAACAAAAATTAAAAAAACAAAAACAAAACAAAAAAATAACAGAACTGATTACACGTCAAAGTCGAAATGAATTTTTTTCTAAAGGTATCCTATATATATATATATAATATATATATATATATATATATATATATTATATATATATATATATATATATATAATGAAAAGAAGGAAAGAATGAAAAAAAAAAGTGAGAGAGTTAAATCAATATTATTTCACTTTTTACACATGAAACTATTCACAATAACTCTAACGTTGTAATAAAAAAAATATCAACTATATTATATCCACAAGTTCTGCTAGTGTATATATATATATATTATATATATATATAATATATATATATATATATATATACAATAAATGAAGGAAAAAACTTGAAATTTGCTTCATTGCAATAATTTATTTCAACCGCATTACTACAGCATCTTCAGCATCTCCAAAAAACAACAAGGGTCCCTACAAGCAAAATCATGGATATTACTGAAAAAAGAAACAATGGTTTCAATCTATCAATTTTTCGGGGTTAGTTATTAGTTTCTTGGGCTTTTTATAATTTATTATTTTTATATTCATCATTCGTAATTATTATCATAATTATTAATTATTTTTTATAATAATCATATTTATTATTTTCTTGGGAATTTTAAAAAATGTATGAATTTAAAAAAGTCTTTTGAGCTTTTGGTCGAAATAAATTTATTATGAAATGACGGTTTGTTAAGTTTTTTTCTTTCTTTGAAAATTAAATATTCCTCTGTATTTAATCTAATTTATTGATTATTATACATTGAGCTCTCTTTAGGAATTTATAAAAATCTTGTATGAATATATGTTTACACCTACAGGAGCATACAGTATGATTATACAGTGAGATTTTGAGGATCCCAGGTGGAATCATCCCTTACTAACAGTCAATTGGATACCTTATATATATATATATATATTATATATATATATATATATATATATATATATATATATATGAAAAGTTTCTTAGCAGTAAAAATTCTATTAGGACACGTAAAAGCGTATTTATCTTGAAAGCGATGGAAAAAAAATCTAAAAAGAAAGTTAGGGTACCCTTATAATTAGATTTATAATCTAAAATAAATATTCTTTTTTCGGTCAATTCTCATCAGAGAAATACATTGATAGCAGGATGGAATTGTTGAAAAAAAGGTAATTCCCCCCCCCCCTTTTTTCAATAGGAACGAGAAATTAAGAGAAATTACGAACCGTGCGGAGGGGTTTGGAAATTTCTTGTTCCACCACACGAAATGTTGAGGCTTGAGGTGTCAAAGAGAAGCAATTTGTGGAACTATTTTTGTGTACACACACACACACACACACACGAGAGAGAGAGAAGAGAGAGAGAGAGAGAGAGAGAGAGAGAGAATGGTCTGGATGGAACAATACTTTTAAATAAATCAATATATACTAAATAAGAACCAACTGTATCCGAAATAAAATGAGGTTATAGATGCCATTTGTCTGGCTTGAAGCGTCGACCAATAGACAGTTGGGAATGGAAGACTCAAATGTGCTGTCTTTTAAGAACAAATAATTTCTTTGTAGCACCTGGGAATTGGTGCCAAACTCGACCGACATAAAGAAGATATTAATGAAAATGGAGTATAACACACGTGTATATATAGTTATTTATTAAGCGTAGCTTTAATGCGGCACAAGGCCAGAAATATGGAGCACCCAGTGAGAATCGAAAACACAAACAATGGTCTGCTAATGCAGCTTTCTAACCATTACACCACATGAGATGCCCGATTTTCCAGTGTATAGTTATTTACTAAGCTTAGATTAGGCACAAGGCCAGAAATATGGAGCACCCAGTGAGAATCGAAAACAGAAACAATGGTATGCTAATCCAGCTTGCTGGCCATTACACCAGATGAGGTGCCCCACACAGAGATATAGTTATTCACTAAGAGTAACTTAGATGCGGCTCAAGGCCAGAAGTATGGGGCACCCAGTGAGAATCGAACTCACTAACAATAGTCCGCAAATTCAGCTTGTTAACCATCAGACCACATGAGGTGCCTGATTATCCAGGGTATAGTTATTTACTATACTTAGCTTAGATGTGGCACAAGGCCAGAAGTATTGGGCACCCAATGAGAATCGAACTCACTAACAATGGTCTGCTAATCTAGCTTGCTAACCATTACACCACATGAGAGGCTCTAGTTATTTATTGAGCTTAGCTTAGATGTGGCACAAGGCCAGAAGTATTGGGCACCCAGTGAGAATCCAACTCACTAACAACGGTCTGCTAATCTAGCTTGCTAACCATTACACCACATGAGATGCCCTAGTTATTTATTGAGCTTAGCTTAGATGTGGCACAAGGCCAGAAGTATTGGGCACCCAATGAGAATCGAACTCACTAACAACGGTCTGCTAATCTAGCTTGCTAACCATTAAACCACATGAGAGGCTCTAGTTATTTATTAAACTTTACACCACATGAGGTGCCACAGAGATATATAAGTCTGTATAGAAAGGCCAATAGTTTAAATGTTAGATATACCCAAATTTTTTGAACGACAGCAACACCCCCTTATTATTTTTATTAAAAAAATGAATATTGGAAATTGTTACTTAGTTTAATTTTATTCTTTAAGAATGGAGCCAAAAATATTTTTCCGTGAATTTCTTTATGATAACAATGAAATAAATCACGTTAAACAGAGCAGATCTTCAAGAGAGAAAAAACGGCAAAAATGCGTCCTTTTGCCGGATACAGATTTTAATTCATGAATGGAATTGATTCATATTACTGCACACACACTCCAAATGACATAATCTGAGGGAAAAAAAAGAGAAATCGATTACACTCTGTCACTCCAGTGCGTCTAAAATTGACCATATGGTGAAAAGATAGATTCATATTACTGCACACCACTCCAAATGACCTAATCTTAGGGAAAAAGAGAGATCGATTACACCCTGTTACTCCAGTGTGTCTAAAACTGACCGTATGGTGAAAAGATACATTCATATTACTGCACACCATTCCAAATGACCTAATCTTAGGGAAAAAGAGAGATCGATTACACCCTGTTACTCCAGTGTGTCTAAAACTGACCGTATGGTGAAAAGATAGATTCATATTACTGCACACCACTCCAAATGACCTAATCTTAGGGAAAAAGAGAGATCGATTACACCCTGTTACTCCAGTGTGTCTAAAACTGACCGTATGGTGAAAAGATAGATTCATATTACTGCACACCACTCCAAATAACCTAATCTTAGGGAAAAAGAGAGATCGATTACACCCTGTTACTCCAGTGTGTCTAAAACTGACCGTATGGTGAAAAGATAATTCATATTACTGCACACCACTCCAAATGACCTAATCTTAGGGAAAAAGAGAGATCGATTACACCTGTTACTCCAGTGTGTCTAAAACTGACCGTATGGTGAAAAGATAGATTCATATTACTGCACACCACTCCAAATGACCTAATCTTAGGGAAAAAGAGAGATCGATTACACCCTGTTACTCCAGTGTGTCTAAAACTGACCGTATGGTGAAAAGATACATTCATATTACTGCACACCACTCCAAATGACCTAATCTTAGGGAAAAAGAGAGATCGATTACACCCCTGTTACTCCAGTGTGTCTAAAACTGACCGTATGGTGAAAAGATAGATTCATATTACTGCACACCACTCCAAATAACCTAATCTTAGGGAAAAAGAGAGATCGATTACACCCTGTTACTCCAGTGTGTCTAAAACTGACCGTATGGTGAAAAGATACATTCATATTACTGCACACCACTCCAAATGACCTAATCTTAGGGAAAAAGAGAGATCGATTACACCTTGTTACTCCAGTGTGTCTAAAACTGACCGTATGGTGAAAAGATAGATTCATATTACTGCACACCACTCCAAATGACCTAATCTTAGGGAAAAAGAGAGATCGATTACACCCTGTTACTCCAGTGTGTCTAAAACTGACCGTATGGTGAAAAGATAGATTCATATTACTGCACACCACTCCAAATAACCTAATCTTAGAGAAAAAGAGAGATCGATTACACCCTGTTACTCCAGTGTGTCTAAAACTGACCGTATGGTGAAAAGATAGATTCATATTACTGCACACCACTCCAAATGACCTAATCTTAGGGAAAAAGAGAGATCGATTACACCCTGTTACTCCAGTGTGTCTAAAACTGACCGTATGGTGAAAAGATAGATTCATATTACTGCACACCACTCCAAATGACCTAATCTTAGGGAAAAAGAGAGATCGATTACACCCTGTTACTCCAGTGTGTCTAAAACTGACCGTATGGTGAAAAGATAGATTCATATTACTGCACACCACTCCAAATGACCTAATCTGAGGAAAAAAAAGAGAATTGATTACACTCTGTCTCTCCAGTGGGTCTAAAACTGACCATATGGTTAAAGAAAGGAAACTAAATCGGTAGTTATTGAGGTGATTTCAATGGATTCTTTGGCTTAAAACAATTGATCTTTTGCCCTTTCATAAAACTGCATTTGGCACTTTCGTGATGTCGTCTGCTTTTCAAGAATCTCCCGCGTTTCATTCGTTCTGACAGCGGCTAATTCACCCTCCATTATATTTCGTGGCTTCTATTTTGTGGCCCATATTATTTCTGCAACAATGGCCAACTCGAAATAGATACACATTCCAATGAATTGTTCTTCCAGATTCCTTCAGAGAAAATGAATTCAGCGTTCTCTCTTTCAGATTACATTATCCTCCCGCCATTTTGACTCGGACTTGTATCAAAAGCAATTTGGTTCCGACACTCTATCAGTTGAAACATTCAGCGCGGCTCATGCATTTTTTTCCCAAATAATCATCCTGGGATGAATGCGAGCGTGGAGGGTATGTTGTATTACAATAGGGGTTTACATAAACCTATATCCAAATGTCTAACTGGGAATAATGTATTAGTTTGTCTTCAATAGCTAAATAGTTTATATATATATATATATATATATATATATATATATATATAATATATATATATATATAAGCTTTGTTCTTTTGAACGTAGTTTTTTGTTGGGGGGGTATTTTGAAACATTGGGAAAAAAAGAACAAAAACAAATAATATATATATATATATATATATATATATATATATATATATATATATTATTGGCATTTCAGTCTCGGAAGACTATAATATAGTGTTTGTGTCCCTGAAGTTACGGCGCCGCCTGTGACTGTGAAGTCCAATATCTGAAAAACATTCTCGACCATTTATACATATATAAAGGGCAGTTGTGTGAATCTGTATGTCCGGGGAAACTTCGAAAATAAAACAATTAACGACAAAGTAAATATATATACACATTAAATATCACCAGGGCTTGGTTTTTGAGCAAAAATAATAGAGATTTGATTTATATTTGTGAAGATAATTGAAAAATAAAATTCAAATGATAACAGCATGGATTTTTTTTTGCGTTTAATATTTTAAATAGTAGACATTAACATTTATTAGCTGGATCAATGCAAGGTCTATTTTTTTACATAGGCATTTAAATGGGTCATCTCATGAGGATTCAACTCACGATTCAGTAATAATGGATCTGCGGGACTAACTTTAAAAAATCCCCTTTTACCCAGGCGTCACCTAGTCTACAAATAAAATTAATTTATATTTTTAAATATATATATATGTGTGTGTGTGTGGTGTGTGTGTGTGTGTGTGTGTGTGTGCTTATGTGTATGTGTGTGATTTTGTGTGAGTGTGTGTTTACGTATGTACGCGTGTGTGTTTTTTGTTTGTGTTTGTGTGTGTGCTTGTGTGTGTCTGTATGTGTATGTGTGTACGTGGGTTTGTTTTTGTGTGAGTGTGTGTGTTTGTATGTGTGTATGTATTTGTGTGCTTATATATATTTGAGTATGTGTGTGTGTTTTATGCGTTTGTGTGTTTGTGTGTGTGTTTGTATTTACGTGTGTATCTATGTTGTGTGTGTGTGTATCTTGTGTGTGATTTGAGTGTACTTGTGTATATGTCTCTGTGTGTGTGTTAGCGTTTGTGTCTGTACGTATGTATGTATGTATGTATGAGTGCGTGTTTGTGTGTTTTCGTTTATGTGCTTGTGTGTGTATGTTTCTATGTGTTTGTGTGTCTACGCGTGTACGCATGTGTGTTTGTGTGTGTGTGTACGTGTGTACACATGTCTGTGTGTACTTGTATACGTACACGTGTACGAAGCACTAGTAAGTGGCTATTTATCTTATGATAATCTTACTACACGAATGACACATCACGCTATTTAAGTTTATTTATGTAGACACTTTTACATTAAGGTAAGAAAAAGAATTTTAAAAAAGAAAAAAAGTCGAATATTCTAGAAGGGAAATATTTCATGAATGAATATTGAACGACGAGACAGATATTTAAATCTACTGAGACATCTGCTATAATAAACATTGTCATATTTATTCGTGCATATTTGTTTTATTTTTGTATGTACAAAATCAATTAAAGTCTCAAGAAAAATAACATACGAAATACATATTAAGAAATATTTCTTAGAATAAATACATGTTAATTTGTTGTGAAATACTGCTAATGTAACGTTGTGGTATCTGTTGTATTCACGATACCCAAAGCGATATATTCACCGTACTAAAAATGTATTCGGCACGTGGCGGTCATCTTGCTGATAAAAATTACAACGCGAGAAATATGTAGTCACAACTGCTAGCCTTTATTTCCAGGGTAGGCTCGTCTCGTGGGCTGTATCGGAGAGGAGGAAAGGCAGAGAGAAAGAGAGGAGAGGACACTGTTAAATTACTGTGACCCCATACTAGGCACCAGAGGCCCGATCCGTACCCTACGACGGTGGAAAGCAAAAAGAGACCGGTACCTTTCTTCGTTGTTCCTCGTCACCACGTCCCTTCCGGTTCCGGTCAACACCCGAAACTTCCGGTTGACACTCAATTCTCCATTCGGGGGTCACGCTCCGGTCAAATTATTTTGTGTTCATTACTCTTTTTAAAACGTTTACTCTTTCACTTATTTCTTTCTTCTTTTTTTCTAATATAGTAGTTCTCGCTCACAAAAGTCAGGACCTTCATTATCTTGTTACACTAAACTTCACTATTTACTCGACAAGTATAGATCTTCCCTGATGGTCCATCTTAACGTACAATGATCATTTTCTGACAGTCCATCTCAACCCAAAATGATCGTCTTTTTTATGGTCCATTTTAACCCAAAATAATCGTCTTTTTCAATAGTCCATCTCAACCCAAAATGATAGTCATTTTTGATGGTCCATATGAACCCAAAATAATGGTCGTAGTTGAAGGTCCATTTCAACACAAAATAATCCTGATTTTTGATGGTCCATCTCAAGACAAAATGATTGCCATCCACGTGATTCTCATTACTCTGTCTGTCTGTCTGTCTCTGTCTCTCTCTCTCTCTCTGTTTCTGTCTCTGTGTCTCTCTCTCCCTCTGTATCTCTTTATGTTTCTCAGTCTCTCTGTCTCTGTCTCTGTCTCTGTGTCTGTCTGTCTGTCTCTCTCTCTCCCTCTGTATCTCTTTATGTCTCTCTGTCTCTTTGTCTCTGTCTCTGTCTGTCTCTCTCTCCCTCTGTATCTCTTTATGTCTCTCTGTCTCTCTGTCTCTGTCTGTCTGTCTCTCTCTCCCTCTGTATCTCTGTATTTCTCTCTGTTTCTCTCCCACTGTGTCTGTCTCTGTATCTCTGTGTCTCTCTCTGTCTCTCGCCACTATCGGTCATCGCCCCTGGCAAGTCTTCTTCATGACATCCAGCATCCATACAGAGCTGATCTATATAAGTCATTGCTGGTCTGTCAACTCTACTGTATCCATGCATAGGTGTCTCCGTCCATTAGAGACTGGGCGGGGGGGCGGTATCCCCCAAGCTACAGTCTCATACGTGTATCAGTACAATGGCCACTTTATACTATCAGTCATCCCTCCAGACAAATCTTCCTCACGACATCCGGTATCCGTACAAAGCTATTCAATGTAAGTTTTTACCGGTCTGCCAACTCTGGTGTGTCCATGCGTAGGTGTCCACAGGAGAACGTCTTTAATGTGTAAGTCCTTACTAAACTAGCAGTGTCCAGTGCGTCTTGTTCGTCTTACTCGGATGGTTTGAGTGATAGAAGGTAATGTTACATAATCTATGAGCAGTTATAAATTATGAACGTACCTGTAGTTAGAATTTTGAATTAGGGTCCGTAGAAAGTTACTGGGTCCGATGAGTGACAGTGGTGACATTCCAACTGACCCGGCTTTCAAGGAGCATAGACGTTGTTGTCAGCTCCCGGGTCCATCTTCCCCCGTGGTGGAATCAATATGGGTAGGGTTGCAAATAAAAGCTTGATCAAAAAAGTTCTGCTGTGTTAATTAAATATTAAGACAAACAATGTCCAGCCCTGCACAACGAAGAATTAACGAAGAAGAACCAACCCTTTACAGCAGAAGCCCAACATGAAGAGAACATGTCGTCCAGACGAGCAGTCGAAGTAAGCAGGATATAGAGTAAGATTATCAACTGTGACCTTTTGTCGCACCCTGCTCATGCGGAGGGGTTGGTATATATATATATATATTTAATATAACAAACTTATTCGTAAATCCTCGCGGTGAGAAAAAAACAGCAAATAGTTTGATTGTAAAAATATACTACCAAGCATCAACCGGGGAGAAAAAAAATTTTGTAAAAAAGAAAAGACCAAGATAATCGTACCAACAAAAAATAATCTATTAGTACAATATCTTGGCCAAAAGAAAAAACAATTTATACGCATATATATATGTAAGATATATATATTCATATAAAACCGCCAGGAGACTAAAGCTAATAAGTAAAAAGTGCTCAATACCTAAGTAGAGCAAATAGTAAAGAAAAATCTAAGGAGTCAGACGAACCTACTAAAAGTTTCGCTTAATGCTCTTCAGGGCTGAGATCTGACATTTTTAAGCGGAGTTTAACAGGTTTTAATTCATTCTCCTAGACTGGTTATCTTACAAAGATTAAGGAGCCTCGTCTGGCCTACTATTTACCCACACCTGGAGGGAGAGAAGTTGGATGCATACCTTCTCTTAAGTGTATTAACGCTATGTGAAATGCAAACAACTTTGCCCAGGATTTGAACTTGGGTCAACGAGTCCATTTCCGACGACTGTAAGATATATAACATGCATTGCAATTTTAAATCTTAAATGCTTTAATAACATGTGTTGCTTTAGGGGAAATCTAACTCAGCTAAATTATAGGGTCCCATCTATGGGTCAAATACGAGTATGTGACAAAAACTAATGACATTTTGTTTAGGACAAGTATAATACCAACACAAGAACATGTATCATACATCAAAATGAAGCTGGTTTCTGTGGATCACATCCCTACTTTTCCACATAGACACCGTTTCTCTCAATAGCAATATTCAACCTTCGAATGAAAGCGTGTATCCCTGCCCCGTAAAATTCTGTTGACTGTTCTTTGAGCCACTTCTTCCCTACAGATTTCACTTCCTCATCACTGGAATAATGTTTGCCTCTCAGATTCTTTCATAGATCTGAAGAGATGATAGTCTGAATGCACTAAATCTGGTGAGTATGTAGGAAGCGGTAAAGTTGTCCACCCGAATGAGGCGATTTTCTCCGTTGTCCTGATGCTTGTGTTGTGTCGACCATTGTCATGCAGAAGGAGGACATTGTCGATTGGAAAGGTGGGTATTATTCGTCGGATTCTTGGTCTGAGCATCGTTAGGGTCTCAATGCGTAGGCCTTAGTTTTTTTAAAAAAAAAAACACATGAAATAAAGAAAATGGCATTACTTTTTGACTACCTTCGTAATAAAAAAAATGGGTTTAACAAAACAAGAATGAATGAAACAAAAAACACTTGACATGCCTTAAAATCCAACCAACAGCGCAACACTTAGAGATATTTTCAATCAGTTTGAGACTCAGCTATTGGCATTACTTCCAGGTCGACCTTGACCCGGAGTGGTAGTATCTGTTAGGTTTGCACCTATGGGTCAAATAGATCAAAAAGGTATTATCTGCGTTATTCGGACTATTGTCCTCATATTTATTGTTATTTGTACAACGTTTCGGCCGATATACCCTCCGGCCTTCTTCAGGTATTTCTTCTCGTGATGGCTCCCGATTACGACGAGAAAGTTCCCGAGTTCGAAAATAAGGTTCCCGAGTTCGAAAAGAAGGTTCCCGAGTCCGAGAAGGTTCCCGAGTCCGGCAAGAAATACCTGAAGAAGGCCGGAGGGCACATCGGCCGAAACGTTGTACAAATAACAATAAAGATGAGGGCAATAGTCCGAATAACGCAGATAATACTAATCATCAAGCCTCATCTGAAACATTCAGAGAAATAGATCAAAAAGGAATTTTTTAAATGTGTTTAAAAATATGTGAAAACATTTTTTGCGCCACGGACCGGTTTCATCTTAGACAATATTTTCACGGACCGGCCTTCATATGCTCCGGCCTACATTTGCTCGATAATCGTTAATGACGTAATCTAATTATAAATCATCTGCAGTGGTCTTATGTCAAATGCAAACATCAACAGACAATAAACAACCTTTTGTTCATAAATTAATTGTTGTGATGTTAATCCAACAGTAAAAAAGAAGTCAAGTCGAGGTAGGGTAAAATAAGACAAGTGTATTTACAATAATGGTACAGGAACGGCTAGCTTGCCACTAAACGGTAACAGTACAACCTTTTCACTCGGTGTCCCACTATTTATAGTGAGAACCGGTGTATATTCTCCACTGTAGGAACGGCCGGTACAACATTAATAATCAACAACATCTCTGTAAATGAAAATATTTATTTTAGAACGAAAATCCTTTCTAATAAGAAATAATTATAATAAAAAAACTCGTCAAGAGGCACAGAAATCACTTTTCAAAATAAAACATCAACATTTTGACTGATAATCAATATAAAAAAAGAAAAAATTTCAAAACGTTCTGTACGGCCCGGTACCTAATGGCCTGCGTCCTGGTACCGGGTCGCGACCCGGTGGTTGGAGACCGCTGATATGAAATAACCCAGCAAGATTAACATGCCGTAAAATCCAACCAACCAACCAATCAGCCAACCAACTATCAATTATATGCGTGCTGTTATTTTTGACAACTATGATACACTTGCACAGTGGTTAGGAATCTATAACCATCTAAGTCATCAGGTGCAGCCAATTTTATCGAAAGACCAATTAAAATTGAACACGCCCACTTCGGAAACTTTTATCCCAAAAAGTCACTCAAAACTTATAAATGTTCTTTTTTTTTTTTCGTTTGTTTGTTTCTATTTCTTTTACTTATATCTTAATTAATTTGGTCTAAGTTAATAACTTAAAAGATTCAACTTTAGACTTGGTGGCAAATTTATCCAGTTCGGCATTAGTACGAGGGTGTGTCAAGAACTAATGCCATTTTGTTTAGGACAGGTAAAGAATAAGATTACAGTTATTTCATCTTGTTAATGGATTTCTTTTAAGAGATTTTTACTCATGTTTATTAAAATAAAACTAAACATTTAGAACAATTAGTAATACTAAGCACATATTTATCAAAATTAAATTTTTAATATCAATATGCAAATTAGCCTACCTGTTCAAACCACTATTTTTGTATATATCAACATAATTGCATGTTATTAGTATGTAGATCCGGCTAATGCCGGGGGTCCAGTGGCTTCGGTCATGGACCTTATAAGCTAATATCGTTGATCCCAGGGGGCCATCCCCCAGGCAACACCTGCCCGCTCAATTTAAAGGGGCAGGTCTGAGTTTATTGCTCAGTGCCTGAGGCGCTCCCTTGAGGGGGAATGCCGAAATGATCAACATAATTTTTACCCGGCACTGATGAGCGGTTTGTGGGTAGTCCCATGTTAATAGAGCCCTGTGCCTAACCCGTACAAGTGGGGTACGAGGTAAATACCATGTAGATATGGTCAACAGTATTAATAATGTTAAATAATTTTATCAATAACTGAGGTTTAAATAAGAATAGAATCATGGAGAATGTGGCGTAAATAACTAAGGGAATTGTGACTTGAGTAGTAATATAGTTTCAGTTACAGAGAGACTGACATACAATCTCTAATATAAGAAGATGTAGGCAGCGGGAAATCATCTTTCTCTCACAGTTCCAAGATTCAACACGACTCTGGTAAGACTTATCTCCCCTTCGTCTCTAAATACAACAATCATCATTATCATCATCTTCATCATCAGGTCGCTCTGGTAGTGTTGCATAACAGTGTTTTTTTTTTAAAAAGGAGACATTTTTTCTTTTCAAAAAAAAAAAATTCTTCTTCAAAACCCCACCTCCACCCAGTCAGCTTCTGACAATTAAACCCCCAAAATATCAGAGGAAGTAAAAAAAAAATTAAAAAAACAACAAAAAAAAACATTTCGTCTGGGTAAAATTAATTTCCTTTGTCAATGAAAATACATTCAGAAATTAATTTCTCAAATTCTGTAAATTCAATTATTGAATTGTTCTCGAAATCAACAAAAAAATATATGATGGTCGGACGAGAAGTGATGAAATTAAACGATCCGTGTTCGATTCCGGAAGATTCCATTCGGTTTCAAATTTAATCAAATTATCTGAATAATTCAAAGACCTGGAAGCAATCGTTTCATTTTTGAATTTTTCGAAAAATTGCAGCCCAAATCATTAAACTTCAGTTTCAATTTATATTTCTTCATCAGTTCGGCCATTATTTGATGAAGGTGAGCGGGTGAGGATTGTTATTTTACTACCAACCAATTCAACACGACAAAAGGGCCGGTTTAGCTTAGTCGGTAGAGCACTTGCCTAGGAATCATAAGGTTCCTGGTTTGATACCGGCTCTCGCCAGCTCAACGTATGAGTACCACAGGGATCAGTGCGGTAAATGGAGGAGCTGATGGTAGGTGTGACGCTCCACCTCAGACGCAAAAATAATCTCCTTGGTCTAGGGCTAGTGAAAAGGGGATAGACTCTCTTGCTTATGGCTGATACTGACTTACTTGATATAGGTTGTCTATAAATTATGTACGGTAGATGTTTGTTTGTTTATTGATTTTAACGGCATATCAACCCGTCTGGGGTTATGTCATGCCTAACGGTTAGAAAGTTATACATATCGTGTATTTATATTTATACTTTTTAGTAATTAATTTTAAAAATGTGTTAGCATTATTGGGAATTATGTTGTATGGTATTGATTAGTTTCATGTCTATATTCTATGGTATAATTGTATTTCCCTCAAAAAAGAGAGAATATCCTCCATGTTGACATTTTCAAACAGATCTTTCATATTGTTTGCTTTAAAATAACGGTTTCTGATGTGAGCAAGAGACCTGCATTCCATGAATAAGTGTTTAACTGTCAAAGGTGTTTGACATGTTCCACATTGTGGTTGTTGTTCATGTTTGAGTATATTGGAGTGCGTTAGTCTTGTATGACCAATGCGTAATCGGGATACAATGACTTGTTCCTTTCTAGATTTCCTTAAAGTTGGTCTCCAGCCTCCCAAAGTGGGTTTGATTAGGAAGAGTTTATTGTAGATGTTGTTATTCCAGTGTTGTTGCCATTTTATATGAAGGAATCTATTAATTTTAGGTTTCAAATCAGTATATGGTATCTTGAAATTGTCGGGGATCAAATCTAGAGCTGATTTAGCTGCGGAGTCTGCTCTTTCATTCCCCCTCACTCCTATATGACTTGGGATCCAGCATATCATAATCTTCTTAGAGTTAGACATCAAGTCTAATCTATTCAGGAGCTTAATGATGAGAGGGTTTTCCAGTTTTTTTTTATTTCTTAATGATAATAGGACAGAGAGCGAGTCTGAGAAGATGATATATTTTTTGTGGTTATTTTTATAGATTATGTCAAGTTCTAAATCTATTGCACGGGTTTCAGCTGAAAAAATGGAACTTTCGTTTGGGAGAGCTTTTCTTAAAATGTTTTCATTTAAAATAGCTGCACATGCTGTTTTGTCAGTGTCCTTAGAGCCATCTGTAAAGATGTAGAGGTGGTTGGGATAGCGTTCTAGAATATTGTGGAATTTATCTTGGTAAGTGCTAGGATGGGTTTTTGTTTTTGGGAGTTCACTTCCAACAGTAATTCTAAATCATTGAAAAAATTTTCCGGAGGCAACCTTTTACTTGGTCTCTGATTGGCCAGACCTAAGCGTGAGAACAGAAAGATCCCATAAAAGCTAGTCTGGACTAAGTGATTGAACGGGACAGATGCAACGAAGTCTGCCGTCGGTGGGCAATTTCTCATGCTTTTGTTGCTCTTACTTGAGGAAATAAAGACGTATAAAAAAAACAATATCAAGTCTTGTGTTAGAGAATTAAAAACTCGTAATTCAAACTTCGTAAACTCCGCTTAAGAAATTAGCGTTGTGTCACATCCTACTCGTGTGGAGGGGTTGGCAAATGCCTATATTAAAAATTCGCGGTTTTAATTAACTTGGATTTTTTAAGAAAAACCCTTAAACATATATATTTTAAAACTGTACACAGGGTACTTAGATAAGCATATTTGATTTTGTTCAAAGGTTTCGGGGGAGAGGGTCGCACAAACCTCCATTGATTTTTTCCCTTCGATTTATATGAAATTTAAACCACAGATAAAGAAGCTATGATGCCTACTCATAAAATCTCAGCAAATTTCAATAATATTGAGACAACCTCACGCGTGTCAAGCCACCATATAGTGACATTTTTGAAAGCCCATTATTTGAGTATTGGAAGTTCTATTATTCAAACGTAAATTAACAAAAATATACTTTTTTTCAAAATAGAATTTGTTCTTTTCATAATAAATACTTGGGTTGAATAAAGACGTCTAAAACATAATATCAAGTCTTGTGTTTGTTGTTAAAAAAAGCAGATACCCTTAGTTTCTAAAAATTGTTTTTTTTTTTTAAACGAAGTCTGAATAAATCCCAAGAAGTCTGCCTGATTTCTTCTACTACTTCTTCTTCTTCTTCTTCTTCTTCTTCTTCTTCTTCTTATTCTTATTATTATTATTATTATTATTATTATTATTATTATACCTTTTGAGTTTTTCACATTAGTGTTAGCTGATGGTATTTCACTGGAGGTTGAGTGACAACATGTCTCCTCAGGACTCCAGGACTTCTGAGTATTCTAGCCGATTGCAGCAGTGCAGTAGTCTGGATGGCCTCAATTCTTCCTCTGATTTCCAGATCCTCCAGTTTTTTTCCAAGTTTATTGGGACCGTTCCAAGTGCACCAACTACAATTGGTATCACTTTTACTCTCATATTCCACAGCTTTTTCAATTCTATGGCAAGGTCCAGGTATTTTATCTATCCTTTCATTTTCCTTCATCTTCACCCTGTGATCTGCTGGGACTGCGAAGACCAGCAGTTGACACGTTTTCTTTTTTTCTTCTTTTTTTTTTTTTTTTGTTAATCAACATTAGTCTGGTCTCCTGGCTGGGATAGGGTGATCCGTATTATTATTATTATTATTATATATTATTATTATTATTAATTTCTATTTCTTCATCTTTTATTTCCGTTCTTCTTCTTCTTCTTCTTCTTCTTCTTCTTCTTCTTCTTCTTCTTCTTCTTCTTCTTCTTCTTCTTCTTCTTCTAATGCTTGCCTGATGATTTTATAATTACCGTCAAAGATAGACAATGCCCCACCTTCCCCTCCTAGAAGCACCCCTACCCAGCCATTCCTACTTCCACTAATGACTTCCTCTCCTTTTTTTCCCATCGTTCACATATCCTACAGCAACTACAAAATAATTAGTCGAACACTTCTAAGTAAAAATTAAAACAATTTTTAGAATTAAATATGAATCAATAATGGATGGAAAGAGAATTAGATATGAAGATAATAAAAATGTAGGCAACGTTGTGCTTTAGGGGAAGACTAGAAGCGACTACCGGCACCGCCTGAGTAGAGTGGGATAAAAGAAAGATAGTCTTGCTGATCCATTATTGTTGAGTTAGATCCTCGCAGGTTGCCCCATTAAAATGCCCATGTAAAAAAGTCCATGCGTTGATCCAGCTACTGTGAAAAGCAAAATTAAAGTCTCCTATTTAAAATACTAAATGCAAAATGTATGCTTACGTTTGAACAGTTCGGTTATATAATATATATATATATATATATATATATATATATATTATGTGTGTGTGTGTGTGTGTGTGTGTGTGTGTGTGTGTGTGTGTGAAGAAAGGAAGTGAATCCGACGGTATGTAAGTATATTGAGAAAAATGAAAAAACACAGGTTTAAATGGGTTAAGTGGTGAGTTTATTGGCCGACGCTGCAGTGTTTCGATCTATTAATTAGATCATATTCAGGGCATTTGTTGGTATGTGGTAGGTGATAAGAAATTATTCATCACAGAATAGTGAGCAAAGCGAGTGGTAGTCCTTGTTATTCAGTCCGTTTAAAAAAATTTTGAGGTTTGAAAAAGACGGTTTTGAAATATGACGTCAAATATTCTATTTTATGGAGTGAGTATGGAACGCTGTATTCTGATGACAATTGTGTGCTATATATATATATATATATATATATATATATATATATATATATATATATATATATATATTGGTGAGGAGGAACACTCCGTGTGAGGTTCATTAGATAGGATGCTAATCATCCGTACTGAGACCTGGATTTGCCTTGTTCCAGGTGTGTGGACGGACAGAGCAACATAGTGAATAAATGATGGAAGAAACTTGCTTCATGTACTAATTTATTTCAACTGCAAGTCGCAGCATCTTCAGGCAAACCAAAAACTTATAGTAACAATCAGGCTGTTTGTCATTCTGAGGACTCTGTGAGTTGCAGCTGAAATACATTATTACATGATGCAATTTAAAGTTTTTCCTTCATATATATATATATATATATATATATATATATATATATATATATATATATATATATATACCGCAGTTACCATTAAATCCACCAAGCAAATCAGTATAAGATCTTATTTACTTTACTAACCTGTAATTGTAGGTCAAAACCATGGCCAATACAGGAAAAGTCCTTGCTAACAGATATAGTTTACGAAGCAGTGGTAAAATCACCAACCACAAATCTAAAATTTATATAGGAGCTACCCAGCAACCAATTAAAAACAGAATTGCGCAGCACAAGTTATCATTCAGGGGCAATAAATATTGTGAGATAACACTTGCAAAACATGTGTGGTCATTGAAAGAAAAACACAAGAGTGTTACATACGCCTATCGTTCAACGCTATACAGCACTTTTCATCAGAGAGACTAAAGAAAATTGAGGGACATATATGCAAAAACTTGGCAATAAACAACAATAAATTACAATATTATTTTAAACACAACATTTAATTCAAGTTTGTAGTCTTTGGGAATCATAATACGAACGCCGACAGGCTAGAGTTTATAATGTCATTTTGGTGGAATTTCTTCTTCAAAATCAATTTAGAAAGGTTCATAATGAAAGGACTTTGCACTTATCTTTGTTTTATGGGTGATTCGTTTTCCGTGATAATGATTATTCCGGTATTAGTTCTTTATCTGGCATTTTCAATTGTGATAACTTTCTTCTTGGGAGACATTCTTTGTCTTCCCTCCCCCCACGAGATGTTCACTGACCGGGTCCCGAGTATTAACTGCCGAAACTGACGCTGCTATCAGGGATCACTTTCCTTCCTCTAAATCGTGACGTCACCTGTCTCGATACGTTTGGCGTACGTGGGTAAAGCAACGAGTGTAGTATCAGTCGTTCGTTTCGTGTGCCTTCCTCTTCTTAGCTAGGCCGGTTACGGCCATGACTAAGCGAAATTTTAGGGTCACATTCTGGGACTTCCTCCCCTCTCCCGGCGTCAAACAGTCTAATAAGTATATTCTAAAAGTTATAAAACGTTTATCATTTGATTGAACGTAACAAGAGTGATCCAGAAGTGAAATGGAAGATTATTAAGAAAGCACCATCACACAAAGGGAATGATAATCCGTGCATAATGTGCCTGCAAGAAAAATTAAAAATAGCAGAATTTAGTGACCCAGAGCAGATACTGAACTAGTGAGCAGAATTAACAAACAGATGTAGGCATAAAAATAAACACAAGCTCTGCTTAGTAAATTCCAGTGTTACATAGGGGTGACGGCGGGTGTGTAGCACACCTGCTGTATTGAAAATGGACCCAACCAAGTTATAAAATACATAACTACGGTAGGAATAAATACCCCGAAGATTAGCGCTACTGCGAGAAACTTTAGTAGGTAGATTTTAAACCATTCGATTTTAATCGTATATATATATATATATATATATAAATATATATATATATATATATGCTAAAGCTGAGTTAATCAGCTTTTACTTCCTAAAGGCTTTTTTACTGTTTAGTTTAATGACACGAAAATTATACTAAAATCTGTTTTAATTGGTTCTAATTGATCGCAATTTGCAATTAAGTAAAAAACCGACCAATCTCTTACTATACTCTCTGTCTATCACTTTCTTTCCGTCTATTGACAACCTCCTCATTATATAATATTAGTTTCTCTGGAGAGAAGAGAGAGTGAGAGGCGGGAGAATTTAAAATGTATTTCTATGTTAAATTTCACAACCAGCAACCTGTAGCTTAAATGATATCAAACATTCCCGTTCTTAGAAAGCATATTGATAATGATTTTAAGGTTTTTCCGGACGCATTTCATTTTTTTTTTAATTATTCGCTTTGCTAACTCCCTTTTCCCTAATCTTAATTATCTACACAGAGTTGAATGGGTGACCCAATTGGTCACGTTTTGTCTAGTATATATATATATATATATATATATATATATATATATACTTTGGTGCGGTACCAAGTTTCTTGGTACAAGGTGATTCTAGGTGGGTCCTAATTCTCTACCCGTAGTTTGTTGTAGAGTTCAGGTTCCGTATGAGAGCTCAATGTTTAATTATTGTAAATAGAGCAAAGTTATTTGGGAATAAAAGGCCTTAAATACCATGGGTATCGTGGTTATGGACCATTTCCACTCGCGAGTATGCTCACGAGCTTCTTCAGACCAGAAGAAGCTCGTGAGCATACTCGCGAGTGGAAATGGTCCATAACCACGATACCCATGGTATTTAAGGCCTTTTTATTCCCAAAATATATATATATATATATATATATATATATATATATATATATGAAATTGATATGTTGAAAAATATATATATATATATTTGCTATACTTAGTGTATTGAGCACTATAGCATTAACTTAAGCAACTCTTTCGGTATTTTTCTTTTGGCTATTACAATAGTGCTGACTGATTATATTTTAGGTGGTTCATACGTTTTGGTCTTTTCTTTTGTTATGTAATTTTTTTTCTCCAGTTATAAATTTGTATTTTTCAATTACAAATTATAATGCGGGGTGTCTTTTTTTTTATATCGTCAGAGTTTTAAAATAAAAATGACAATGCGAAAATTCACTAGTTCCAAAATAGATATACCTTTTATATATATATATATATATATATATATATATATATATATATATATATATATATATATATATATATGTGTGTGTGTGTGTGTGTGTGTGTGTGTGTGTGTTTGTGTGTGTATTAACCATCATCAGAGCAATATCAAGACGTGATGTCATGAAGCTCCATTTTAAGAATGAAGAATGAAGAAAAAAAAGAATGAAAAACAAAGAATGAAGAATATAAAGAATGAATAATGAAAAAGAATGAAACATGAAAAAGAATGAGAAATGAAAAGAATGAAGAACGAAAAATAATGAAACATGAAAAAGATGAGAAATGAAAAAGAATGAATAATGAAAAAGAATGAAACATGAAAAAGAAGGAGAAATGAAAAAGAATGAAGAACGAAAAAGAATGAAACATGAAAAAGAATGAGAAATGAAAAAGAATGAAGAACGAAAAAGAATGAAGAATAAAAAGGATGAAAAGTTCTTTTATTTCAAAATGTGCTGAATATTCAAGAAAGTTTTTTTTTTCAAAAATTGAAGCGTCCATTATAAAAATGTTTTAAAACTTTTAAGAGTAAAGAAATTCTACAAATTTCTTAAAAAAACAATATAAGTATTTAGACAAGTAAAACTTACCAATTCTTGAAGTAATTTTTTTTTTTAATTCTCATTAGTCAGCATTTTTGGAAAAAAGCTGTTAATGATAACCAAATAAATTTGTCAATTTTTTTCTTTTCATTTTCACATGAAAACAACTTTTCTTGACGGAGTTTCATGACATCACCAATTTGCTCTAGTCTACAGTGGAATCAATAAAAAATATCCCTAATGTATATAACAATTAAGATGAGGACAATAGTCCGAAAAAATTAAATAATACAAATACACAAAAACGTAAATATGAATGTACAATGAAGACGATTCCTTAACATTTAGGCACAACATAGCCCTAGATAGGTTGAGATGTCATTAAAATCAAAGTATCTATTTACTTCATCTTATCATCATATCATTAGAGGCCAATTTGTTTTAGTTTAGAGGGGAATCAATAAAAAATAATATCCCAAATATGTGGGGGGGGGGTACACACCATGAAAAAGGATTCGCCAACGCCATCCCAATGGTTTTATAGAATGAGACATCAGTTATACGCACTGATCTATCAACTCTGAGTTCAACGGTTTTATTTTTAGAAAACATGGAGACTTTGTGTCGAGTTTTATGAGAATAGATGAATGTAACTCTTTGTTTTGTGAATGTGTGCAACATGATTTCTTTTCTGTTGAGAAGAATGAAGAAAAAGAATGAAGAATGAAAAAGAATGAATAATGAAAAAGAATGAAGAATAAAAAAGAATGAAGAATGAAATAGCATGAAGAATAAAAAGAAATGGAGAATGAAAAAGAATGAAGAATGAAAAAGAATGATGAATGAAAAAGAATAAAGAATGAAAAAGAATGAAGAATAAAAAGGAATGAAGATTGAAAAAGAATGAAGAATGAAAAAGAATAAAGAATGAAGAATGAAAAAGAATGAAGAATAAAAAAGAATGAAGAATAAAAAAGAATAAAGAATGAAAAAGAATGAAGAATAAAAAGGAATGAAGAATGAAAAAGAATAAAGAATGAAAAAGAATGAAGAATGAAGAATAAAAAAGAATGAAGAATGAAAAAGCATGAAGAATAAAAAGAAATGGAGAATGAAAAAGAATGAAGAATGAAGAATGAAAAAGAATAATAAATGAAAAAGAATGAAGAATGAAAAAGAATAAGGAATGAAAAAGAATAAAGAATGAAAAAGAATGAAGAATAAAAAGGAATGAAGAATGAAAAAGAATAAAGAATGAAAAGGAATAAAGAATGAAAAAGAATAGAGAATGAAAAAGAATGAAAAATAAAAAGGAATGAAGAATGAAAAAGAATGAAGAATAAAAAGGAATGGAGAATGAAAAAGATTAAAGAATGAAAAAGAATGAAGAATGAAAAAGAATGAAGAATAAAAAGGAATGAAGAATGAAAAAGAATAAAGAATGAAAAAGAATAAAGAATGAAAAAGAATGAAGAATGGAAAAGAATGAAGAATATAAAGGAATGAAGGATGAAAAAGAATAAAGAATAAAGAATGAAAAAGAATGAAGGATGAAAAAGAATGAAGAATATAAAGAATGAAGAATGAAAAAGAATGAAGAATGAAAAAGAATGAAGAATCATTGAAGAATTTCCTTTGAAGAATCAGCCAAGAAGACAAAACGGAATCGGTAAGTATTCAAAACGGTCCGAACAAAACAATTTCTACTTATTGTGGAATTCTTTCTAAGCGAATTAATTCAGCCATTTCTTAGCAAACTTCATTTTACAATTTGATCACGTGTAAGAGTTAGGAGGTCACGTTTAAAGGATACAGGGTTATAGAATTCTTTTTCATAGCATGTGAGGCTCATTAGTGTCATGGCTCTAATCTTCTCTTGGTTGGACTTATTCTTGGCATTTTATGATTGTATTAGTCTTTGGTATTTGTATTGTGGTCATGTTATCTCAATCCATCACAAATCCTCCTCCTTCCTCTGCGCTTCAGACTCCATATTTATCAATAAACAGTATATATATATATATATATATATATATATATGTGTGTGTGTGTGTGTGTGTGTGTGTGTGTGTGTGTGTGTGTGTTATGTATAAAGTTTGTTCTTGCGAACATTGTTTTTTTGGTATTTTGAAGAATTTGAAAAAAAAGACCAAATAAAAAAGAAAAAAGAACAGAACAAAAAACAGAATTTTAATATTCCACTGTTGTTCTGTTTCGATCAATTCCGATATTTCGGGTGAACATTCGCCCTTTTTTAAGGTATAGGGAATAGAGACTGGAGAAAAATGAAATACTGTATATGAGAGAAAAAATATATATATAAATAGTATATATATATATATATATATATATATTATATATATATATATATAGTAGACAAAACATGACCCGTTGGGTCACCCAGTAAGCTCTAGGTAGATAATTAAGATTATGGAAAAGTGAGTTTGCAAAGCGAATTAAATATTGCCATACATAATTCATTACATTCTATTTTCTTATGTTTTTATACAATACACTGGTATTTTTCTTATTGAGAAAAAAACTAACACAAAATTAGGGTGGTTTTTGTGGTCGGATTAATGAAATTTCAGTTTATTTTAATGGTGAAAATTGATTTGACATACGTGGAAACTGAGTTACGAGCAGAATGAATTAAACTCTCAAGTTGGAGTATATATGGCACTCATATGAATAATATATATATATATATATATATATATATATATATATATATATATGGATTGGAATAAATCCGAGAAAATGTAGTAAAGAATAGGGGGAAAAATGTAGACAATGGAACAAAACCCAGACAAGTATATGTAGGAGATATATTTTGGCGTGCCTTGAGCTTGGCGTCATCAGTCGTTTTATTTATCGTTTATTTATCAAATAAAACGACTGATGAAACCGAGCTCAATGCACGACGAAATATATCTCTTACATATACTTGTCTGAGTTTTGTTCCTTTGTCCGCATTTTTCCCTCTATTCTTTTCAACATATATATATATATATATATATATATATATATATATATATATATATAAGTTAGCAGACACGGTATAAACGTCGCTTGCTGATTTTCTTTGATTACCTTGGTTAGGCTTTATATATATATGAATTTAGAGCGGCCAAACACAGGGTAATAGATAAGGGAATTAGCCTGGTGGTAAAGGACGCAAGAGATATTTATTAGCATGCCTACATTTAGATATAAGTTCACTTAAAAATTTTTTTTTTATTGAAGTCCGTAGCAGATTGGAAATAAAACTATCTAATCAAAGGTATTTATAGCGTGAGGTAATGTCATGAGGTAAAATGTTAATACAGGTGATTTTCCCGAATATATATATATATATATATATATATATATATATATAAAGATAAATCTAATGAGTGAGACGAACCTACTAAAAGTTTCGCTTAATGCTCTTCAGGGCTAAGATCTGAGTCAGATCTTAGCCCTGAAGAGCATTAAGCAAAACTTTTAGTAGGTTCGTCTGACTCATTAGATTTATCTTTATTATTTGCTCTACTTAGGTATTGAGCACTTTTTACTTATTAGCTTTAGTCTCCTGGTGGTTTTGTATATATATATATATATATATATGCATATAAATTGTTTTTTTCTTTTGGCCAAAATATTGTATTAATAGATTATTTTTTGTTGGTACGATTATCTTGGTCTTTTCTTTTTTCCCAAAAAATTTTCTTCCCGGTTGATGTTTGGTAGTATATTTTTACAATCAAATTTTTGGGAGAATATGTGCTTAATTGAAGTCGTACCTAATTTTGAAAGTTAATTAATTAATAATTAATTAATTAGGTGGGCATACCTATTCAAATGTAAGGCTAAACAAATCGAGAAAAATCAATTTCTGTATGTACATTTCGGCCTATTAAGCCTCATCAGCAGAGCTATAGATAGGAAGACCGCCTTGTGCGTTATTCGAACCCTGACTGTCAAGCTGACAGGCGAGGACCGTAACCCCTACAGCAACCGGACTTTCCTAGATTTTTCGTTTTGTTTAGAAGTAGGTTATATTTCTCTTACAGTGACCTTTTCTACACGACAGCATGAGAAGTAAATACACAAACGATGTGTTTTTTATATGACTTTTTTTAGCCGACAATTTATATATATATATGAAAACTTAAACCCGTGCAAATATATATATATATATATATATATATGTGTGTTGTGTGTGTGTGTGTGGTGTGTGTGTGTTTTGTGTGTGTGTGTGTGTGTGTGTGTGTGTGTGTGTGAGTTTATATAAACTTAAACCCGTGCACATACAGGAAAATGTATAATAGAATTAGTCTGGTGGTACAGGACACAAGAGATAATCATTAACAAGTCTACATTAAATATCAATTCGTTTTTTTTTAATTCTTCATAGTCACGAGGTAGAATGTTAGTACAGATGACATTCACCCGAATATATATATTATATATATATATATATTATATATTTATATATATAATATATAAAAGTAAAAGTAAGTAAAGTCGACGGGGCGGCCTAAAGTCGGTATCAGCCGTCAGCGAGGGAGTCTATCCCCTTTTCAATAGCGCTAGACCAAGGAGCTTGTTTTTAGCATCTGAGGTGGAGCACCACACCTACCATCAGCTCCATATATATATATATATATATATATATATATATATGTTAAAAGAAAGGAAATGAATCCGACAATATGAGTATCCACCTTTTCTTACTCATATATATATATATATTATTTGGGGGAATATGTGCTTAAATGAAGTCGTACCTAATAGGAAGACCGCCTATCTATAGCTCTGCTGATGAGGCCTAATAGGCCGAAATGTACATACAGAGATTGATTTTTCTCGATTTGTTTAGCCTTACATTTGAGTAGGTATGCCCGCCTAATTATTTAACTACTAATTAATTAACTTTCAAAATTAGGTACGGCTTCAATTAAGCACATATTCCCCCCAAAATTGTCGGCTAAATAAAAGCCACATCAAAACACATCGTTTGTGTATTTACTTCTCATATATATATATATATATATATATATATATATATAATTTACAGCCGTCCAAATACAGGAGAATGAATAATGGAATTAGTCTGGTGGCAAAGGACACAAGAGATATTTATTAACATGTCTGCACTTAAATATTAATTCGGATGTTTTTCTCTTTTTAAAAAATTATGATAAGCTTTTTTAATCAGCCTTAGAGCAAACACATCTGATAATGTTAATTCTTTTCCTAAGTGCTTGTCTCTTATTCGCCATATTCTCTTCTGTCTTATCTGCACAAAACTTTGACACCATAGCGTTTCACCTAATAAATAGGGCAGCGTCTATTTTGTCGTTATCTGCTCCATTGCTGTTGGCCTCCGGTCGGGTCTCGGGTGAGAGGTGTTTGCTTGTGTAAGAGGTGAAATCGTTACGAGTTGCTGTTGAGATTACAACCAAGTTAATTACTAAAGACTAATTAAAGCGATTACTCTCGTTGGCTTCTCAAAATCTGAGTAAAAGATTTTTATTATCTTAGTATCACTAGAAGTTACGGCTTAGATTACATCCAATCATCATCATTATCATTATCATCATCATCGTCCTGTCACTCTTGCAGTCAAGTCACGTTGAAAATACCGGTTCCCGTTAGATCATCGAAGTTAAGCAGCAATGTGCCCATTTAAGCAACTGCAGTACATGTACTGTAACCAACCTGAGTCCTTTCTTTATCAAAATGCAATGATTCGCCATTAAATGACCCGAACAGTGTTGATATGACATAATATGAAATAACCGACTCACCATCATATCTATCTATCTATCTTTCATATCTAACTATCTATCTATCTTTCATATCTATCTTATATTTCTATCTATTTATCTATCTGTCTATCTGTCTCTGTCTATCTATCTCATATCTATCTATCTATCTATCTATCTATCTATCTATCTTTTCATATTAATCTATCATCTATCTTTCATATCTACTTATATTTCTATCTATTTTATCTTATCTGTCTATCTGTCTCTGTTCATATCTATCTATCTCAGCTATTCATATCTATCTATCTATCTATCTATCTATCTATCTTTCATATCTAACTATCTATCTATCTATTTTCATATCTATCTATATTTCTATCTATTTTCTATCTGTCTCTGTTCTATCTATCTATCTCAGCCTATTCTATCTTATCTATCTATCTTCTATCTATCATATCTAACTATCTATCTATCTATCTTTCATATCTATCTATATTTCTATCTATTTATCTATCTGTCTATCTGTCTCTGTTCATATCTATCTATCTCAGCCTATTCATATCTATCTATCTATCTATCTATCTATCTCAGTCTGTTCATATCTATCTATCTATCTATCTCAGCATATTCATATCTATCTATCTATCTATCTATCTATCTATCTATCTATCTCTATATCTATCTCAGTCTGTCATATCTATCTATCTCAGTGTGTTCATATCTATCTATCTACTATCTTTCATATCTATCTATATTTCTATCTATTTATCTATCTGTCTATCTGTCTCTGTTCATATCTATCTATCCCAGCTATTCATATTATCTATCTAATCTATCTATCTATCTCAGTGTGTTCAATATCTATCTATCTATTATCTATCATATCTATCTTATATTTCTAATCTTATTTATCTATTGTCTATTATCTGTTCATATCTTCTTCAGCCTTATCATATCTATCTATCTATCTATCATATCTATCTATCTCAGTCTGTTCATATCTATTATCTATCTTATCTATCTATCTATCTATCTATATATCTCAAGTCTGTTCATAATCTATCTATCTCAGTGCTGTTCATATATCTATCTATAATCTTTCATATCTATCTATATTTCATCTATTTATTATATCTATCTGTCTCTTTCATATCTATTATCTTTAATCTATTCTATCTATCTATCTATCTATCTATCTCTAGTTCTGTTCATATCTATCTATATATCTTCTCAGCATATTCTATCATCTATCTATTCTATCTATCTATGTATCTCTATATCTATCTCAGTCTGTTCATATCTATCTATCTCAGTGTGTTCATATCTATCTATCTATCTATCTTTCATATCTATCTATATTCTATCTATTTATCTATCTGTCTATCTGTCTCTGTTCATATCTATCTATCCCAGCCTATTCATATCTATCTATCTATCTATCTATCTATCTATCTAATCTCTCTCACAACGTATACG
>CM042173.1:45819411-45824411 GCA_023376005.1 Doryteuthis pealeii
ATCTGCAGCATATTATATTCGTTCTATCTATTCTGCATTCATACTTATCTATCTATCTTTGTATTTGCTCTATATCTATCTCTCAGTCTATCATATCTATCTCATGTGTTCAATCTACTATCTATCTATCTTTCTATCTATCTTCTATCTATTCTTCATATCTATCTATTTCTATCTATCGTTATATGTCTCTGATTCAATCGTCTCTTCTCAGCCTATTCATATCTATCTATATCTATTCCACTCTGCGACTTAGATAAATAGATAGATAGATAAATAAATAGATATGATCAGACTGAGATAAATAGAGAGATAGAAACAGACTTAAATAGATACATAGATAAATAACATATTATGGTCAAGTCAAGCACTGATTTCTGCTAGATCACCGAAGTTAAGCAGTGATGAGTTCAATTTTTAGATGAGTGACCATTTAAGCAACAGTAGGTACTGTAAGCAACCTGTAAAAAAGCCTTGTCTTTGGGGGATGGTTTGATGTGTGAGAATAACGCAAGATTCCATAATTCTACGTAGTGTTCTATTGTGTATGTGAGTTAATATTTTGGCACTTTTAAAATCAAAGGTATGGTTATTGTCTAAAAAATGTTTAGCTAGGGCGTTGTTTAGAAAACCTCGTTTAATATTATATCTACGTTCAGAGACCCTTTTAGACAAAGATCTAGAAGTCTCTCCTACATGTTTTTATTACAATTATTCTCACACATCAAACTACAGCCCAAAGACAAGGCTTTTTTAGTATATCCCCTTATTTAGCGACACGTAAACTCAGAAATCATAAAATCCCCTTCACATAACACAGACATACACTTCCTAACAAATTTAAATTTCACATTATCCCAATAAACCCTTACACCATTCATATTTTTTACATAAAAAAGTAATTTTTTAAAATAATTAAATAAACATTTCTTTTCTGAAAAAATCCGTTACTAACCGCCCATGAACGGGTTAAACTCTTCTTTTTTTGAAAAAGAGAATTTTTCTATTTTGAATTTGAAATATGTATTTTTCTTTCAAAAACTGTTACACTTAAGATATACAATCATGACGTTGGCGGAGAAACGCGCAGCGGATGTGCAAATGACGAGGCGATCACATAGCTTACACGCTTTTTGGAACAACAATGCTTCCGGTTTGAATTTAAATTATTTTCTGCTTCTCTCTTGATGGGTCCGGATTAAAAACAAGCTCTGAGGATAATTTTTTTTATAAATCGAAATATTGTTTAATATTAGCTATGAAAATGATATAAAATATTTTCAGTTCAACAGTATTGTGTGTTTTCATACCCTTTTATCTATACATATACCGTCGGATTCATTTCCTTACTCTTAACTCATATATATTATATATATATATATATATATATATAATATATATATATATATATATATATAGTTGGGCATCAATTTGTTCTCGTGAACATTTTTCTGCGATATCAGGAAGCATAGGAAATATATAAAAAGTGAACAAAATCAAAAAAAAACAGAGTTCTAATATATAATCGTTGTTTTGTTCTTGGTTCGCTCTATTTTTCCAATATTTCGGGTGACATTCACCCTTTTTCAAGGTATTTTTGACAACTAAATATAACGTAATAGAAAAATGAAATAAAACAAATGTGAACAACATCAATGAGAAAGGATTTGGTGTTGTTTAGCCGATACTTTTGTTTGGAAATCGTGTGACGTATCTCACCTGAAATTGATTACGGCATTTGATTGTTCGAAATTCAACTTGACCTTTGATCGTGAAAGTCATGCGTAACGTAATGAAAAATAAAACGAATGAAAATAAAATTACAATACATCATTAAAGAATTAAAATGTGGTCCCTCACTACGTCTTAGCTTGAATTTGGATACTCTGTATTCCCAGTTTTCCTTACAATCAAACACATTGGAAAAATAAAACTATCCAAGGACAAACAATGATTTATATATTAGAACTTTTTTTCTGTTTTTTGTTCCCTTTTTATACATTTCCTATGCTTCCTGATATCACAGAAAATGTTCACAAGAACAAAATTGATACACAACTAATTTTATATATATATATATATATATATATATATATATATATATATATATATATATTTAATATACCAAGCGTGTTGGTAAATCCTTGCGGTGAGAAAAAAACCAGCAAATAGTTTGATTGTAAAAATATACTACCAAACATCAACCGGGGAGAAAAAAATTTTGGGAAAAAAGAAAAGACCAAGATAGCCAACAAAAAGTAATCTATTGGTATAGTATTTGGCCAAAAGAAAAAAACAATTTATATGTAAATATACGTATATAATATATATATATTCATATAACCGCTAGGAGAATAGCTAATAAGTAAAAAGTGCTCAATACCTAAGTAGAGCAAATAATAAAGATAAATCTAATGAGTCAGACGAACCTACTATTAGTTTCGCTTAATGCTCTTCAGGGCTAAGATCTGACTTAGCCCTGAAGAGCATTAAGCAAAACTAATAGTAGGTTCGTCTGACTCATTAGATTTATCTTTATATATATATATATATATATGAGTGTGAAATCATAATATCAACATTAATTATATATATATATATATATACCATTTCTCTGAATGTTTGAGATGAGCCTTGATGATTAGTATTATCGGCGTTATTCGGACTATTGTCCTCATCTTCATTGTAATCTGTACAACGTTTCCAATTGGACACATGGTCTAGTGGATAAGGTAGTTAGGTTAAGACAGTTCTAAGTGACAGTTATCTCTGGATTCCAGGTTCAATTCTGACCGGCGGCAGTAACATAAACAAATAATTAACATAGCTCCTACCCCAGCTATGGTTAGCGGAATGAGAACAGGATACCCCCGTGGACTGAATAAAGGGTTAGGTTCAAAGTTCCATAATGGCTCCCTATTACGACAAGAAGGTTCCCGACTACGACAAGAAAGTTCCCGAGTTCGAAAAGAAGGTTCCCGAGTCCGAGAAGGTTCCCGGGTCCGACAAGAAATACTTGAAGAAGGCCGGGGGCATATCGGCCGAAATGTTGTACAGATAACAATGAAGATGATGATATTGCAGATAATACTAATATATATATATTCTTGGCATTCTTTCGTCTGGTAAGGACGATGGCGTAGTGTCCAATTCTTTTTCCTTAACTACATCTTCGCGAGTGGCTGAACAGGCCAATTTTTGAATAGCATTCTCTGGTGCAGTGACTACATACAAACAGTGATGTTTGCTGGAGTTGTTGTCTCCGCTAAATCACCGAATTTAAGCAGCGATATATATTTAGTTGTTAAAAGATACCTTGACAGAGGGTGAATGTCACCCAAAATATTGGAAAAATAAAGCGAACCAAGGACAAACAATGGTTTATATATTAGAACTCTGTTTTTGTTCTGTTTTTGTTTACTTTTTATTTATTTCCTATGCTTCCTGATACCACAGAAAACGTTCATAAGAAGAAATGGATACACAACTATATATATATATATATATATATTATATATTATATATATATTTTCCGTAGTTAGGGTCTTTCCATGTGTAGTTTAACCAAGCTGATGCAGGTAGACCATAAGGAGAGCTCAATGTGCCTAATACCAGTGAGTAAAAGGACAGAGCAATATATTTAGTAAATGAATGAAAACTCTAAACTTGCTTCATTACAATAATTTATTTCAACCGTATTAATACGGCATCTTCAGGTAATCACAAGAACATGACTCTTACCTGAAGATGCCGTATTAATACGGTTGAAATAAATTATTGTAATGAAGCAAGTTTAGAGTTTTTCTTCATTTACTAATATATATATATATATATATATATATATATATATATATATATATATATTGTTGGAAATTCATTAGGGGACAAACTATCCGGCATTACTGGCTAGCAGCACCAACCGACCTTGTTAGGACAAAACGTTGCGGGGCTGCTCTTTCTCTTACAACCCTTGTCGGGATAAGGTGGCCTGCTAGGATTTAACTAAACCCACGACGTCTAAATTCCCTGCTTTCCACCCCCACCTAGCTTCATCTCACTACCTCCACGTGGCGAGTAGGCATAAGAGTAGAATACTTATCACACACGCCTGACGGTCGATGAAGTCTGTTCCGACTTTGAGGAGTTAGGGCCTTCGGCTAAAACTACTTCTACATATTAAGTTTCGGACTAAAGGCTACAAGAACTTTGTTCCAACAAAGAATAGTTATTCACGACAAATTCCTTAGCACTCTGCAACCTTAACAATATCTAAGAAATTCTAAGTTGACCAAACTATCATATTTACTAGTAGCCTTGTCCGACCTAAACTAAACGAAGTATTCAACTAATATATAATTAATAATTAATATAATATATATATATATAATATATAAACATATATATATATAAATTCTCCCCCTACTCCTTCCACTAAACTGATGTAATATCACTCAACTCTCCCCTCCTCCTTATCTTCCCCTGACATCAAACACACCACTACCAAGAACTTTACCCTCCTCCCTTGACCTACCCCTGTGCCCATCTACTCCTAACCTACTCTCTACTTCCTGTAAACTATCCCCACACTTCATTCATGTCAGCCCCTATCCTCCCTCCCTTCACTTCCGCAACTAACTCACCCCGCCTCACCAAATCACATGTACTTGAACGTAATTTTGCTTTCAATATAAATCTTTGGCTGATGATGTCCGTATAAATCGGACTAAACATTTAAACTCTTAGATTTGTTTTGAGTTATCATTTCTTGTTCACTATCCTTTTACCTACCTCATACTGTCAGATTCTACTACATCCATCCTATCTTTATATATACTAGCAAATATCTGCACCCTCTGGGTGCAGGTATATAAGTTTTAATGTAATAGAATATTATATTAAATTAGAAAGGCTAATGAAACCAAATAAGAATGCAGATATAACTAATAATTAATTAATAATTGATATAACTCTACATCACTAACCTCCAGGTTTGTAACTGT
>CM042173.1:45829411-45861911 GCA_023376005.1 Doryteuthis pealeii
TAGAGAGAGGGGGTGAGAACGCGAAAACAATAACGCTAATCTGTTTCAATCGATGATGAAAAGAAGGAAAGAAAGAAAAAAGAGTGAGAAAGAAAGAGAGAGATAAGGTTTTATATATTGAACTCGGGGCTGGTTTAACTCAGTCGGTAGAGCGTTCGGCTAGGAATCACAAGGTTCCTGGTTCGATACCGGCTCTCGCTAACTCAGCGTATGAGTAGCACAGGGATCTGTGCGGTGAAGTGAGGAGCTGACAGTAGGTGTGGCACTCCACCCCAGATGCTAAAAAGACAATATCTTTGGTCTAGCGCTAGTGAAAAGGGGATAGACTCCCTCACTGTCTGGCTGATACCGACATTAGGCCGCCCCGACGACTTTACATTTTTTACATATTGAACTATTCGCAATAGCTCTTAAGTAAACATATCAAACTTTGTAATAATTAAATTATCATACTGTGGTATATCCAGAGGTTCCGCTAGTTTTATAACACTATCAACTTTTATTTCCCTAGATATCAAGGTTAAAGAGCACAGTCTGCCCTACTATTTACCCATTACCGAAGGAAGAATAGTCGGATTTATTCACACTTGATTAAGTGAATAACAAAAAACTGAACGAAGTCACATTTAGTTTTGTTATGCTTTTTTCTTTCTTTCACTTAAAGATGTTATATATTATAACACTAGGGTTTTTACTGTCTACTGGTCTTCGAAGAAAGGGACCCCCGACGCTTCAGAACTGATGTCCTTAAGTTTATTTAATAAACACTGTGAAACTGTACAAGGAAAGACAAATAAGATTCAATAAAAGAATAACAGCAAGTGCATTTCAAAGAAATCAAAAACCTGAAAGAAATAGGAGCTTACCGTGTTGCCTGTCCCGACCAGTGGCGTAAACTAAAAAGGATTTGTATGCGAGTTCCCTTTACTACTTTTTGTGTAGGGAGTTGTAGACCACAGAAACTAATGGTCAGCACAAAATGGGATTAATAAAACCCATTAAACTACTCTAAATTGGATTCTGTGGTTGTAGTGAAGTTTATAAATAAAAATAACTATATAAAAATAAGATATAATTAACTGGTCAGTTTAGTGGCAGTTCTAAGGGTAGGTCGATTTTTCCCTTTTTTACATATCAAATTATCCCAAACAACGAAAGTTGTGTGTTAGTATAATGAATACTGATCCCCAAAACTAGATCTCTTACTTGCACCATTGTTTGAGGAAATAGCATCAAAGATCGTCTACTAAAATGCACCAAAAATCCTTGTTACGCTAAATTTAACCTAGAAATTGGTTAGAAATTTAGCAATTTAAATATCTAAACAGAAAAGGTTGTCATTTTAAACGAAATGAATAAAATATAACTAGAATTTATCTTGAAATATGCTGCCATCATCACCGACACATCAGCTATGCGCTGTTACCTAATAATTAAGCTGTAACAGAGATAACACTTTAAAAGATTGAAATCTATTGCCTCAAACGAACACAAAGTTTTGAAAAAAATATTTTGTATAGTAATTTTTTCATGTTAATTGCAACTTTTTCCAGCATCCTTGAGGTTATCATCCGGGCACTATATTGACTGAGCTAAACCGAATTCTAAGCCGAGGTTCAGCTTTTTTGCTGCTTGTTCTTTCAGAATGACATATAATATACTGAACTATCCATCAGTCATAGCCCTGTCGACCGGGGCTTTAGAATACAACGACTGCACCTCTGCAGTGGAGTAAGACTCTCGCCCTACCCACCATGAGTGTACATGTTGGTCTTGGGTGGCGACCTTTGATGCTTAAGAATGGAAGCCTGATGAATGGACAATCCATGACATGCAACACTCCTTTCTTAGGATAGACGCTTTCTTTCTTTTACTCTTCACTTTCTTTCTTTTCTTTTTTTTCTTTCACTCTCACATTCTTTCTTTCTTTCTTTCTATTTTTCACTCTTCGCTTTCTCCCTTTCACCTTTCGCTTTATCTATTTATTTGACTCTTGACATTCTTTCTTTCTTTCTTTCTATATTTATCTATGTATTTATTTCATCCTTCGCTTTATTTATTTCAAAATTCGCCTGTTTATGTTATTAGTTTATTTACTTCTGGATAAAGAACCTAAGTTTGCGAATTCCATCATTTTTAACAAGAGTAGAATTACAAGGAAATTCTAAGAGATTTATTTTGAGGAACGTTTCTTTAAATTCGTACTTAAAAAAATTACTGCTCTACTCACTTATAATTCTGATAATAAAAAATAATCAATAATATCTTATTATAATGGAGATTGTGTGTTTGTCTCTCTGTAACCGAAACTATACTACTACTAAAGTCACAATTCCCTTAGTTATTGACATCACATTCTCAATGATTTTATTTCTATTTAAACCTTAATGATTAATAAAATTGTTTTACATTACTTACACTGTTGACCATATCTACATACTAATAACATACAATTGTATTTATATATACAACAAAATAGCGGTTTACAGTGTGAATGGGAAGGCTAATTTGCATATTGATATTAAAAATGTGATTTTAATAAATATGTGCTTAATATTATTGATTTCTAATTTTTTGGTTTTATTTTAATGAATATAAGCAAACATCTCTTCAATGAATCTTAAATGAAATCCATTAACAAGAAAAAATAACTGTCATTTTATTCTTTACTTCCTCTTTTAACTAAATACTTAAATTAGAACAAATAACAATGAAAGACGAGAGTGATGGAAGAGTAAGTTTCAGTTGTTCTATTCTTCGATTATACCCCCTCTGTTTCAAATCTTTTTATCTGCATTCTTATTTAGTTTATTAGTCTTTCTAATTTAATACGATATTTTATTACATTAAAACTTAAATACTTGCCCGGAGGGTGCATATATTTGCTAGTTTCTAAAATAAACCTACCCTATTATACCACTATCAGCTCTTCTTCTAATATATCAAGGGTAAAAGTCCAGTCTTCCATAGATTACGTAAAAAAGCATTACATTTCACGGAAATCTTGAGACGCTAGGATTAGGTTAGGATAGGGTTAGGTTAGTTTTAGGGTTTTAGGGTTTGGGTTAGGGTTAGGGTCAGTGTTAAGGTTAGGGTTAGGATTAGAGTTAGGCTTCTTCGGGTGTTTCCGTAATCTAATAGCATTTACGTAAAATGCGATTCTAATGATATTATCTCTTGAGCGCTATTCTGCATTTGTACCTGGTTTTATTTGGCTTTTTCTTTCTTTCACATAAACATTTATATATTAATACTCGTATTCCTTAATTGTGCGACCGTTATCATCTTGCAGCATCCTCTGGTAAAAAAAAATGAGATCGTCCAAATCATCCAAGATGAAATACAAAAATTTAAATATTGATTATCTGGTGTCGCTTATCCTCCGAATTGTTTATCCCCTGAATTTCTTATGAGTGCCGTCACCATTCCGTTTTTATCATAAAGAAAGAAAAGACATGCTACACATGAAAAATATAATAAGAAGAAAAGAAAGAAAGAAAGAAAGAAAGAAAGAAAGAAAGCGTAGGAGAAAGATAGAGAGAGGGGGTGAGAACGCGAAAACAATAACGCTAATCTGTTTCAATCGATGATGAAAAGAAGGAAAGAAAGAAAAAAGAGTGAGAAAGAAAGAGAGAGATAAAGTTTTACATATTGAACACGGGGCTGGTTTAACTCAGTCGGTAGTGCGTTCGGCTAGGAATCACAAGGTTCCTGGTTCGATACCGGCCCTCGCCAACTCAGCGTATGAGTAGCACAGGGATCTGTGCGGTGAAGTGAGGAGCTGACGGTAGGTGTGGCACTCCACCTCAGACGCTAAAAAGACAATATCTTTGGTCTATCGCTAGTGAAAAGGGGATAGACTCCCTCACTGTCTGGCTGATACCGACATTAGGCCGCCCCGACGACTGTGGTATATCCATATGTCCCGCTAGTTTTATAACACTATCAGCTTTTATTTCCCTAGATATCAAGGTTAAAGAGCACAGTCTGCCCTACTATTTACCCATTACCGAAGGAAGAATAGTCGGATTTATTCACACTTGATTAAGTGAATAACAAAAAACTGAACGAAGTCACATTTAGTTTTGTTATGCTTTTTTCTTTCTTTCACTTAAAGATGTTATATATTATAACACTAGGGTTTTTACTGTCTACTGGTCTTCGAAGAAAGGAACGCACGACGCTTCAGAGCTGATGCCCTTAAGTTTATTTAATAAACACCGTGAAACTGTACAAGGAAAAACAGATAACATTCAATAAAAGAATAACAGCAAATACATTTCAAAGAAATCAAAAACCTGAAAGAAATAGGAGCTTACCGTGTTGCCTGTCCCGACCAGTGGCGTAAACTAAAAAGGATTTGTATGCGATTTCGCCTTTACTACTTTTTGTGTAGGGAGTTGTAGACCGCAGAAATAATGGTCAACACAAAATGGGATTAATAAAACCCATTAAACTACTCTAAATTGGATTCTGTGGTTGTAGTGAAGTTTATAAATAAAAATAACTATATAAAAATAAGATATAATTAACTGGTCAGTTTAGTGGCAGTTCTAAGGGTAGGTCGATTTTTCACTTTTTTTACATATCAAATTATCCCAAACAACGAAAGTTGTGTGTTAGTATAATGAATACTGATCCCCAAAACTAGATCTCTTACTTGCACCATTGTTTGAGGAAATAGCATCAAAGATCGTCTACTAAAATGCACCAAAAATCCTTGTTTACGCTAAATTTAACCTAGAAATTGGTTAGAAAATTTAGCAATTTAAATATCTAAAACAGAAAAGGTTGTCATTTTAAACGAAATGAATAAAATATAACTAGAATTTATCTTGAAAATATGCTGCCATCATCACCGACACATCAGCTATGCGCTGTTACCTAATAATTAAGCTGTAACAGAGATAACACTTTAAAAGATTGAAATCTATTGCCTCAAACGAACACAAAGTTTTGAAAAAATATTTTGTATAGTAATTTTTCATGTTAATTTGCAACTTTTTCCAGCATCCTTGAGGTTATCATCCGGGCACTATATTGACTGAGCTAAACCGAATTCTAAGCCGAGGTTCAGCTTTTTTGCTGCTTGTTCTTTCAGAATGACATATAATATACTGAACTATCCATCAGTCATAGCCCTGTCGACCGGGGCTTTAGAATACAACGACTGCACCTCTGCAGTGGAGTAAGACTCTCGCCCTACCCACCATGAGTGTACATGTTGGTCTTGAGTGGCGAACTTTGATGCTTAAGAATGGAACCCTGATGGCTGGACAATCCATGACATGCAACACTCCTTTCTTAGGATAGACGCTTTCTTTCTTTTACTCTTCACTTTCTTTCTTTTCTTTTTTTCTTTCACTCTCACATTCTTTCTTTCTTTCTTTCTATTTTTCACTCTTCGCTTTCTCCCTTTCACCTTTCGCTTTATCTATTTATTTGACTCTTGACATTCTTTCTTTCTTTCTTTCTCTATTTATCTATGTATTTATTTCATCCTTCGCTTTATTTATTTCAAAATTCGCCTGTTTATGTTATTAGTTTATTCACTTCTGGATGAAGAACCGAAGTTAACATCCTTAAAGTTTGCGAATTCCATCATTTTTAACAAGAGTAGAATTACAAGGAAATTCTAAGAGATTTATTTTGAGGAACGTTTCTTTAAATTCGTACTTAAAAAATTACTGCTCTACTCACTTATAATTCTGATAATAAAAAATAATCAATAATATCTTATTATAATGGAGATTGTGTGTTTGTCTCTCTGTAACCGAAACTATACTACTACTAAAGTCACAATTCCCTTAGTTATTGACATCACATTCTCAATGATTTTATTTTTATTTAAACCTTAATTATTAATAAAATTGTTTTACATTACTTACACTGTTGACCATATCTACATACTAATAACATACAATTGTATTTATATATACAACAAAATAGCGGTTTACAGTGTGAATGGGAAGGCTAATTTGCATATTGATATTAAAAAAGTGATTTTAATAAATATGTGCTTAGTATTATTGATTTCTAATTGTTTGGTTTTATTTTAATGAATATAAGCAAACATCTCTTCAATGAATCTTAAATGAAATCCATTAACAAGAAAAAATAACTGTCATTTTATTCTTTACTTCCTCTTTTAACTAAATACTTAAATTAGAACAAATAAAAATGAAAGACGAGAGTGATGGAAGAGTAAGTTTCAGTTGTTCTATTCTTCGATTATACCCCCTCTGTTTCAAATCTTTTTATCTGTATTCTTATTTAGTTTCATTAGTCTTTCTAATTTAATACGATATTTTATTACATTAAAACTTAAATACTTGCACCCGGAGGGTGCATATATTTGCTAGTTTCTAAAATAAACCTACCCTATTATACCACTATCAGCTCTTCTTTCTAAATATATCAAGGGTAAAGAGTCCAGTCTTCCATAATATATATATATATATAATATATATATATATATATATATATTAGTAAAGAAAAATCTTACAAATCGGCTATTATGTGGTTATGATACCATATCCACTCACGGGTATTTGAATATACCAATGAGAAATATATAAAAGAAACCTCAGAATTTATCTGTATACCATTTTCAATAAAAATGCAGCTCATTGGTATATTCAGATATATGTGAATGGAAATGGTACCATCAACAGCATCAAAGCTTTTTTTCTTTACTAATTATATTGATCTGTTTATAAATAATTAAACATCGAGCTCTCAAATCGAAATTGAACTCTCTAACATTTTACCGTTAGAAGAAAGGACTAATTTAGAATCATCGAAATTCCAAATTACCTGGTAACCCACCTACGAAGTATATATATATATATATATATATATATATATATATATATATATATATATATATGGTGGACTCTCCTATCGTGAATGATGGATGAGGGTCAGCAGTAAGTGTTTTTTTTACTCCCATGTTGTGCATGCTATCAAGAAGACATTTTGTGTTTCCTCGAGTGTGTTAGCAGCCCAGCCTTGCTGCGAGCTATGAAGCCAACTGACAAATGAAATGTTCTATGGCGGGAGTCGGATGTGTTTGTTTTAAAGTTAGACGGGGCTGATCTCGATGCTTCAGTCTATTTTCTTCAAAGTCTAGCGAAACATATCTTACGCCATTCTTTCCGATTTGAGCCTAGATTTTCCCAAGCACTCAGGTTAATATTGAGGCTTTTCAAATTGTCCTTCAATTTATCTTTATAGCATATACGTCCAATAGAACACTTAGCATTTGGTAATTATCCGTATAAAATCTTCTTTGGAAGGCTGTTCTCATTCATTCTGACAACGTGTGATTGGGAACCATGTTTCAATATATATATATATATTATGAACACCCTGTATTTACTTAATCAAATTGCTAATTGTAAGGCTCCCTGTGAAGGTATAACTCACTTATGGTAATAATGGTCTTCAAGATAAAATGTCTAACCACTGCTCCTCGGCAACGCATCACCATAATTGGCTTCATATCCTTATTAATTCTGCAGGTGCAAAATGGTGCAGTTGATTTACTCAGGATCAAAGAATCTCAGGTAAGGCGTCGTTGCAGTGGTAACAGTTTCAATAAAGAAAAGAAAAGAAAAGAAAGAAAGGAAAAAAATCCCACCTGCTTTTAATTAATGCAAACACCTGAGAAATAAAAATAATGTTATATAATCAGGTCATCAGTGGATTTTTTAACCGTGTCATGAAAGCGTGTTATTGTCGCCTAATTGACAGCGGGCATTAAATGGGTATTGATATTTTATATAGCCTATAAGTGTAATATCACTATATATATATATATATATATATATATATATATATATATATATATATATATATATATATATATATATATATATATATATATATATATATATATATATATATATATATATTCATTTTTCTCTCATATACAGTATTTACTTTTTCTCCGGATAGTCTCTATTCCCTATATCTTGAAAAAGGGTGAAGCTTCACCTGAAATATCGGAATTGATCAAACCAGGAACAGAACAACAGTGGAATATTAAAATTATTTTTTTTGTGTTCTGTTTTTTTTTTTTTTGTTAGTTGTTTTTATTCTTTTTTCCAATGCTTCAAAATACCAAAATACAACGTTTACAAGAACAAAGTTATACATAAGATTTAATAATATATATATATATATATATATAATATATATATAATATATAATGTATACATATAGCTATATTATGTATATATATGAGTATATATATATATTAATCCGCAATATCACTATATATATATAGCTGTATATCACTATATAGCTGTAATATATCATATCATATATATATATATATATATATATATATATATATATATATATATATATATATATTTGTATATGTATAAGTATTAACTTACCGGTGGGTATAAGAACGATCGTTGGAAGCGCACAATATCCAGAGGTTAAGGTTGAGAAAAAACAAATACAAAGTGCTCAATACAATGTAGAGCATAAATTTATTTTAAGAATGGAAATGAGTAACCTACTCGAGTTTCATCGATAGATTCTTCAGGGTTACTTTTAAATTAATCGAGTTTACGATTAATCTTTGGTGTTATAAACATGCCCGTTGGAATGGGACTTAAATTTAGTAGAGGAACGCTTGTTTATATATATATATATATATATATATATATATATATATATATATATATATATATACTATGAGAGCTCTTTTTAACCCACCCAGACGACGTAGTTAAAAAGATTGGACACTACGTCATCGTCTTTCGCAGACAGAAGGATGTCAGCGTAGAAAGTATAATTTGCCTTAAAACTGTTGTTCTATTATTTAACTCGGAAAAACGAAATATTTTGAACGTCTTCAAAAATGCCCCGCACTTTTTTCGTTATCGGTAGAAAGTCTGTAAATATGTAAGACATTTTCTTGACAAAGCGATAAGACAAAATGATAAAAAAAGAATCTTGCAAAATCGACAGTGCTAATGGCTGAAAACAAAGACTAAATTTACCAGAAGTTATTCTAGACAAAAACCATTCAGACATAATTTGCTAAAAATGTTTTTGTATAAAGAAATAACAAAAATTAGAAGAATGTTTTTGTTATGAACGTAAAGAAGAGATATTTAATGTAGATAGTCATTATTACGATAGTGAATTTAAATAAATGTACACAAGAACCTTATAAGAACTAGCAAATATATGCACCCTCCGGGTGCAAGTATTTAAGGCTTAATGTAATAAAATTTTGTATCAAATTAGAAATGCTAATAAAACTAAATAAGAATGCAGATAAAAAGATTTGAAACAGGGGAGTATAATGAAAAAATAAAAAAAAAGAACAACTTAAACTTACTCTTCCTTACTCTCGTCTTTCATTGTTATTTTTCTAATTTAACTATTTAGTTAAAGAGGAAGTAAAGAATAAAATACAGTTATTTCTTCTTGTTAATGGATTTCATTTAAGATTCATGATGAGATTTTTGCTAATATTCATTAAATAAAACCAAACAATTAGAAATCAATAATACTAACCAATATTTATTAAATTCAGATTTTTTAATATCAATATGCAAATTAGCCTTCCCATTCCACTGTAAACTGCTATGTTGTATATATAAATATAATTGCATTTTGTCAGTATGTAGACATAGTTCAATAGTATTAATAATTTAACAATTTTATTAATAATTGAGGTTAAATAAAAATAAAATCATGGAGAATTGTGACTTGAGTAGTAATATAGTTTCGGTTACAGACATACAAACCACAATCTCCATTATAATATAGAGAAATATATAAACAAAATAATTTAGTAAAAAAAATCATAAAACTATTACAGTCCTAACCCGTGTGAGGGATTAGAATAAAATTAAAATAAAAACTAAGTAAATAAAATAAACTCCCATGAGCCTTCACCAGAAGAACCCTCTGCGCATGTGCGAGAAAAAAGGCCGACTTCCAACCCCCAAGAGAACATCTCGGCCATTCGAGTTTAGGCCTTAACTGATTGTAGTCGCTTCTTCGGCCAGGGGGTATCCCCTTGCCACGGGTGACTATAACCGGTGAATAAAAAGCCTAAATCATAAAACCAACCCCTGCCTTTGTCTCTTTCTTTTTCCTTCCTTGAATTCCTTCCTTTTTAGCGCGACCACCAAATGAGATGGGGTTATAAGCAAAAACCCTAAGAACACGCAACAAGAATATTCAGCTACCTTTGAATCTTAAAACCCAAAACCTCTTACCACCTCATAGCCGTCCTACATCATTAATTTCTCCCAAAATGCGTGACGTTAACCGAACGTAATGACTTAAAATGAGAACACACACCGTAAAACTAACGTAAATAACACGTGAAAAATATAACTATCGCTAAACCTTACAGAACACTAAAACACATGTGTTATATATTGATAAACCGTTGTTTTTTTTTCTTGACGGTTAGTGTAGTTAGATTGTGAATTAAAATTCGTTGAAATTCAAAATCAGAGGGGGTTAGATTATTGATAGGTAATGACCTGTTGTTGACCTCCCGCATTCCATTTCTGGAAAAACGTGAAAACGGAAGTTAAGTTTAGTTAGCGGATGACACTAAACTACATTTGATGCTGAGGCTTTAGTTCTGGATATCGGGGGGTGTAAAGTACCCTTCATCCCCATTACTCCCAGTTCCACTCTGACCCATAGTGATAGTAGCTGTTAGGATCCCATCTATGGGTAAAATAAATCTATTTTAAAATCACTAGTATTAGATAGAAATAATTGAATCTTTGTCTCCAGCTTGTTCTCTTTCTCTCTCTCTCTCTCTCTCTCTCTCTCTCTCCTTTCAATATTAAATTTGTAATATATATATATATATATATATATATATATATATATATAATAAAATATATATTAAATAAATGAGTTTAAAAAATAATTCAAATACCCAATAAGAATGGGTAAACCGATAACGTATTTGGCATAAAATAACCCAACAAGGGCTAAAATGCCGTAAAATCCAACCAACCAAACAACCAAACAACCATCCAGTCACCCAGCCAGCCAGTCAGTCAGCTAACTTTTCGAAGGACATTAGCGTTAGGCAAAAGACAAACCGCCTCATCCACGATTTGAACTCGGCGTCTTCGGTTTCATTTGCAGCGACGATAACCATTACGATGCTCGCGCCACTCAACAAGCGGTGGCGCCCATTTTAAAAATAAAATAAACCAAGGGTTGACATGCCGTTAAATCCAATCAACCAGTCAGCCAGTCAACTTTTCGAAGGACATTAGCGTTAAGTGAAAGACAAACCGTTTCATCCACGACTTGAACTCGGCGGCGTCGGTTTCATTTGCAGCAACGATAACCATTACGACGCCAGCGCCACTCAATAGGCGGTGGCGCCCATCTTTAGAAATAACTATTATAGTCGAACGTAAACACTTAACCGAGGTTAAATTAAGTCGATTTTTTTTTCTTCAATAGAAATTTACACAAATTCATTCCTGAAGTGGTATAATTAAAACTGGTGCTTTTTTATGGTCTCATTGGCTGGAGAGTTCTTTCTGTGCACAGACTTCAATAAAGAAAAGAAAAGAAATCACTGATTGTATAAAAAGGACTCTTGACTGTTCAGGACATGATTTGATATTAAATTTAAGATAATCACTGCGCACAAAAGACAAAAATCCAATAAAACCACAAAGAGGCAATTTGTTAATACAAAGTGATCAACCGGCGGACGCGTCAATGAAAAGCTATTTTTAAATTTCCACTCCTGTTGGAGATTCGCAACGAAGACGTCTCATTCGTTTGTCATTCAATAAATGAAGGGATTTTCTTTTTTGAAAAAAGAAAAATACATTTCTTTTCATTAATTTTTTACCAACGATATGGGAAATTAACGAATAGAAATGAATCGAATAGAAAGTAATAAGGACAAAGGGTTAAACTTGCAAATCACTCGGAAAATTAGGGTGACCCAGAAATAACAGAACCCACAAATGTTGTAATAAAACTGTTAATTTTAACTAGGGGGGTTTAGCGATATGGTTTCGGGTTAGGGTTAAGGTTAGGGTTAGGGTTGGGTTTTAGGGTTAGTTTAATGGGAAAATAAATAAATAATTTGGGTTCTCTTTTTTCTGGGTCAACCTAATTTTCCGACAGATTTGCAAGTTTTGCCGGACAAAGACAAACTTGCTATTTCAAAGGAGGTTTTTATCGTACGTTATTTGCTAAAACCATATTCTTTTAGTAGTCGTAAGTCATGTCATATAAGGTAAGTTACAAATTACATGAAACACTTATCTTTTTGGGTAAAGAGTTTTGTAGCAGCGTCGTTATAGTTGTTGTGAAATTGGCGGGTTCCCATATGAACCGAATAGTAAAGAATAAGGACAAAGACAAAGTTGATATTTCAAAGGAAGTTTTATCGCAAGTTGCTAAAAACATATTCTTTTAGCAGTCGTAAGTCATGTCATCTATACATATATAAAGGGCAGTTGTGTGTATCTGTATGTCCGGAGGAAACTTCCAAAATAAAAATGATTAACGACAAAGTAAATATATATACACATTAAATATCACCAGGGCTTGGTTTTGAGCAAAAAATAATAGAGATTTGATTTACATTAGTGAAGATAATTAAAAAATAAAATTTAAATGATAACAGATTTTGTTTTTCATTTAATATTTTAGATAGTAGACATTAACATTTCTTTTCAGAGTAGCTGGATTAATGCAAGGTCTATTTTGTACATAGGGATTTAAATGGGGAATCCTACGAGGATTCAACTTCACGATTCAGTAATCATGGATCTGCGGGACTAACTTAAAAAATCCCCCTCTACCCAGGCGACGCCGGGTAGCCGCTGCTAGTACCATATAAGGTAAGTTACAAATTTACAAGTTCCATGTTTCAGAATTAATATAAAATGCATGTCTTCTTGAACGGTTTGTTTCTCCTCGTGTAAATAATTCGGTACTTATGTATAGGACGTGCGTGTGTGGCGCTATATTAGATGTGTGTTTGGGTTAATAAAAAAATACGCGGTATATAGGACGTGCCTTTCAAGCATCAATACGTGGACATTTGATATATTTGATATTATTTTGGGAGATATCGTGAATTCAGGGGCAAAAATTCATAGGAATGCACCAGCGATATATTTTTCTTGCTATGGATGGCCAACAATATAAAAATTAAAATAGCTAAATAATATTTCTCTGAATTTTTTAGATGAGGCTTGCTTATTAGTATTATTTGTATTATTCGGACTATTGTCCTCATCTTCATTATTATCTGAACCTTTTTTTCGGCCGATGTACCCTCCGGCCTTCTTCGGTATTTTTTCGGACTTGGGAACCTTATCGGACTCGGGAACCATCTTTTCAAACTCGGGAACCTTCTTGTCGTAATAACAATGAAGATGAAGACAATAGTCGGAATAATACAAAATAATACTAATTATCAAGCCTCATCTCAAAAATTCAGAGAAATAGTGCAGATAACAATAAAGATGAGTACACATTGGTCCGAATTATACAAATAATACTTATTATCAAGCCTCATCTAAAAAATTCAGAGAAATAGTGCAGATAACAATAAAGATGAGGACAATAGTCCGAATAATACAAATAATACTAGCTAAATAATAATAAACTGATTTCTAATGAAAGAAAAGCGATTCAAAATACTTTAGACTAAGGAAAAGAAATATATTAAGAACAGGATTATATATTTGAGTATATCTAGGTGTGTGTTTAATCAAACAAAACCATTAAGTAAACTTTAGAAATTCTGGATTTGGTGAATAAATAAAAAATTAAGTCGAACTCGAAAAAAGATATATGTTACAATTTAATTTTGTTTGATTAAACACACACCTAGATATACTCAAATCTATTAATAATAAAGATTCGGTCTCTATTTGTATGTAACCGCAACTACGTCACTGTTTACGTCACAGTCATTTCAGAATTAAACAAGTTAATCAATGAGTATTTGATTTATAGTCAGTATTATTACTACATACAAATATTAAAATTATATAAAAAATCAATTAATGATCAAATTGTTAAATTCTACTCTAAAGAAAGGGTCTGAATAATTAAATCAGAAATTTCTAGAAACGTTTCGGAGGGCCCTCCTGTAGTAAAACAAAACAAATATCTCAGTGGAGTGGAAGTGAATATGATGCTTTTTAAGTAAGTAAAAATATTTTTCTATTTATTTATTTATTTTATTTATTTAATTCCCCCTCCCTCTCAGGCAATATATTTCAAAAACTATTTTTACACCGCCCGCAGGGTGTTTTTTTTGTTTTTGCCAGTATTACTAAATGTGAAAATTTAGATAAATCCTGTTCTTAATATATATCTTTTATATTTCTTTTCCCTAATCTAAAGTATTTTGCATCGCTTTACTTTTATCTCCTCCTCTCGTCAACAGGCGGGAAATCCAGGTCCCATTTCGTCTTAGCAGTTTGAGTCCATTCATCTTGTCCTTGGTAATTTCCCAAATATCCGAACCGCTTAATATACAGCTGCAGCCGACAAGCCTGCTTTAAAATCATGTAAACATACATGACAATAAACAATAAATCTGTGATTTCTAAATATTTTGGAGACCCTTTTGGGATTACCTTCTTACAAAAATAGATACATGTTGAAACTTTAGAATAATGTAAGCGTCATTGACAATAAACAATAAACGTTTCTGTGATTTCTAAATATTTTGGAGACCTTTCTTTTGATATTACCCTCGTACAAAAATAGATACATGTTCACTTAAAATCACATGCATGCACCACCAACACACACTTCTAATTACGGGAAAATTCTAACCGAAAACACACACATACTGCATAAAAAGGAGAAAAAAATCTAAATTCTCGAACACAACTGAACCCATTTTTAATTAGATTAATTTTGAATATAGCAGTCACATCTTAAAATTCCTACAACTTGCTATACCAGCTATTCAGTTGTTTAACCACCTTGCGAGTTTAAAAAGAACCAAGAATCACTTCAATTACATCTACCCCTAACGATGGCACGACGGAGTGCTGAAAGTATTAGGACGAGAACTTTGGGGGACTTATCAACCGACTCCACCCCGATATCAAACAAACAAAAATATCCAGAAAACTTGAAAAGATTGAGAAGAAACTCGTCAGACAGGAGATGTCTGTGTTTAACACAACATGTTCAAAGTTTAAAAGGATGTAAGCATCATTGTCAATAAACAATAAACGTTTCTGTGATTTCTAAATATTTTGGAGACCTTACTTTTGGGATTACCCTCTTACAAAAATAGAAAGTTAAAAATGATGTAAACATCGTTGTCAATCTATAAATTAATACTCGTGTTCCTTAATTGTACGACCGTTATTATCTTGTAAAACCCTCTGATTAAAAATGAGACCGTTCAAATCACCCAAGATGAAATGCAAAAATGTAAATCATGATTATCTGGTGTTGCTTATACATCAAAATCTTATTTCTTTTGAGTGTCGTCAATTCAGCTAAATAATGGACCATTAAGTTTTTATTATAAAGAAAAATGGAAAGAAAAGGACATGCTACACAGAAAAAATATAAGAAAGAAAGAAAGAAAAGAGAGAGAGAGAGAGAGAGAGAGGGAGAGAGAGAGAGTAGGGGAAAGATAGAGAGAGGGATGAGCGTGAGGAAGCGATAATGCTAATCTATTTTAATGAAAGATGAAAAGAAGGAAGAAAAGAAAAAGATTGAGAGAGAGTGAGAGAGAGAGGGTTAAATTAAGATTATTATACCTTTTACATATATTGAACTATTTGCAATAGCTCTTAAGTAAACATATCAAACGTTGTAATAATAAAATTATCATGTTGTGGTCTATCTACTTGTCCTGCTCGTACTAGCAATTACTATTGCACAACAGACAATGTTCTCACAGCGTGAGAGGCTTGTCGGCCACCTCCCGGTGTGTGGTTGGCTTCGTGTGGCTTGCAGAATACTCAAAAGGAGAGCAATTTCGGCCACAAAGGACTAGGAGGATGAAATGAAGAGGGGAGAAGAAATAATAGGGGGGAAATTATATAAACATCATTGTCCATAGACAATAAACGTTTCTGTGATTTCTAAATATTTTTTGAAACCTTACCTTTGGGTTTCATCATCATCATGTCGCGCAAGCTGCACGGATATCCATGACAATCTCTCGCCAACCTTCCCTATCCTTCATTGCTCCCCGGAGGTCTTCTGCGCAGCAACCAGCATCCTCGCATAGTTGGTCAATGTAGGTCCTTGGTGGGCGGCCCACACTAGCATGTCCATGCACTGGCTTCCACAGGAGAACGTCGCTCATGAGCTCGTCTTTGCTTCTCCAGCAGTGTCCTGCATGCCTAGTCCGTCTCACTCGGATTGGTTTGTGAGATGGGGGTAGGTGGCCATACAGCTGCTTCCTTGTGGGGTGCTGTTTCCACGACTTGTTCAAGACTGCATGCAGCATTCTTGTGCAGCTCCCATCTAGCTTATTCTCAAGACGCTTCGTTAGGGTCCGAGTGGTGCAGCCATGCAGCAGTACTGGAAGAATTGTCGCTTTAACTTTGGGTTTACTCTTGTATATAAAAGGTGAATTCGAATTTCCTTGATAGGAAATAGTGGAAGGTTACTCAACTTTTGGACCAAGTATCCAATAGGCGCCCCAAATCAGCAACTTGATGAAAGGTTCATATTTTAACTCATCATCGGTAAGTTTCACTTTCAAATATTTGAAAATAAACGAACAGACGATTTTTTGCACTTATATTGTATCTGACAAAAACAAATTTTACAAATTGTGTGATACTATTTCTGAACAACATCCTTTTATCTAAATAAACATTAAAAATATTTCGTCAATAAAAACTATATTTTTTATTTAAATAAACATTTCTCTTCTGATTGAGTAAAAACTATTTTTGTATAAAAACGTCTTTCGTCTCTTTTTAATTTATCGTAAGTGTTGAAAAATAATCATAAACTTCTGATTAAAAAGTATTTATTTAAAAATAAATTGCTATTGCATTTTAATTTGATTACGTGTACCAACCATCTATTTATTTAATTTATCGTAAGTTAAACATCTACATTAAACTTCTGATTAAAATCGATTGTTTACAAACATTTGGAAGCGGAAGTTACCGGTGACTAGTTAAAATGTAAAACTTTCATTAAGTTAATGATTTGGGGTGCCTATTGGAGACTTGATCCCAGATTTTAGAATGACATGTGAAAGGTGAGTTGCTGGTTTCTGATTGGTTAATGAGTGCCAACAGAATTTTTGGATGACGTGTGAAAGGCTGCCTGTCTGTTTCTGGTTGGTCAGCTAAAGGCGAGAACGAGAGTGAGAGAAAGAGAGAGTGAAGAGATTGGCAGTCTGGGCTGAGAGTTTGAACCGAGCAGACGCAACATGATGTCTGTTCTCCAGGGAATTTTTCTTGGGATGAAATAAATGAGCTCTGAAAAAAATAAAGAAGAACGTCTTGTGTGTTCGTTATTTAAAAAAAACTATCAACGGCACAGGAAGGGATATCACAAAAGATTCCCAAGTTGTTGCAGACTCAAAAAAAAAAAAAAAAACAGAAATTGCCAGCCCAACAACCGATCCAAACTACCAGACACAGAAAGACCCAGCAACTGGTTTCCAGAATAACTGAGATCCAACCAAATCCAGTCCATAGATAAGTAGAACAGTATAAGTATATGATATATATTACAATTTACACACCTACTCCTCTAAATTGACCTTACACACATTTCAAAATGGATCCCACCACGTGACATATAGAGATTTACCTACAATGTCATTTCTTTTAATATCACAAGTTCACATGGTGAACATCTTCATTTGTTCATGGTGGAGAAATGCTTACTTGAACAATTTGAGATTGTTTTTACCCTTTTTTTGGATAATAATTTTTTGGATCCAATTGACGTCAAAACGATCTGTATGCACAGGAAAATCAATATCAATTATGAAGCTACAGTTACGTATCGATATCTCGTTTGGTTTGCACGAGAAAAATTGCAGACGCATATACGAAGAAAAATTATTCCTTTCTCTCTTTTTTTTTTTTTTTTTTGTTTCCTTTTCTTTTCTGGTGAGCCTGAACGTCTGATATAAACTTCGAAGCTCGTTGCCTCCGTCGGTGATTTTCGGAATGCAAATACTTCTCGGATTCGGTGAATATCCACAAAAAAGATTTCATAAAAATTTCAGATATTTTTCCAAAAGAATATGTATCCAAATTTCGATTTTGTTTGTATTTGCTCGATAACATTTCAAAATATAGAAACCTTTTCCAATAAATAATACAATATTTAGCATCCGCGCACACGTACAAAAAGTTGATACAAAAATTCTAACAGATTTTTACCAATTATTTTTATCAATAATTTGACTAGTATTAAACTTCATTTTCCTAATTTTAATGATTTTATTAATAATTTTCACTTGTATAATCCTTCATCTTCCTAATCCTACTTTCTTTTAATAATAATTTCACTGCTATTATCCTTTATCTTACTAATACTACTTACTTTTTATTGATAATCTTCACTAGTATTATCCTTCATTTTCCTAATTCTACTTGATTTTAACAATTTTCACTAGTATTATCCTCATTTCCTAATTCTACTTACTTTTTAACAATTTTCACCGCCCTATCGACTGGGGCATTAGAATGCACCGACTGCGCCTCTGCAGAGGGGTGAGACTCCCCCAATGGGGCCACCTGTTGGCCGTGGGTGGCGTCCCATGATGCTTAAGGATAGAGCCCAGGTGGATGAGCAGTTCCTGACATGCAATACTCCACTTTGGCCCTATCTTGGGCTAGACGGGCGGTCGGAGAGACCCCCTCCGATCAATCGGCTGGTCACGTTAAGCCCTAGCACCTATATGATTTTCCCAACTTATGGCAAGCCCCAACCCCTTTTTATCATATGGGTGCTAGAAGTCGGTGGCTGCGGGTCTACATGTCCTGGGAATGATGTTAAACTCTATCTGATGGTGAGGTTCCAGTTTTGGAGGTTTGGGGAATGTGGAGCACCCCTTCATCACCATTGCTCTCTGGTCCACTCTGACCCGGAGTGGTAGTACTTGTTAGGGTCCCATCTATAGGTTAAATAGAAAAATTTGTTTATAAAAAATTGTATTATCCATTAAGAATTGATTTATTTTAAACCTTTATCAGCATTAAATGACCCACTGAGGTTGATATGCCGTAAAACACAAACAAATCAAACCAAACCAAACAATTTTCACTAGTATTATCCTTCATTTTCCTAATTCTACTTACTTTTTATAAATTCTTTTTTGTAAATAATTTATTTCGAACACAAACAATCCAAGTATGACACATGTAGGACACTGCTGGAGAATTAACAACAAACTCCTATGACGTTCTTCAATGGACATTTACCCATGGACACACAAAAAAAAATGGTTTGATAATATCAAACATTTTTCCATGGCGAAGACTGTTTTCTTTGTATCTTAAATAATTTATATTTTTCTATTATTATTATTTTATTTCCTATTTAGAATAATAATACATAGAATACAATGTGTATATGGACAAATTCTCTGCTAAAACACGTGTTGGCATTTACGTTAAAACATTTTTATCCATTCAACACTTTCTTTATTTAACCTTTCAAAATATTGTTGGATTCATTTCCATTTTCCAACTTACACACACACAACACACACACACACACATATATATATATATATATATATATATATATATATATATATATATATATATATATATGAGTGTGTGTGTGTGCGTGTGTGTGTGGGCCGATCCTAGCAAATCGATCACTTTGTTTACTTACTACTTACATATATGATCAATATCGTATGTTAGCCAATAAGAGAGGGGGGTGTATGTGTGTGTATCTATGTATGTGTTCCTGTGTGTGTGCGTGTGTGTGTGAGAGAGAGAGAGAGAGAGAGAGAAGGTGGTTGAGGGCGAGAGAAAAGTTCTGTGTGAGAGAGAGAGGGTTGAGGGCGAGAGAAAGAGGTTCAGGGTGAGAGAGAGAGAGAGAGAGAGAAAGAGAGAGAGAGAGAGAGAGGGAGAAGTAGTTGGAGAAAGACAATATCATTCCAATCTACGTAGGAGTATAAATAGTGACATACATGAATTGTTTTCCTATATTTAAATTCATTATCTTTTCCAATAATAGTGATGGTCTGTTCAAATTTTAGGGTATAAAAATTTAAAGCGACAGATGGAAATTATCAACTTTCTGACAGATTTAGAATATTTCTGATTCTTATCAAATAAACGTCAATGATTAATGTTTTGCTTAAAGATTCGAAAAAAAATAATAATTGACTTTATAAAATCCAATACTTAATAATTGATGAAAATATATTTTTGCAATAATATTTTTTTGTTTGTCCCTCTGTTGCCTTGGCTGCTGTAATTAGTCTTTCTTTTCTTCTTTTTTTCAATGTTCTAACCCGGCGAGTGTTACGATATTAGTGGCCAGATATATAAGAATGTTATTCGAATATTTTAAGGTTTTTAGGTAAGAAAAGGAGTGAATAAAAGAGGAAAGAAGCCACTACAGCAAGGAGAGCCAGAAGGAAGGAGAGACAACAACTCCCAGCAAACATCACTGATTGTATGCGGTCACTGAACCTGAGATTGCCATTCAAAAATTGGCCTGTTCAGCCACTCGTGCAGATGCAGTTAAGAAAATAAAAACATTGGACACTGTACCATCATCTTTAGCAGACGGAAGGATGCCATCAAGATATCTAAAAGTTGCCATTTTTAGGCTTCAAGTGAGAGCACTTTACAGTAGAGTTCTCTTGTGTTAAGCAGAGCTCGATCCTTAGTGACCTTTGGTTACTCCTTGGTATCCCTTAGTGTTGGGTATGATGCTTTGGTTGCTCCTTGGTGTCCCTCAGTGTTGGGTATGATCCTTTGGTTGTAGGTCCGTTCGTCAATGTCAATTAACGTGCAAATGAACGGTTGTTAATATCAGTGATTAACATAGCTAACTAATCACGTATGCGAGTTGTTGATTGGCTTCTTCTTCTTCTAGCATTTCAGTCTCTATAATTGTGTCCCTTCTTCTTCTTCTTATTATTATTATTATTATTATATTTATTATTATTATTATTGTATTGTATTAGCATTTCAGTCTCGGAAGACTATAATAAAGTTTTTTTGTCCCTGTAGTTACATCGCCTCCTGTGACTTCTTCTTATTTATTATTATTTAGAGTTTTCACATCAGCGTTAGCTGATGGTCTTTCACTGGAGTCTGAGTGACAGCAAGTCTCCTCAGGTCTCCAGGACTCTTCTGAGTATTCTGGCAGATTACAGCAGTGCAGTGTTCTGAATGGTTTCAATCCTTCCTCTGATTCCCAAACTTTCCAGACCCTTTTCCAATCCTTTTGGGACTGTTCCAAGTGCACCAACTACAATTGGTATCACTTTGACTTTCATATTCTATAACTTTTTCAGTTCTCTGGCAAGGTCCAGGTATTTGTCCATTTTTTCATTTTCCTTTAGCTTCACCCTGTGATCTGCTGGAACTGCAAAATCCACCAGTTGACAAGTTCTTTTCTTTTTGTTTAATCAAACACTAGGTTGGTCCTATGCATATACCATTTTTGTTGTATGGTCAAATTTTAATTTTTGCATAATTCCCAGTGGATCACCTTCCCAACCCAATAGTGTCTAGTTTTGTATTCACGTTGTGCTAGTTTGCTACATTCGCAGAGTATATGGTTACAGCCTCATCTCTATTACCGCAAAGTCTACATTTACTATTTTGTTGGGTTTATCAATTTTCGCTTTGATGTAGTTTGTCCTTATGGTATTATTTTGTGCAGCAATTATAAGTGATTCCTCTTTTGAGGTTTCCCTTTCTTAACCATGTCCAAGTCTTTTTGTGTGCAACCTCTTCTATTTGTCGTTTGAAGCGTCCATATAATTGTTTTTCTTCCCATTTTTGTTTTCTAGTCTTTGTCGTTTTTCTGTTTGTCCATCTGCCGTTTCTACTATTGTTGGCCGCCATAAGTATTTTGTCTTTGCTTTTCTTGTGTAATCTTCAAGTTGTTGGATTGTAGTTTCTACGCATTCCTTCTATGTTGACAAGACCTCTTCCCCCTTCCTTTCTTGACACATATTATCTATCTCTATCATCTCTAGGGTGCAGAGCCTTGTGCATGGTCATTAATTTTTTATTATTATTATTATTATTATTATTATTATTATTATACTTGAGAGTTTTTCATACTAGTGTCAACTTGTAAACTCCGCTTCAGAAATTGACCGTGTGTCACATCTTGATCGGGATATATATATATATATATATATATATATATATATATATATATATATATATAATATACAATAGTTTTGTTGAATACATAGAATTAATTTCAGAAGAGGACTCCATGTATGAGAACAGATACGTATAAAGAATTGACATCCAACGATAAACAAAATCTATTTTAACTTGGAGAGTGAGATTATATTTGTGGAGTTTGTGTTTGTTGCTGTCTGTCAATAGAGTATCTAAAATATCCAAAAATACAATTGATTCTCCTAACTTTCCCCGGTCAAATTTGTTTGAGTTGTGCATCATATTAAGGTTGGTTAGGATATATATATATATATATATATATATATATATATATATAATAATAAAATCGAAGGCAATACAATGCGTAAAAAATAAAGACAAAAAGATGTTTTAATGTCTAATCGATTTCAAAGCAAAGCTTTATCATCAGAGTGTAATTTCAGAAATGACGTGCTTATGTTTTTTTTTTATTTGTGTGGTTATAAGTTCTCTTCTTATTTCCTTTTTCCTCTCCCCTCTCTTTCTTCTTCTCCTCCTTTATGAATGGGCGAATAACTGTAATTTCTTATTTCTCTTTTTTCTTTCTTCTTTTAAAAGTTGTTGAGAACAAGGCTGACCGGATGTCAGCCTTGTAAGATGTTGCAATATGTTGCGACCGTGTGAGATGTCAAAATTTTTTTTTGAAAACAAAAATGAACAAATAAATAAAAACCGTTAATAGAAAATTTTTTTTACATACTTAGCTTTTGTTTCGCTTTCACCTTTCCTTTCTTATTCTTTCTCCCTCTCTTTCTTTTTTTTTTTTTTTTCTTGTGTTATTTCTCTTTTTTTTCTTTTTTTTCCTTTTTATCCCCTTTGTTCTCTAATTTAATATATATATATATAGCCCATAATATGTACACCTCTAATGGTTGTTCATAAAAAGTTAATTATCTGATGAAATGATACCAGGATTTTATTCATACAATCAAAACGGATATTATTAAGACGTATTTCTTACCAAACTCTACAACCGTGAAACTCTATAAACAAAAATAATATTGCATAAATATATGTAAGAGGTGAACTTATTTTGTGTGTGTATATATATATATATATATATATATATATATATATATATATATATATTGGTTTGAAGGTTGATTTTGAAGGCTATCACAATGCAGGTGTAAAGAATAAGATAACAATGGTGTTGTGTGTTAACCTGTATTTTATTCTTATAATAAAGAATAAAATACAGGTTAACACACAACACCATTGTTACATTATTATTTTTTCTACACCTGCATTGTGATAGCCTTCAAAATCAACCTTCAAACCAATATATACACAATGCTTCAAGCAAATTATAAAACTCTCTCTATATATATATATATATATATATATATATATATATATATATATATATATATATATATATATATTAGTGGTGCATTTGTTAGAGTCATAGGGAAATAGACTTGTCGACCTGAGTTCAAATCCTGGACGAAGCTGTTTGCATTTCACATAGCGCCAATACCCTTTAGAAAGGTATGCATACAACTATTCTCCCTCCAGCTGTGGGTAATTAGTAGGGCAGACTGGGCTCTTAACCTTGAGTAAGGAACCAGTCTAGAAGGATAACTCTCAATTCAAACCTGTTAAACCCCGTGTAAGAAATTGACCTCGTTTTTGCATCCTACTCGCAACACAAAAACATATAAGAAAGAAAGGGTAGGGGAAAGATAGAGAAAGGAGGTGAGCGCGCGGAAGAGATGTCGCTAATTTATTTCAATCGAACATAATGAAAAGAAACAAAAAAGTGAGAGAGAGAGACAGACAGACAGACAGAGAGAGAGAGAGAGAGAGAGAGAGAGAGAGAGAGAGAGAGAGAGAGGGGGGGGGGAGAGTGAGATAGATAGAAAAAAGGAGAGACAGAAAAGAGAGAAAGTTAATCAAGATTATCATACTTTTTACAAATTGAATTATTAGCAATAGCTCTTGAGTAAACATATCAAACATTGTAATAATTAAATGTTATCATACTGTGGTTTATCCACAGGTCCTGCTAGTGTTATAAATATTACCTTGGAATCTCCAGCTAAAAGCATTTGCATTGGAAATGATGAAAAGCTTCTTTTTTTTTAATTCGCGAATAATGCGTAGATGTGTGCCTCGCCAACAAATAATCACCTTATCCTTTTTGGTCACGTGATCCTACCGTTACAAACTTGGTAGCTGCGTTCTTTGTTCACAGATCTCGTGAGAGATAGCAACACTCCGTTCCAGCTCCTTGGTAAGATAAATTGCATTTAATTTCGTCGTGTTTGTCTAACGCAGCCATTTGTACATAAAGCCAGGCAACTGAGTGTAGAAGCCTAATAACCATTGAATTGGAAGACAAAGGTAGCAAGCAAGCCATAACTTAATACGGAACTTGCACTGCCACAAACAAAAACACCATAGCCCCAGTAAAGTCAGCAGCCAATCAGGACTCAGATAATGGTATCACCCATATGTAAATATGGGATATTCCTGAGAGCCATTTATACTGTTGGGTTCATAAGGTATATAATGTTAATTATAATTAGTTTAACAGACAACTCAGACTAAGGGTGTTAAATAGACAATGGACTTTAATACATGGAGCACGTGGAGAAACATTTATACAACGAGATACATAAGAAACAACATGGTAGATATATGAGTAACACATATATGAGACAAGATACAAAATGGAAGTATAACAGAGATACATAAATGTACATATAAAAGATATACAGAGTTCATAAAACAAAGTCACTTACTGACGTAGTGTTGGGGGATGAAACCCCCCACACACAAGAAGGGTGTAGACATAAGTGTCTAACCCATGTATATTCGTTGAGTCCCGAAGAAGAAAGAGGATTCAAACTTGGCGCTTGTCTGCTTAAATAGTCAGGGCGCCTGGTGGGGAAAACCAGAAACACGATGGAAGACAACTCTTCCAGCCAAACAAGGGCAGATAATCCCACAATACCAACTGCTTCATGTCAAATTCACTCAGAATGGTCACTTCTACAACATAGTGACAGATTCACTCACTTCAACAACATACTGACTTACTTCGACACTAAGGAATTTGTCTTTTTATTAAAAACAAACACCTGTCTACAGTTAGATATCCGCTATATCATTTGGACGATAGCGATTCTATAAAATTTTAGTCATAATGAAATTTTAGAATCACAGCCAAGTCCTTAAATTGATCAGGGCTGAGTCAACATCCTACTAATTCAATTGTCCTGAAAGATGGTTTTATAAAAAAAACCGGGACGTTTTAGCGTTGGCCAACTTTCGATCGGCAAATAAATCCACCCTTTGAAATACTTTGCTTTTTTATATTTACATCTCTGTCTCTGTCTCTGTCTCTCTGTCTCTCTCTCTGTCTGTCTGTCTCTCTCTCTCTCTCTATATATATATATATATATATATACTTTGGTGCGGTACCAAGTTTCTTGGAACAAGGGGATTCTAGGCGGGTCCTAATTCTTTACCAGTAGTTTGTTGTAGAGTTCAGGTTCCGTATGAGAGCTCAATTATTGTAAACAGAGCAAAGTTATTTGGGAATAAAAGGCCTTAAATACCATGGGCATCGTGATTATGGACCATTTCCACTCACGAGTATGCCCACGAGCTTCTTCAGACCACTGATATTTTTTTTTTAGAAAAGCACATGGACAAACTCTTTTTATATTCATACATTTCACCTCCCTCATTCAGGGGTATTTAAGGCCTTTATTCCCAAATATATATATATATTCAAATCACGCACAGGGCGGTCTTCCGATCTATAGCTCTGCTGATGAGGGCCTAATAGGCCGAAATGTACATACAGGAGATTGATTTTTCTCGATTTGTTTAGCCATACATTTAATAGGTATTCCCGCCTAATTCATTACTAATTAATTAATTTCTAAATTAGGTACGACTCCAATTAAGCACTTATTCTCCAAAAAATTATCGGCAAAAGCCATTCTAAACAAACCTTGTTTACACTTATCATATCGTCGTGTCATAAAAGTCACTAGAAGTGGAATGTTAACCTACTCTAAACAAATCATAAAAATCTAAGAAGTTCGTTTAGTGTTGAGGTTATGGATCGGCCTGTCAGCTTGGCAGTCCGGTTTCAAATCACGCACAGGGCGGTCTTCCGATCTATAGCTCTGCTGATGAGGCCTAATAGGCCGAAATGTACATACAGAGATTGATTTTTCTCGATTTGTTTAGCCATACATTTAATAGGTATTCCGCCTAATTCATTACTAATTAATTAATTTCTAAATTAGGTACGACTCCAATTAAGCACTATATATATATATATATATATATATATATATATATATATAAGATGAACAAAAAGTGATGAGACAAACAGGAATATTTCTTTTATGTTATTCCCGTTTTTATTGTTATTATCTAGTTTAGACCTTGAGTAATTGTCAGGAGAAAAATACTTGTAAAAGAAATTGTTTTTAGAAAGTTTTCAAAAGTTTTATAAGTGTTGACAAGGCACAACAATCCAGGCAGAAAAATGTATTAGAAGTGGCGAGTCCATCTGTCCCGTGAAACACCACACACACACATACACAACACACACAACCACACACATATATAATATTTATATATATATATATATAGAGAGAGAGAGAGAGAGAGAGAGAGATAGTTAAAAATTAATGGTAAAATGAATGAAAGGATGAAATAAGAATGAAATGAGGAGGATAAATGAAAAATCCTTTCCAAGGGATCCCTCTCAAAAGTATTAAACACTTTTTGAGAGTGGGGTTCCTGATAGAAAGTTTTTCGCATCTATTATTAGATTCCTATATATATATATAAATATAGATATAGATACATAGACATAGATACATAGATATAGATATCTCATTATATATATATCTATATCTATATCTACTCTCTCTCTCTCTCTTCTCTACATATATATATATATATATATATATATATTATATATATATATATATATATATATCTTATTATAATGGAGATTGTGAGTTTTTCTATCTGTAACCGAAACTATATTACTACTTAAGTGACAATTACCTTAGTTATATATGTCACATTCTCCATGATTATCATTTTTATCTTAACCTCAATTATTAATAAAATTGTTTTCATTTATTAATACTGTTGACCATATCTGCATACTAATAACATGCAATTGTATTTATATACAAAAAATACGGTGTTTACAATGTGAACGGGAAGGCTAATTTGCATATTGATATTAAAATTTTTTTTAATAAATATGTGTTTGGTATTATTGATTTCTAATTGTTTGCTTTTATCTTAATGAATATGAGCAAATATCTCTCATAAATCTTAAAAGAAATCCATTAACAAGAAGAAATAACTGTAATTTTATTCTTTACTTTCTTTTTTAACTAAATAGTTAAATTAGGAATTTAGCGATGAAAGACGGAAGTGATGGACGAGTAAGTTTCAGTTGTACTATGTTTCAAATCTTTTTATCTGCATTCTTATTTAGTTTCATTAGCCTTTCTAATTTGATATAATATTATATTACATTAAAACTTAAATACTTGCACCCGGAGGGTGCATATATTTGCTAGTATATATAAAGAAACAGAGAGAGGGGAATAGATAGATAGATAGATAGATAGATAGTCAGAAAAAGTGAGAATAATTACCTATAGATAAAAAAAAAGCATGCACAAAATATAAAAGACACAGACAAACACAGACAGACAGACATTTTATTATAGTGTATCTTTCTACGTGTAAGAGTTATGTGTACTTTCATCTTAATATGTGACTTTGGACAGCGTCATATTACGATTGATTGGCCACTTTTCTCCCTTTCCCGTCTTATGATTGTGCACACTACATGAAAATAACTTTGTATTTATATTTTTGTCTGGGTTGGATACTTATTCTGCAGTCATAGTGTCGTCAGTTTTTTTTTTCAATTATATATATAATATATATAATATATATATATATATATATTATATATATAGTCGTTCTGCAGTCATAGCGTCGACCACTTTTTTTTCTATATATTAATATATATATATAATATAATTTATATAAATATATATATAGTCACGTTCGAATCACACACAAAGTAGGCTTCCTCTGTAGCTCATGATGAGGCCTAATTTGCTGAAATGTACATACACAGATTGATTTTTCGCGATTTGTTTAGCCTGACATTTGAATAGGTATGCCCGCCTAATTCATTAATTCTTAATTGTGTCCTTACACAGTCTGATGAAGGGAGCTATAAAAATCCTGAAAATTCACTACTACTAAATAAACGAAACTCTATCAAAAACAACTGAGTTCCTGATATTTCTTTCTTTAATGCTTCATACTAATGCCCAAACCTGATATATGTACCTCCAACAAACGGATACACATACCAAAATAATCTAATATAATATATATATATATATATATATATATTAATATATATATATATATATATTAACGAAAAAGAGTGGTGGAACGAAAGAGTGGACATTGCAGACAGCTACAAAATTACATAACTGTCATGGTATATTTCTACGTATGGAATGTAAGTTTGGTATCTACATATGTAATTTAAGTTTGTGTTTAATCATATGTTGCATGAGAATGAACGTATTTGATCAGTCATAGAATGTCGATTTGATGTCTGCACTACGCTGTCCCTCATATATTATATATTATATATATATATATATATATATATATATATATTATACCAAACTTGTTGTAAAACCCTTGCAGTAAGAAAAAAACCGGCAAATAGTTTGATTGTAAAAATATGCTATCAAACATCACGTGGGGAAAAAAAACAATTTAGAAAAAAAGAAAAGACCAAGATAGTTGTACCAAACGCAAATAATCGGTTGATACTATAATACTTGGCCAAAAGAAAAAAACAATTTATATGTATATACAAATGAAATATATATATATATATATATATATATATATATAAATCCGCCAGGATATTCTAAAGCTAAAAAGTAAAGAGTGTTCAGTACCTAAGTAGAGCAAATAATAAAGTTAAACTAATGAGTCAGATATACCTACTAAAAGTTTCGCTTTGTGCTCTTCAGGGCAAAGATCAGATCTTAGCCCTGAAGAGCACTAAGCGAAATTTTTAGTAGGTATATCTGACTCATTAGGTTAAACTTTATATATATATATATATATATATATATATATAATATATATATTATATGAGTTGTTATGGAGTCCATGTATCCTTCTTTGTCGGTGTATTTGATTATATATATATATATTATATATATATTATATATATATATAAAGGTTTTTGATAGACTGAAATTACACAATTCTCCCACCCACCCTTTGAGAAAGAGGGAGCATCTCGAAATACTGGTAAATAAACAAGATTTACACAACAATATTAATTATTTTGTTTCTGGTTTTCCTTTTTTTTCATGCTTCTAAAACAACCAAAGACTATTTTCACAAATATATAATATCCTTTTTTTGATGTTGTCTTTCTTTTTATAGTTCGTTCCTTCTTTCACATATTCTATTTTGTTTTTCTTTATTTACTTTTTTCTTTCCTTTTTTCTTTCTTTTTTCTTTCTTTTTTTTCTTCCTTTCTTTCTTTCTTTTTTCAGATATTTTATCTTGTCTTTCCTTTATAATTCTTCCTTAATTCACATATTCTATTTTCTTTTTCTTTTTTTCTTTCTGTTTTCTTTTTTTTTTTTTCTTTCTTTTTCTGTATTTCTTTCTTTTTACCTTCTCTTTCAGATATTTATGTTGTCTTTCCTTTTATAATTCTCTCCTTCTTTCACATATTCTATTTAGTTTTTTCCTCTTCTTTTTTCTTTCTTTCTGTTTTTCTTTCTTTTTTCTTTCTTTTTCTTTCTTTCTTACCTTCTTTCTTTCGATTTTATGTTTTTTTTCCTTTTATAATTCTCTCCTTCTTCAATATTCTATTTTGTTTTCTTTCTTTTTTTTTTCTTTCTTGTTTTCTTCTTTCTTTCTTTCTTCTTTCTTTCTTTCTTTCTTTCAGATTTTCATGTTGCCTTTTTTTTATAATTCTTTCCTTCTTTCACATATTCTATTTTCTTTCTTTTTTCTTTTTTCTTCTTTCTTTCAGATATTCGAAGTTGTCTTTGTGTCTTTGTTTCAGATATTTCATGTTGTCTTTCTATCTATCATTCTTCTTTTTTCTTCCTTTCTTCCTTCCTTTCTTCCTTCCTTCCTTCCTTTCCTTTCTTTCTTTCTATTTAATTTGCTTCGAATGAATAATCATCATAATCGGCTTTATTTCTAATCAACTATGTCATCTTTTCATCATTTTGTCATATCTTTTCCCATTTATTATATGCCCCGCCCACTTTCATATATGTTAATAATTCATTTGATATCTCTAAATTTCATATTCTATCTGATCTCTGTATATGTGTTATCACTTACAATCAGCATACGAGTAATCCAAGTCGAAGTAATGAAAGATCCGTAGGCGAATCTTATATATACTATATATATATATATTATTATATATATATATATATATATATATATATATATAACCTGAGTAATATTCACAATATTTTTCTTGGGAAAAATTCTGGCATCATCGGAAAGAATGGCGTAAGACATTTTGCTAGACTAAAGAGCTTTGAAGAAAATAAACTGAATCATCGAGATCAGCTCCGTCTAACTTTAAAATAAAAACATCTGACTCCCGCTTTAGAAAATTTCACCTGTCAGTTTGGATTCATAGCTCGCAGCAAAGCTGGGCTGCTATCACACAAGAGGAAACACAAAATGTCTTCTTGATAGCATGCACAATATAGGAGGAAACAAATCACTCACTGCTGACCCTCATCTATCTTTCATGATAGGAGAGTCCACAATATATGTATATATATATATTGTGGTGAGACTTAATAAAGTCGAAACAGTCTGTACGGTATTCTACACACCGAGCCATCCTTTGCCGGGATTACACTTGTCAAAAAAAAAGTTCATTTTCTATAAAGGAAAAAGTATCGAATTTTATACGATACATGCGTTGTAAGTGCCTTCAAGTTAAAATTATTTATATATATTATATAATATATATATATATATATAATTATAACCCACCCATAAAGGATACCACCTGCCTAATTGGCTCCTGAATAAACTGCTAATATGGCCGATTTCAAGCCATTTTCTTTACCAAATATATATATCTACAAGGTGTGTCAAAAAAGTATCAAGATTTATGTATTTTTGACACAAAAAAACCCCAAAGCTTTTCATTCCATTTTCATTTCTATCTTGGTAAATACAGCTTTTAACTAGGTACTTTTTGGCCAAAAAATCAATGAATGGACGTTTATGTTTTTCAGAATACTAGGTGTGTCAAAAGTCAAAAATCTCGATACTTTTTTGACACACCATATTATATATATTATATATATAATATATATAACACCTAAATAAACAAACACCGACCGTCCCACATCAAACAAATCCCTTTTTAACCCATGTGAAAATCTAAAAGTTACGCACACAGTACCGAGATACACACATACTTACACTCACACACAGATATCTATGCATACACATACATTTATATATGTAGATATATGGTCATACACGTAAGTACTAAGAACCTTTCCTCACATATATAAGAGCATTCAAAAAGAACCCACCTGCAGGAGGGCTTTTTCACGGAACAGATGGACTAACACACTCCTCTACTCGGATTATGATAACATGTCAAACCCTAAAAAAAATTTTTAATTTCTTTAATTCTTTTATAATGATCCCTTTCTGTAGTGAGATAGCCAATGGCGTGTTATCTCATTTACATATATGTATTACAGCAGGAGATATATAGAGACAGTTTAGAGGACATAGGAGAACTAGCTACGAGAAGCTAAGAGATAGAGCTACGATACGCTCAGAGAATTACTACTATTGCTACAGCAAGGAATACGAAACTACACATCACAACACTTTAAAAAAAAACTCTCTAAAAACAATTTCTTTCAAACGAAAATTTTCTCCTGACGATGACCTAAGGGTCGAAACTAGTTGAGAATAGATAATATAAGAAATATTCCTGTTTGTCTTATCATTTTTGTTCATACTATATATATATATATATATATTATATATAT
>CM042173.1:45866911-45884411 GCA_023376005.1 Doryteuthis pealeii
CCGAAGTCAGTGTTTTTGTGCTTGCTGTTATATTTCAAGTAATTGATAATAATTTGCTCACAGATATATGGTTTCAAGTATTCCTATAAAATACTAATGATTTATACACACTTGCATGGATTCAAATAATTATTACTATATAATAATAATAATAATAATAATAATAATAATAATAATAATAATAATAATACAATAAGACCCAACAAAATAGTAAATGTAGACTTTGTGGTAATAGAGATGAGACTGTAAACCATATACTCTACGAATGTAGCAAACTAGCACAACGAGAATACAAAACTAGACACGACTGGGTTGGGAAGGTGATCCACTGGGAATTATGCAAAAAATTTAATTTTGACCACACAACAAAATGGTATATGCATAAACCAGAATCTGTTCTTGAGAACGAAACGCATCAAATTCTCTGGGACTTTGAAATAAAAACGGATCACCTTATCCCAGCAAGAAGACCAGACCTAGTGTTGATAAACAAAAAAGAAAGATATTGTCAACTGGTGTATTTTGCAGTGCCAGCAGATCACAGGTTGAAGCTGAAGGAAAATGAAAAAGTGGACAAATAGCTGGACATTGCCAGAGAACTAAAAAAGTTATGGAATATGAAAGTGAAACTGATACCAATTGTAGTTGGTGCACTTGGAACAGTCCCAAAGATTAGAAAAGGGTTTGGAAAGTTTGGATATCAGAGGACGGATTGAAACCATTCAAAACACTGCACTGCTGCAATCTGCCATAATACTCAGAAGAGTCCTGAAGACCTGAGGAGACTTGCTGTCACTCAGACTTCAGTGAAAGACCATCAGCTAATGCTGATGTGAAATCTCAAAAGGAGTAAATAATAATACAATTTTCACCATTCAACTAAATGGTATATGCACAAATCGGAATCTGTCCTGGAGAATGAGACACATAAAATTCTCTGGGACTTTGAGGTACCGACGGATCACCTAATCCCGAGAGACCAGACCTAATTTTGATTGACAAAAAGAGGAAGACTTGTCATCTCGTGAATTTTGCCGTCCCGGCAAAGAGTGAAAATGAAAGAGAGCGAAAAGATCGACAAATATTTGAACCTTGCCAGAGAACTGAGAAAACTGTGGAACATGAGGGTGAAGGTCATACTAATTGTAATTGGGGCCCTTTGAACAATTCCCAGAGGGTTGAAAAAGAGTCTAGATGAATTGGAAATCAGAGGAAGGATCGAGGCCATCCAGACTACAGCATTATTGAGATTGTCTGGAATACTCAGAAAAGTGCTGGAGACCTGAGGGGCTTGCTTTCACTCAGCCTCCAATGAACCACCGGCTACTGCAGGTTTGATAAACTCGAATGGAGTGAAATAATTTTTAGATACAGGTGGATTATCTAATCCCGGGTAAAAGACCAAACCTAGTGTTCATTAATATGAAAAAGAGAACTCCATCTCGTGAATTTTGTAGTTGTAGTTGTTGTTTTTAGAATGGCCTCTATATGTTTGGAAAAAATACTGGAGGAATTGGAAATTAGCGGGAGAATCGAGACCATCCAGGCAACAGCATTGTTAAGTTCGATAATAATAATAATAATAATAATCAAATGACAAATCGGAGAGGTTGTACATAAAAAGGCCTGGACATGGTTAAGAAGAGGAAACCTCAAGAGAGAAACAGAATCACTTATAATTGCTGCACAAAATAATGCCATAAGAACAAATATCAAAAAAAAAGTTGATAAGACGCAACAAAATAGTAAATGTGGACTGTGCGGTGACAGAGATGAGACTGTAAACCATGTATAAAGTGAATGTAGCAAACTAGCACAGCGGGAATACAAAGCTAGGCATGACTGGGTTGGAAAGGTGGTCCACTGGGAATTATACAAAAAATTAAATTTTGACCATACACCAAAATGGTATATGCAATAACCAGATTCTGTTGTTGAGAATGAAACGCAAAAAAGTCTCTGGGACTGAGATAAAAATGGATCACCTTATCCCAGCAAGAAGACCAGGCCTAGTGTTGATGAACAAAAAAGAAAGAACTTGTCAACTGGTGGATTTTGCAGTTCCAGCATATCACAGGGTGAAGATAAGGGAAAACGAAAAGATGGACAAATACCTGGACCTTGCCAGAGAATTGAAAAAGCTATGGAATGTGAAAGTCAAACGATACCAATTGTAGTTGGTGCACTTGGAACGGTTCCAAACATCTTGGAAAAAAGATTGGAAAATTTGGAAATCAGAGGAATAATTGAGACCATCCAGAATACTGCACTGCTGCAATCTGCCAGAATACTTAGAAGAGTCCCGGAGACCTGAGATTTGTTGTCACTCAGACACCAGGGAAATACCATCAGCTAATGCTGGTGTGAAAAACTAATAATAATGCATTGCCAAAGAACTGAAAAACTTTGGAACATGAGGTTAAAGGTGATACCAATTGTATTTGGAGCACTTGGACCGGCCTCCAAGGTTTAAAAGACCGGTGGAATTAGAAATAAGAGGAAGTAAATAATAATAATAATAATAATAATAATAATAATAATAATAATAATAATAATAATAATAATAATAATCAATTGAGATTGGTGACCTTGGAACGATACCTAAAGCTTTGGAAAAATGTTTGGGTGAATTGGAAATCAGAAGAAGAATGGAGATCATCCAAACTACAGCACTGTTGGGATCGGCTAGAATACTCAGAAGAGACCTAGAGACCTGGGGAGACTTGCTGTCACTCGTCCTCCAGTGAACCATCAGCTACGACAGGTGTGAAAAACTCATAATAATAATAATAATAATTTGCTTGTACACTGTTACGTGGTTTTAAGTATTCTTATAAAATACTAATAATTTTCAAATAGATATCTTTTGTGTCCTGGGCATGATGTTAAACTGTGTCTAGTGGTGGAATTTCAATTCTGAAGCTCTGAGAAGCGTGGAGTACTCTTTCCTCGCCTTTACTTCCAGATCCACCCTGACCCGGAGTGGTAGTATCTGTTAGGGTTCCATCTATTAATCAAATAGATCTCTTTGACCCTAACTGTTACTACCACTCCGGTTCAGAGTGAACCTGGGAGTTATGATAACAAAATGGTGACACCGTACTCACCAGAACACTAAACTAGTCCGCCCTGTCGGCTTGTGCGTTAGAATACGCCGACCTCACCTCTGCAGAGGGGCAAGACACATCCCATGGAGCCACCTGTTGGCCGTGCGTGGTGACCTGTAATGTTTAGGGATTGAACCCTGGTGGGTGAGCAGTCCATGGCATGCAACACCTCACTTAGGCCCTTACTTAGGCTAGACGGGCGGTCGGAGAGGCCCCCTCCGATCAATCGGTTGGTTTCGTCAAGCCCTAGCACCTATATTATTGTCCCAACTCTACTGCCCTCATGGCAACCCCAAACCTTTTTATCTTATGGGTGCTGAGGGTCTTCATGTCCTGAGAATGACGTTAAACTCTATGTGATGGTGAGGTTCCATTTCTGGAGGTTTGGGGAATGTGGAGACCCGGTCATCACCATTGCTCCCAGGTCCTCTCTGGTCCGGAATGGTTGTACCTGTTAGGGTCCCATCTATGGGTTAAATAGTACAATGTGTTTGTAAAAAAATGAGTATCCATGGATAATTGATTTATTTCAAAACTTTAACGGCATTAAATGACCCACTGTGGTTGATATGCCGTAAAACAAAACAAACCAAACAAGAACTAAACTAGTCTTACGACCAGATGATGTTTATAGTTTACAGTAACTACCCTGGATTTCCCAACCATCTGATTTCTTTGACCCTAACTGTTACTACCACTCTGTGTCAGAGTGCACATGGGAGTCATTAAAGCGAAAAGGTGTCTCCACATTCACCGCTGACGATCGTCACGTTGAAAGCACCGATTCCTGTTAGATCCAGGTTAAGCATGTTCAATACTTAGATGGGTGACCGTTTAAGCAACATTAAGGTACTGTAAGCAACCGGATATCAAAACGACGTTGTTCGGCATTAAATAACCCGATAACGGTTGATATGCCATAAAGTAACGAAACCAAGCCAAACCCAGAACACTAAACTAGTCTTTGGAGTAACAAAGAAAAAAAGGATCATATTTTAAAAATAGACAGACTGACCGACGCCAAAAATTCAAAACTCCCACCAACTAACGGACATTCTGAGAGCGCGGGACAGGAAGATTTATAGTTGTAGAGAGCGGAAAAGCAGTGGCCAGCGAACAGGCAAGTCACAAATACTAACTCTCCTCCAACCGTGGGAACAAATACAAGTAAGCTTTGACACTAATAAGAATTTGTAAAAAAGGAAAATTCCTTAAGCAAACTACACATTTGTAGTTTGTTGTTCATTTGATACAATTTATAATCTATGCATATATAAAGGGCAGTTGTGTGTATATGTATGTCTGGAGGAAACTTCGAAAATAAAACAATTAACGACAAAGTAAATATATATACATATTATCACCAGGGCTTGGTTTTTGAGCAAAAATAATTGAGATTTCATTTATATTCGTGAAAATAATTAAAACAAAATTCAAATGATAACAGCATGGATTTTTTTTGCATTTAGTATTCATTTTTCTGTTTAGAGTGTCTGTATCAACACAAGGTCTTTTTATATAAGGAATTTAATGGGGCATCCTGTGATGAGCCAACTTGAGATTCAACAATAATAGATCTGCAAGACTACCTTTTTACCCCATGCCGGGTAGCCCCTTCTAGTACTCATATAAAGGACAACTTTTATTACGACTCAAACTTCTTTGTGATTATTTGTACTGTTTTTGCTTGTTTCTTTGATATTATATTTCACATAAAGAAATATCTCCTCCCAACACACAACAAACCCAAACAAAACAACCAACCTATTTCTTTGGCCCTAACTTTTACTACCACTCCGGGTCAGAGTGCCCCTGAGAGTAATCATAGCGAAAAAATGACACAACATTCGCCAGATCACCAAACAAGTCTCACCATCGGATGTAGTTTATAGTTCATATTCTAAGATTTAAAGGCTCAGAATAACCTTCCAACGTGGGTACATGTGTGTACATCAATTACTCCGACAAAGAAGTTAAAAGATAATAACAAACATAGACTTTAATGCATGAGCACGTGAGAAATACATACAAGACAGAAATACATATACTCATAACAAAGGTACGGTAATACATAGTGAACCTAAGCATATATAAAGAATGTAGGACTTACGTCCTAAGGAAGTGATACAGAGTTTCTGAAGGAATGTCACTTACTGATAGCCCCCCCCCCCAATTAAGGGGCAGAGGCGCCAAGCCCCTAAACTATGTGAAGTCGTTGCTGTCCCGAGAGAAAGAGAGAATTAGAATTTCCCGGGCTACTAATTAAATACTCAAGCCCTCTACTGACGAAAACCCGGCGGCAAGGGAATATAACTCATCAGGACCGCACATCGATCCAAACAGGGGAAGGCAATCGCTACAATAGTATCTATCTTGGAAACCCCAACCAAGCGATCTCTTTGGTCAGAGTGCACCTGGGAGTAATCATAGCAAAATGTGACTTCACATTCGCCAGAACACCAAACCATTTTCACAACCGGATGTAATTTATAGTTCATATTATCTACCTAGAAATCCCCAACCAAGCCATCTCTTTGGTCCTACCTATTACTTCTACTTCGGATCAGAGTGCACCTGGGAATCATGATAGCGAGTTTACAGTCTCCACCCTGGGTATCCCATTATTATTTTAGTGGGGTGGGGTATCTAAGACATGTTTTTTTATGGAAGTGAAGACCAAATTTTGGCAATCAACCAGAAGAACTGAAGAGAACCAAATTTACTTTCTTTTGGCGCCATATTTATTATTCTATCAAGTCTAAGACTCGTTTGATAAGATTGAAATCTCTTACTCCTCAATTAACCCTTTTTTATAAAGAAGGGACGCAGCAAGATTGCGTCACGTGGAAATGTTTCCAGAAAAAATCCAACCAAAATTAACATTTAGCTTCTTTTTCTTAATCTTTATCTTTTTTTTTCCTTTTGCTATTTTCGATTTGGGCTGCATTGTTAATAAATGGTCCCTGATTCTCGAGACAAAAAAGAGTCCAAATGAACTGATTCACAGTTGTTGTTGTTGTTGTTGTTGTTCTTCTTCTTCTTCTTCTTTCTTTCTTTATTTCTTTCTTTCTTCTTCTTTTTCTTTTTCTTCTTCTTCTTTCTTCTTCTTCTTCTACTACTATCATTCTTCTTCTTCTTCTTCTTCTTCTTCTTCTTCTTCTTTCTTCTTCTTCTTTCTGCCTTCCTCTTCTTCTTCTTCTTCTTTCTTCTTCTATCTGATTTCTTCTTTCAATTATTTCTTCTTCTTCTTCTTCTTCTTCTTCTTCTTATTATTATTATTATTATTATTATTATTCATTTCTTCATCCTATCCCCTTCTTCTTTATTTCTTCTTCTTCTCTTTAATTTCTTCTTCTTCTTCTTCTTCTTCTTCTTCTTCTTCTTCTTCTTCTTCTTCTTCTTCTTTCTTAAATTCTTCTTCTTTTTCTTTTTCCTCATTATTTTCTTCTTCTTTCTTGTATTCTTAATCTTCTTCTTTCTTTCTTTCTTTCTTCTTCTTTTTTCTTTCTTTCTTTCTTCTTCATTTCTTCTTTCTTTCTTTCTTCTTCATTTCTTCTTTCATTCTTCTTCTTCTTCTTCTTCTTCTTCTTCTTCTTTCTTCGTCTTCTTCTTCTTCTTCTGGCGCCTGTTCACCCCCCCCATCACATCCACCGCCAATAAATCTACCTGCCTCAGCTGTTTACAGGTAGACTCAAATCGATAAGCTAACGGCACAGAATAGAAATCGAAATAATTGACATCTCTACCAACGATTCCGAAATACAAACTCTGCTATTTCGATTCCTCTGTTTTGTCTGCACACTTAATCATTCGCACTTGTGTTAGATTAGAAATCGGTGTAATGTTTCGATAATGGATAATGAAAATACACACATACTCAGCAATTAACATCTATTTAATATCATTTGCAAACAAAAGCTTTATCAAATTGCACGAATAAGTGAGAATCATTTCAATAATATTTTAAGTGGGAAGAATTTCTCTAGAAATGGTCTGGTTGATGGAGTGCAGACAAATCTTTGAATGTATATTTTTTAGTAAAATCATGATCAATGCATTTCTATACTAAAATCATGTCCAATTCATTTTTATTGTAAATTCCTGTCTATTAATATTTATAGTAAAATTACGTAAAACAACCAAATTTTAAATGCATTTTTATTGTAAAATCATCACTCATTTATGTCTATAGTGAAATCATTTCCAATGCATTTTCACCGTAAAATCATTTTCAATGCATTTTTATGGTAAAATCATGTCCAATATATTTTTTATAGTAAAATCACTTCCAATGCATTTTTATAGCAAAATCACTCCCAATGCATTTTTATAGCAAAATCACTCCCAATGCATTTTTATAGTAAAATCACTTTCAATGCATTTTTATAGTAAAAATCATTGTCCAATGCATTTTTATAGTAAAATGCATTGTCCAATACATTTTTATAGTAAAATTAATTTCCAGTGCATTTTTATCGTAAAAATCATTGCCCAATGCATTTTTATTTTAAAAATCATTGTCAAATGCATCTTTATAGTAAAAATCATTGTCCGATGCATTTTTATAGAAAAATTCATTTCCAATGCATTTTTATAGTAAAAATTCATTTCTAGTGAATTTTTATAGTAAAAATCATTGCCCAATGCATTTTTATTGTAAAAATCATTTTCAAATGCATTTTTATAGTAAAAATCATTGCCGGTGCATTTTTATAGTAAAAATCATTGACAAATGCGTTTTTATAGTAAAATCATTGTCAAATGCATTTTTATAGTAAAATTCATTTCCAATGCATTTTTATAGTAAAATTCATTTTCAGTGCATTTTTATAGTAAAAATCATTGCCCAATGCATTTTTATTGTAAAAATCATTGTCAAATGCATTTTTATAGTAAAATCACTTTCAATGCATTTTTATCGTAAAAATCATTTCCAATGCATTGAGAAGTTCAGAAGTCTGGTTGAAAATTTTCTTTAAATGTGATCTCATAAAATTTAAGTCTCTGCTAATAGCAGCATTTGCGAACCAGATGCTACAGAACCAGTCCAATTAGAAGAAATGAAAAGGTCAGAAGAAGAAATGAAATGAACAGACTGACAAACTGGAATGTATTATTGTAAAAATCATTTTCAAAGCATTTTTATAGTAAAATCATATCAAATACATGTTTTAGTAAATATCATTTCTAATACATTTTTATAGTAAAGACATATCAAATGCATTTATAAAATGCAAGAAACAAAAATAAGGTGCCAGCCGAGTTACTCAAGTAAGTAAGCAAGATAAAAAAAATGCGGGAGACATATACGAATGCCTCCTGGAAGTGCGTAGTCTAATGGTTAGAGTCGTAGGAAATAGACTCCTCGACCCGAGTTCAATTCCTGAACGAAGCTATTTGCATTTCACATGGTGCTAATACCCCTTGGGAAAGATATGAATCCAATTCTCCCTCCAACTATGAGCAAATAGCAGGTCAGACTGGGTTCTTTGATCATTGCTAGGTAACTAGTTTAGGAGAAGGAAAACTCTGAATTCAAACCTGTTAAACTCTGCGTAAGAAATTGACTTTGTGTCACATCCTGCTCGTGCGGAGGGGTTGGTGAATATATATACGAATGCCTCCTATCTCACATCTCTTCATATTCCCCATCTTCTCCTAAGAAATCTCTCATCATTTGTATACCCAGCAAAGGGGTATACAACACTATCACCCCCTCCGATCAATCGGCTGGTCACGTCAAGCCCTAGCACCTATATGATTGATCCAACCCCATTGCCCTTATGGCAAGCCCCAACCCTTTTTATCATATAGGCGGTGGCTGAGGGTCTTCATATCTTAATTTCATATCTAAATGATGGTGAGGTTCTGGAGCTCTGGAGAATGTGGAGCACCCATTCATCACCATTGTTCCCAGGCTCACTCTGACCCGGAGTAGTAATATCTGTTAGGGTCACATATATGGTTTAAATGGAAAATTTGTTTACCAAAAATTGTTACGTATCCCGGGGCCAATATATAAGAATCTATGAACTATTCGTAAAATACAGAGAGCGAATCTGGAGAGTAGGCGACCAGTTCTACGGTGGGACAGATATAATGTTGCAAAACCCGAAATCTGTAAGGATACTGGAGTAACATCACAAATGACCTCCTTTAATGTATTTCGACGATGTTTAACAAGAGTTTTTTTTTAAATTCTTCCAAACTATCGCTACGAATCTTTCAAAATTTTGCCGGCATTAAATGACCCACCGTGGTTGATATACCGTAAAACAAAAGAAAGAAACAAACAAACAAACAACACTACCGACTGAGCTAAACCAGCCCCTTATGAAGTAAATAGATAAAATAATATGAATAGATAAAAGAGAATAGAATGATTGGTTTGGTTTGTTTTACGGCATATCAACCTCAGTGGGTCATTTAATGACGATAAAGTTTTGAAATAAATTCATTCTTAATGGATATTCAATTAAAAAAGACAACATTTTTCTATTTGATCCATAGATGGAACCATAACAGGTACTACCACTCCAGGTCAGAGTGGACCAGGGAGCAATGGTGATGAAGGGGTGCTCCACAAAAACTGGAACCTCACCATCAGATCAAAGAGATCAGATGGTTGGGATATCCAGGGTAAATTATGTAAACAATAAACTACATCTGGTGGTGAGACTAGTTTAGTTTTGGTTTGGTTTGGTTTGTTTTAGGGCATATCAACCACAGTGGGTCATTTAATGCCGCTAAAGTTTTGAAATAAATTCATTCTTAATGGATACTCAATTTTGTTTATAAACTCATGTTTTCTATTTAACCCATAGATGAGACCATAACAGGTACTACCACTCCAGGTCAGAGTGGACCAGGGAGCAATGGTGATGAAGGGGTGCTCCACAAAAACTGGAACCTCACCATCAGATCAAAGAGATCAGATGGTTGGGATATCCAGGGTAATTATGTAAACAATAAACTACATCTGTGGTGAGACTAGTTTAATATCAACCACAGTGGGTCATTAATGCCGCTAAAGTTTTGAAATAAATTCATTCTTAATGGATACTCAATTTTGTTTATAAACTCATGTTTTCTATTTAACCATAGATTAACAGGTACTACCACTCCAGGTCAGAGTGGACCAGGGAGCAATGGTGAGGAACCTCACCATCAGATCAAAGAGATCCCAGCGGCCGCTAAAGTTTTGAGATGAGACCATAACCTACAGCTCCACAAAACTGGAACCTCACCATCAGATTCAGATGGTAAACAATAAACTACATCTGGTGGTGAGACTAGTTTATATCAACCACAGTGGTCATTTAATGCCGCTAAGTTTTGAAATAAATTCATTCTTAATGGATACTCGATGAGACCATAACAGGTACTACCACTCCAGGTCAGAGAGGACCTGGGAGCAATGGTGATGACTCTCCACATTCCCCAGAAATGGAACCTCACCATCAAATAGAGTTTAACGTCATTCTCAGGACATGGAGACCCTCAGCCACCGCCTTCTAGCACCCATATGATAATATAAGGGCAATAGGGTTGGGGCAATCATACAGGTGCTAGGGCTTGACGTGACCAACCGATTGATCGGAGAGGGTCACTCGACCGTCCGTCTAGCCCAAGAAAGGGCCAAAGTGGAGTATTTTAGCTCAACCACCTGGGTTCTATCATTAAGCATCACGGGTCGCCACCCACAGCCAACAGCTGACCCCATTAGGGGGGAGTCTTACCTCTCTGCAGAGGTTCAATTGCTGCATTCTAACGCCTCAGCCGACAGGGCGAATAATAGAATGAATAAATATAAGTAAAATCGATAAATAAATAAAATAAATAAACTTTTACTTTTAAACCTAAATTAGCTATTTATTTGTATTCATCAGCGTATATTGAATTATGAACAGAGGCGTAAATTTAATTCATGTTCTTGGGGGGGGGGTAATCATTCGTCTGCTTTGGCGAGTTTAAATGCTTAAACGCCAACACGTCTGTTTATCTATTTACTCCGTGCGCCAACAACTGATGGAAGATTAGACGAGATGGCACCCCCCTCCCGTCCATCTGACGGCTCAATCCCCACCCCGAGGGGCCCGTCTGCCACCTTATTGTGCTCTTTTCTTTTAGCTTTTTATTGTTTCTCTCCGTCCCGGGGTTACGTCAGTAAATTTGGCCAGTACCCATCTGTTGTAATACAGTCATTCATTGAACGCCCACATACACGTGCACAGACATATTCGTTCAAATTTGGAGGGGCGCTCCCTGAAAGTGACGCCTTTCTTTTTATTTCCAAAAGTCAGTCAGAGAGCGACACGGATACATTGTCGGAGTGAATGACCCGGAGTGGTAGTACCTGTTAAAATCTCATCACTGAGTCAAGTAGATCTATTTGAAAATTATTTTTGTTAGATAGGAATACTTGATATCATACAACTGTGTGCAAAAAAAACTCTTAAGAAACTACACAATATTCAATATAGAAGATTATGTAACTATTTCTTGTTTGTAAATAATTTTCTCGTAAAACTTATACCCGCCCTGTCGGCTGTGGCGTTAGAATGCACCGACTGCACCTCTGCAGAGGGGTAAGACTCCCCCAATGGGGCTGCCTGTTGGCCGTGGGTGGCGACCCGTGATGCGTGATGCTTAAGCCCAGGTGGATGAGCAGTTCATGACATGCAATACTCCACTTTGGCCCTATCTTGGGCTAGACGGGCGGTCGGAGAGGCCCCCTCCGATCAATCGGCTGGTCACGTCAAGCCCTAGCACCTATATGATTTTCCCAACCTATTGACCTTATGGCAAGCACCAATCCCTTTTTATCATATGGGTGCTAGAAGGCGGTGTATTCGGGTCTACATGTCCTGGGAATGACATTAAACTCTATCTGATGGTCAGGTTCCAGTTTTGGAGGTTTGGGGAATGTGGAGCACCCCTTAATCACCATTGCTACTTGGTACATTCTGACCCGAAGTGGTAGTACCGGTTAGGGTCCCATCTATGGGTTAAATAGAAAAATGTATTTATAAAAAAATTGTATTATCCATTAAAAATTGATTTATTTCAAAATTTTATCGGCATTAAATGACCCACTGAGGTTGATATGCCGTAAAACAAAACAAAACAAACAAAAACTTATACGTTAGTGTTAAGATTCGTGTGGCTATTTTTAGGCTGTAGGTGAGAGCGCTTTAAAGTGGAGATCCCCTGTGGCATTAAGTTTGATCCGTGTTGTGTAGTATCATGTAATGTTTTTCCGTTTGTCTGTGTATCTTGAATCCTATGATCCTGGTTTTCCTCAATGTTAAGCTCAATCCTTGTTTGTGGGTGCGTTCGTCCGTGTTAAGCACGAGAAACTGAATGCATTTCCACCTAGGCCTTTAAATAGTTAACCAACCACGTATTCGAGTCTGTTGATAGGCCGATTGAATCCACGTGGTTATGAAGACTCTATAAATTTAAGTTGTGACCACCAGCACATCTTATATAACCAAACATTTTCCAACAGTAAATTTAGATATGTATCAAAATAAAATGTATTTATTAAAATTTGTTTTAAAAAACAATGTGAACTTTTTAATGTTGCATACTTAATTTCTGAGTATATACAATACAAAATTGTTCTTTATTCAATGTATTAATGATTTTGACTATAAATTAATTACTCATTAATAAACCTTCGCAATTCCTGGGAGTATTTTGACCTAAGCAGTTACGTAGTTTCAGTTACAGACAGACACCGAATCTCTATTATGATAAGATGATGCAAAGATTTACATTTCTCCAAAGATCTGTCTCCGGAGAAATTAAATCAGTCGAATTTGTTTTATATGCCCTGGCTGAGAAAATAAAAATACAATAGGATTAAAATATTCTCTTTCTATCTTTCTTTTTTTAATTGAAGTAATCGATTTGAGGTTGGGAATATTCTGTAAAAAAATTTGGAAATTAAACAAATTCATTCCAAAAGTTTTAAGTGGTTATTTCGTAGTTGAGTAACATGATATTACAGACTGACCCAAAAAAACACAGAACCCAAATTATTTATTTATTTTCCCATTAAACTAATCCTAAACCCTAACCCTAACCCTAACCCTAAACTCTAACCCTAACCCTTGTTGGACTTAAACTTTAAAAAAAATTAAAATTAACAGTTTTATTACAAAATTTGTGGGTTCTGTTTTTTTGGGCCACCCTTTAATATTATGTTACTCAACTAGGGGGGTAGGGTTAGGTTTAGGGTTTAGGGTTTGGGTTAGGGTTAGGGTTGGAGTTAATTTAATGGGAAAATAAATAAATAATTTGGGTTCTGTTTTTTCTGGGTCACCCTATTATATCATGTTACTCAACTAGGAAATAACCATAAAAGTTTTATAATTAAAAAAAATTTTTTTATTTATTACACCCCTCACTAGCTTTGCAAATATTTGTTGGATTGTTTTTGTGATATAGTTATTTACTTTTCTTTTCTTAATTTTAAGCTGATTTGCTTAATATTACGAGGGTAAGTAAAAAAGTAATGTCATTTTATTTAGGATAGGTATAATTACCAACACAGGAACATGTATCATACATCAAAATGAAGCTTGATTAATTCTTGATGGGAATTTAATTTTTTTTTAAACTGAAATTTTTTTAAACTCATTTTTTCTATTTAACCTATAGATGAGATCCTAACAGGTACTTCCCACTCTGTGCCAGGGTGGACCTGGGAGTAATGGGGATGAAGGGGTACTCCACACTCCCGTGTGCTCCAGAATAGGAATTTCACCATTAGATTTAGGTTGTCTATCATTTTTAATGGGGGTATAAAACAGAACCATTACACCACCCGCCTCCAACTTGGTATCATTAAATAACCCATGAAGTTTGATATGTCATTAAACAAAGAAGCCCAAAACGAAACCGAATATATCTGACAAATAATTCTGCAATAAAATTAAGTGTAAATTTCCGGAAGTATTGCTTAATAAAAATGACTTCCGCTTCCGGAAGAGCTTCAAGGGGATATCGAATCTTAAAGAGACAATTGAATACAGAAAAGAAAATCCCAGCAACTGAATCAGAGAGTTTGTAAATCTAAGGTAATACGGTTAAATCCTTCCTTCCATTTCTTTACAGACAAAAAATAAACAAACAAATAAAAGAGTTGCCTGCTCTTTATCTAAATTACAGATCGCGTTCTCAACAGAACTATCTTCGTCTTTGATAGAAACGTTTATCAATTGATGATACCCCCAAGGAGACAATGGATTTCCAGGCACTTGAAGGGCCTCAACGTTCAACGTGAACTGCAGATCGATATGCGATAATATATATATATATATATATATATATATATATATATATCTTATTATAATGGAGATTGTGTGTTTTTCTGTCTGTAACCGAAACTATATTCCTACTCAAGTCACAATTCCCTTAGTTACTGACATCACATTCTCCATGATTTTATGTTTATTTAACCTCAATTATTAATAAAATTGTCTTACATTATTAATACTGTTAACTATGTCTACATACTGACAACATGTAATTGTATGTATATATACAACAAAATAGCAGTTTACAGTGTGAACGGGAAGGCTAATTAGCATATCAATATTAAAAAATCGAATTTAATAAATATGTCCTTAGTATTATTGATTTCTAATTGTTTGGTTTTATTCTAATGAATATAAGCAAACATCTCTTCAATGAATCTTAAATGAAATCCATTAACAAGAAAAAATAACTGTCATTTTATTCTTTACTTTCTCTTTTAACTAAATACTTAAATTAGAAAAAGTAACAATGAAAGACGAGAGTGATGGAAGAGTAAGTTTCAATTGCTCCATTTTTTATTATACTCCCTCTGTTTCAAATCTTTTATTATACTCCCTCTGTTTCAAATCTTTTTATCTGTATTCTTATTTAGTTTCATTAGAGTTTCTAATTTAATACAATATTTTATTACATTAAAACTTAAATACTTGCACCCGGAGGGTGCATATATTTGCTAGTATATATAATAAAATAAATATATAAAGGTTTTACATATCTACTTATTTGATGACAAAGGAACAGTCACAACCATTTTGGTTTCATGCATGCGTAATTGCAAACAATCTTCAGGTGACGTTGTTCCAAATGCAAGGAAAATCGAAAATTACAAAAAGTTTAACAGACATAGAATGTGTATGATTGGATGAAATGTTATGCGTATGTATGTGGTGTTGTTTTGAATGTGTATGTGTGTTTATGGACAGTGCAAAGGTTATATATACGGGACAGCGGGTCTCGCACACATTCACATTATTCTACGAATGTGCAACGTTTGATCAATGCGGACGTGTGAGCGTTTGTATTCGCGTGCATATGTGTGCGTGGGTGTGTGTATTTTTTTTGGTATGAGCGGATGTTGGCATGGGGTCTGTAGGGGGTTGGTGGTGTGAAAATGGATACTGTCACCAGTTTGGGCAGTATGGGTATATGGGTGTGGGGGCGATTCAATGAAGGATGTTAAATAATTTTAATTTTAAGATTTAAATAGATATGTAAAACCTTTATATATTTATTTTATTATATTATATAATAGCTCTATTTTTATATTGAGCACTCTTCCAATAATACTGCATTTTGGCACACCGTTCCAGTAAAAGCTCCTCACCATATATATATATATATATATATATATATATATATATATATATATATACCACCAACACAACACACATACTTATAAATTAAATAATACATTTTCTTTTTAAATTCAAACAACCCCATGCATTGAAAATTGAAATTTCACCTGATTTTATTCCTTATATTCTCTAACTGTCTTCTTTCTTTTCAAAATCCGTCGCATACGACGATGACGTCAACATCACTATTTCTCTATCACTGTGGAACGTTTTCTTTAAACAATTTCAAAAAAATTCTTCTTTTGAACATTTTTGAAATTCTCCGTATTTTAATCGCTTTGATTTAAAACACCAAAGAATTTACTCTGACGAAGGCCGTTATTCCTTGTATACTAAAAAAATTGTTGTAGTTTTCTATTATTGTTATTTTATTTTGTATTTAAAATAATAAAAAAATAGAGTGCATATGTATATAGCCGAAACACGTGTCAGTAAAATAAAATAAAATCAATTTTATCCATTCAGCACTTTCTTTCCTTCATTTTTTCTTTCAACATATATATATATATATATATATATATATATATATATATATATATATACCAACCTGTGTTCGTAAATATATATATATGTGAAATAAATTTGTAAAAAAAAATCATATCTCCATTATTTCGACGACGACGTTGTCTTCTCTTTCGTCAGCCATGTTTTTCTAATGATGAAGTTTTCAAGTGTCGTCTGTTTTGTTGATTTCTCTTTTTATCCTGATAAATTTTGCAGTAACAAAATTGAGCCTTCATTATATTCAAAGCAACTGCCATATTTAATGAGCGCCTTGTCGACGTTGCGTAGAATATGCTGATTATATGTCAAAGAAGTAAGACCACGCACCCCAAAAATGGATATCCTGGGTATGACACTAAACTGCATTTTATAATATGGAGTCACCACTTCATTCATTCATATATATATATATATATATATATATATTATATATAATATATATATATATACATACTAGAAAATATATGCACCCTCCGGGTGCAAGTATTTAAGTTTTAATGCAATAAAATATTGTATTAAATTAGAAAGGCTAATGAAACTAAATAAGAATGCAGATAAAAAGATTTAAAACAGAGGGAGTATAATCGAAAAATGGAACAACTGAAACTTACTCTCCATCACTCTCGTCATTCATTGTTATTTTTTCTCATTTAAGTATTTAGTTAAAAAGAGGAAGTAAAGAATAAAATGACAGTTATTTTTTCTTGTTAATGGATTTCATTTAAGATTCATTGAAGAGATTTTTGCTTATATTCATTAAAATAAAACCAAACAATTAGAAATCAATAATACTAAGCACATATTTATTAAAATCACATTTTAAATATCAATATGCAAATTAGCCTTCCCATTCACACTGTAAACCGCTATTTTGTTGTATATATAAATATAATTGCATGTTATGAGTATGTAGATATGGTCAACAGTGGCTTCGGCCTCTGGACCATTGATATAATTAACGGCGTCGATCCCAGGGGGCCATCCCCCACAACACCTGCCCCTCGATTTAAAGGGCAGGGCTGGGTTTATTGCCCAGTGCCTGAGGCGCCCCCCTTGAGGGGAATGCCGAATTTTTTCATGAGCTTCGGTTTGTGGGTGGTCCCACGTTAATAGGGCCTTGTGCCTGACCCGTAAAGTGGGGGTACGTGGAAAATATCATGTAGATATGGTTATAAATAATGAACAACAATTTTATTAATAATTGAG
>CM042173.1:45893750-45898750 GCA_023376005.1 Doryteuthis pealeii
TAGTTACCTGATTTTTCTTCACACTTGCATTGTGATAAGCTTCAAAACCAACCACCAAACCAATATAAACACAATGTTTCAAGCAAATTATAAAACTCTTTTGATATATATATATATATATATATATATATATATATATATATATATAGTGTATTTTGGCAACAAGTTATTGTATGAACAGGTTTTGTTGAAGACAAAAGTATATTTCTTTTTTATAATTTTCAAGTACAGACGTTCTTCTTGTTTTTTAAAATATTAGGCTCAATTATATTGGGATGGTAGAGAAAATGACACATAATTTTTACCCAAGCGCTTTCAACCATTTCAGTGGTTTTCCTCAGGAGAATGTTGCTTGCAGTGATTGGTTTTTTTTTTCTTTTGGGAGTTATTAAACCTCTACACTTGAAAATAATAAAGAAAAATATTCCGTGGACTTTAACAAAATCTGCTTAAACACTATATATATATATATATATATATATATATATATATATATATATATATATATATGGGGGGGGTATAAGAAGGCTATTAATTTTTAATTTCAATTGTTTTCATTTCCATTGGGTTGTGTGGGAGAAATTCAAAATCATATTGTTCCTAAAGAGTAACACACACACACACACACACACACACACACACACACACACACACACACACACACACACTCGCGCGCGCACACAAATATATATATATATATATATGTTTGTTTGTGTTGGTTTTGAAGGCTATCACAAAGGCAATGAAAAATATGGTGTTGTTTGTTATCCTTTGATTTATTCTTAATATTTCGAGATAAAGATCTGGTCGTCAGAAGATTTCTGAAAGTCCGAAGTTGCTGCTAGTAATTTTACATTCTGCTTTGTGTCTTATATCTTCCAAATTTTCTGTGTGTGTTTGTGTGTGAGTCTGTGTTGTGTCTATGTGTTTTATGTGTATGTGTGTCTGTGTGTGTGTGTGTGTGTGTGTATTTATGTGTGCGTGTCTGTTCAACACTCTCTTCTTATTATTCCATGTTTGGCTTACCCTTTTTATTTTATTATTAAGCAGTCGTTTGTTTGTTTGTTTTTTTTTTGTGTGTGTGTGTACGCGCGTGTGTGTGTGTGTATGTTAATGTGTGTGTGTGCGTGTGTGTGTGTGTATGTATATGTGTGTGTGTGTGTGTGTGTGTGTGTGTGAAGAAAATAGCAGATTAGGAAAAACAGAGACAAATATTAATTGAATGTAATTGTCTATGTTCGTTATTCCTTTTCCATAACTTATCCTCATATATATATGTGTGTGTGTGTGTGTGTGTGTGTGTGTGTGTGTGTGTATACATGTAAACTTTCACCGCCAGCATAACGCAATTATCATCTGTTTACAGATTTGATCTCTCTGGTGATCGTAAAGTATATACACAGATGTATATATTTAAAACAGTTAAAACACCACTCCTTAAACGGCAGCGGGCAATGGCCTAGAGGTTAACGGATCAGGCAGGTGTAAAGTCAGTCGGGATTCGCTCCTGGTCGAAGTTAGTTGTTGGTCTAGCCACACAGATGAGACGTGAAACGTCGAAACACGTGTGTCTGTGGATGACATATATATATATATATATATATATATATATATATATATATATATATAAACAGCTAAAAAGCGCCCTGATGACAGTTAATATCTGTATTTTAGCTACTTGTTCTTTAGAAGGACCAGAGAAGAGTCGGAAACGATATAACAACAACAAAAAAAAACAATAAAACCCCAAAGAATATTTGCACTTACCTGTGAGGAATTGTTGGGGAGTCTTTGAGTTTGTTTTTGTTATCCATTTATTCACTTGATATACCGGTGTGTAGTACCAAATTTCGAAGAGCTATGATTTGGGCCAAAATTGGCATCGTCGTCGGGCCGATATGTGGCCACATATAGTTATAACACATTGTTCAGTATTTGAATTTAAAAATCTGAAAATTTATTAATCTTAAAAATTGTAAATTATATATATATATATATATATATATATATATATATATATATATATATATATACTAATTATTGTTAGTGTATAAATTCCAATATAATGAGAAAGAAAGAAAGAAAGAAAGAAAGAAAATAGAAAAGACGGTCACCAGCTGAAGAAAGAAAGAAAATCAGAAAGAAAGAAAGAAAGAAAGAAAGAACGAAAGTGAAGAAAGAAAGAAAGAAAGAAAGAAAGAAAGAAAGAAAGAAAGAAAGAAAGAAAGAAAGAAAGAGAGAAAGAAAGAAAGAAAGAAAGAAAGAAAGAAAGAAAGAAAGAAAAGAAAGAAAAAAGATGAAGAAAGAAAGAAAGAAAGAAAGAAAGAAAGAAAGAAAAATGACGACAACCAAAAGTGAGAAGAAAATCTGGAAGGAAGAAAGAAAGAAGAAAGAAGTCAAGAAAGAAAAAAACAATGTTTTAATAGTTATCGCATTTGTGAATCGGCCGAATTTTGAAAACTTCATTTAGAGACAAAAATCGACCTATACACGAGTCAAACTTTTGTGAGGTTGAAATTCAAAGATAAGATGATGGACTTGGTGCAAGACCTGGCATCAAAATTAATTCAAAAGTCGACTTTTACTCGAGTAATATACGGTATATATAGAATAAATGTCAAAATATATATGTCAAAATAAGTCCGGGTGAAAGACGAGTAAATAGACCAATCCAAAAACTTTGAATTAAATTGTTACACGTTTGTATGTAGATGTATATGTATAAATATGTAGGTGGTAGAAAACCGGTGGAATTATTTTTAAAAACAACAAAAAAAGAAAGAAAGAAAGAACAAGGCGATGGCCAGTCGAAGAAAGAAAAAAAGAAAGAAAGAAAGAAAGAAAGAGACAATGACAAGTTGAAAAAAGAAAGAAAGAAAGAAAGAAAGAGACAATGACCAGTCGAAGAAAGAAAGAAAGAAAGAAAGAGACGATGACCAGTCGAAAAAAGAAAGAAAGAAAGAAAGAGACAATGACCAGTCGAAGAAAGAAAGAAAGAAAGAGACAATGACCAGTCGAAAAAAGAAAGAAAGAAAGAAAGAGACAATGGCCAGTCGAAGAAAGAAAGAAAGAAGGAAAGAAAGATACGATGTCCAGTCGAAGGAAGAAAGAAAGAGAGAAAGTAAGAAAGAAAGAAGAAAAGAAAGAGACGATGACCAGTCGAAGAAAGAAAGAGAGAAAGAAAGAAGGAAAGAAAGAGACGATGACCAGTCGAAGAAAGAAAGAAAGAAAGAAAGAAAGAGACGATGACCAGTCGAAAAAAGAAAGAAAGGAAGTGAGACAAAGACGATGATCAGCTGATTGAAGAGAGACTGATTGAATAAAGAAAGAAAAAAAATGAGGAGAAAGATGATGACTATATATATATATATATATATATATATATATATATATATATATACATATATACAACTTTGTCCATGCTTAAAAATAAAAATATTTTTGCAAACTATATATACACATATATATATATGACAGTACCGTTACTTTTAATTTATTTGTCTTAATGTATATATGTGTAAATATATGCAACTTTGTCCATACTTGACATTAAGAAATTGTTGAAAATGATATATATATATATATATATATATGTATATATATATATATATATATTGTAGAAAACTGGCCATAATATTTTAAAGACAAGAAAAAAAACACTTCCCAAACACTCATATATATACACACACATATGTATATGATACTACCGTTAATTTTAATTGTCTTTATATATATATATATATATATATATATATATATTGTATAAAACTTTTAGAATGCTTGAAATAAAAAGAATCTGTAAACTACTTATATATATATATATATATATATATATATATATATATATATATTATTGTGAAAATCCGCGATTATATTTTAAAGACAAGGAAGGAAATAAAACATTTCACAAACACAAACACGTATATATATATATATATATATATATATATATATATATATATATATATATATATATATATATAAATTACATATGTACACAGTATATCACAGTACCGTTACTTTAAATGAGTTTTTTTTTCTTTTTGTCTTTTTCTTCTAATGATATAGATCACAGGAGATGTTTTTTTTTCGTTTTTTTTTCTTTTCTTTTTAAGTTCAAAACAAAAAAAAATACAAACTTACCGACGTTTTGTTGTATATCCATACGCCCGTGATATGGTAATCCTATCAAATAAGGAATGGGAATAACATTTTTACTTCGCTTTGAAAGTATGAGTAGTGCACTGGCGAACGTACACACAGATAAAATGAGTCGAACTATGAGACGCGCACACGGATATAAAAAAATAACTATTGAGGAAACACGCGTCTAGTTTCAACCGAGAAAGCCCTTGCACACTGCGAGCGATTTTCAAACACCTAAGCATATGTATATCCTGTGATATTTAATATATATAGGAATATGAATACATACATACAAATACATACATATATATATATATATATATATATATATATATATATATATATATTAGAATTATATATACATATCTATATACGGTAAAATTATATATATATATATATATATATATATATATATATATATATATGTTCTATAATTAAAAAAAGTAAAGTGGTCGGAGCGGCCTAATGTCGTTATCGGCCAGACAGCGAGGGAGTCTATCTCCTTTTCAATAGCGCTAGACCAAGGAGATAGTTTGGGTGTCCCTGGTAGTGCGCCACACCTACCATCAGTTCCTCACTTTACCGCACAGATCCCTTTAGCTACTCATACGCTGAGATGGCGTTGGCCGGTATCGAAACAAGAACCTTGTGATTCCTAGCCGAACGCTCTACCGACTGAGCTAAACCGAATTGTATAGTCTATTCTAAAAACGTATTGAGCACGTTTATATTATGACCCACACTTATTCGGTTAATTATGTTAGTTGCAACTAATTCAATATTTTATATTCTCCATTAAGTCACACTTTTCATAAATAAATATATATATTTTACATATATAGTTATATATAGTT
>CM042173.1:45903750-45991250 GCA_023376005.1 Doryteuthis pealeii
GATTTCTTGCGAGTAGCAGTGTTCTCATGGTCGACGGAGAAGTAGTAGTTACAGTAGTTCCGAATAAGAGGAAGGGGTGGACAGAGATAGATAGACAGAGAGTCAAAGAAAGAGAGCGAGAGAGAGAGAGAGGGTGAGATGGTGAGTTTAAGAGAGGGAGGGTAACGTTTAGGCGGGGGAGGGTATTATATCGATTCGAACTTGTAATATCTGTCAAATGAACATCGGCGTTTCGTATGGATTTTCAGCAAAGATCAAACCACAGTAAATTTTCCGCTAATCCAGTGTTATCCAACATTGTTATCCAACCTTGATCCACAAACGTGAATTTCCAGCTTTGACGAAATATGTATACGTGGGTGAGTCAAAAAGTAATGCCATTTTGTTCCGGACAGGTATAATTACCAACACAGGAACATGTAACATATATCAAAATGAAGCTAGTCCTCTGTCGATCACATCCCTACTACTCCACTTAAGTTAGTCAGAAAGTAATGCCATTTTGTTTAGAACGTGTATAATTACCAACACAAGAACATGTATCATACTTCAAAATCTAGCTAGTTCTCTGCGGATCACATCCATACTTCTCCACATAAGTGACTCAAAAAGTAATGCCATTTTGTTTAGGTCACGTATAATTACCATAACAGAAAGATGTATCATACATCAAAATAAAGCTGGTCCTCTGTGGATCATATCCCTACTTTTCCACATAAGTGAGTTAAAAAGTAATGCCATTTTGTTTAGGTCACGTATAATTACCATAACAGAAAGATGTATCATACATCAAAATAAAGCTGGTCCTCTGTGGATCATATCCCTACTTTTCCACATAAGTTAGTCAAAAAGTAATGCCATTTTGTTTAGGTCACGTATAATTACCAACACAGAAACATGTATCATACATCAAAATGAAGCTGGTCCTCTGTGGATCACATCCCTACTTCTCCACATAAGTGAGTAAAAAAGTAATGCCACTTTTTTAGGACAGGTATAAATAACAACACAAGAACATGTTTCATACATCAAAATCAAGCTAGTTCTCTGAGGATCATATCCCTACTTCTCCACATAGGTTAGTCAAAAAGTAATGCCATTTTGTTTTGTACAGGTATAATTACAACACAAGAACGAGTAGTTGCCCATACTGAATGGGGAGCGGATCAACAAACACTACTTAAACTATACAGATCACTGATCCGTTCCCAACTTGATTATGCCTGATTTGTATATAGATCTGCTAGGAGGTCTTACCTCAAAGAGCTCAACTCTGTACACCCTGAAGGCTTAAGGCAACTCATAGGAGCCTTCAGAACTTCTCCAGCCGACAGCCTATACATAGAGGCTTATGAAGCACCTCTACAGCTAAGATGCGAAAAACTAGCCTTGCAATACTACGCAAAACTCATATCCTGCTCGTCCAACCCAGCTTATGACTGCACCTTCAATCAAGAATACCAGGAATGTTTTGAAAAAAGAAAAGAAAAATCAATAAAACCTTTTGGTTTCCGAATGGAATCCATCCTCAAAGAATCTAAAATTCCTCTCACAAATATTCACAAAACCATTATACCAAAAACACCACCTTGGATCATTAAAAAACCTAAAGTGATCCTTGAGCTAAGTGAACTCCCCAAAACAAAAACCCATCCTAGCACTTACCAAGATAAATTCCGCAATATTCTAGAACGCTACCCCAACCACCTCTACATCTTTAAAGATGGCTCTAAGGACAATGACAAAACAGCATGTGCAGCTAGTTTAAATTTTAAAAAATTGTAAGAAAAGCTCTCCCCAATGAAAGTTCCATTTTTTCAGCTGAAACCCGTGCAATAGACATAATCTATGAAAATAACCACAAAAAATATATCATCTTCTCAGACCCGCTCTCTGTCCTATTATCATTAAGAAATAAAAAAAATTGAAAACCCTCTCATCATTACGCTCCTGAATAGATTAGACTTGATGTCTAACTCTAAGGAGATTATGATATGCTGGATCCCAAGTCATATAGGAGTGAGGGGGAATGAAAGAGCAGACTCCGCAGCTAAATCGGCTCTAGATTTGATCCCCGACAATTTCAAGATACCATACACTGATTTGAAACCTAAAATTATAGATTCCTTCATACAAATTGGCAACAACACTGGAATAACAATAAACTCTTCCTAATCAAACCCACTTTGGGAGGCTGGAGACCAACTTCAAGGAAGTCTAGAAAGGAACAAGTAATTGTATCTCGATTATGCATTGATCATACAAGACTAACGTACTCCAATATATTCAAACAAGAACAACAATCACAATGTGGAATATGTCAAACACCTTTGACAATTAAACACTTATTCATGGAATGTAGGTTTCTTGCTCACATCAGAAACCGTTATTTTAAAGCAAACAATATGAAAGATCTGTTTGAAAATGTCAACATGGAAGATATTCTTTCTTTATAGGGAAATAAAATTATACCATAGAATATAGATATGAAACAAATCAATACCATACAACATAATCCCCAATAATGCTAACACATTTTTAAAACCAATTACTAAAATTATAAATATAAATACACGATATGTATAACTTCCTAACCGTTAGGCATGACATAACCCCAGATTGGTTGATATGCCGTTAAAATCAATAAACAAACAACACAAGAACATGTATCATACATCAAAATGAAATTGGTTCTCTGTGAATTACATCCCTACTTCTCCACATAAGTGAGTCAAAAAGTAATGCTATTTTGTTTAGGACAGGTATAATTACCAACACAGAAACAACACAAGAAATGTATCATACATCAAAATGAAGTTGGTCTTCTGTGGATCACATCCCTATTTCTCCTCATAGTCACCGTTTCTCTCAATAGCAATGTTCCACCTTCGAATAAGAGCATGTATCCCTGCCCTGTTTTCTCTCAAACTCTCTTTCATGGGTCCAAAGAGAGGCACACATTATTCCAGTGACGAGGAACTGAAATCTGCACTGAAGAAGTGTCTCAAAGAACAATCAACAGAATTTTACGGGACAGAGATACATGATCTCATTCAAAGGGGGAAGATTGCTATTGAGAGAAACGGTGACTACGTGGAGAAGTAGGGATGTGATCCACAGAGGACCAGCTTCATTTTGATGTATGATACTTGTTCCTGTGTTGCTAATTATACCTATCCTAAACATAATGATATTACTTATCATCTCACTCTCGTATATATATATATATATATATATATATATATATAGAGTATGAAAAGGTGGAATGAAAACATCACAAAATGCTGTTAAAGAGAAAACAATTTATATTATAATCATAGCTGATACTGATCAATATTTCGATTTTACAAAAATCATCATCAAAGCTCATTCACTCCGTGGTGTTTGGGTCGGAGAAAAATGTCAAATCAGTTCACAAAAACAAAAAACCTTAATTCTGCAAAAAAGAACGAAAGTTGATACATTATTCACCAATGTGGGCATTCGCGCCATATATATGTCGGTCATGTCGATATGTATACCTTTTTTGTCGGTAAACTCTCCATTATAGCGGATTTTGAGATGTTGGCAACAAGACGAAATAACTTATTCGAAAGGGGATGGGTATTAAAAAATGTGACGGTTGGAATTCAAAAGATTTTTAGAAAAGGAATTTTTATGATTAATTATTTATTTTTTTTATTTTCTGTATTTCATAAATGATTAATTATTTATTATATTTTGTTTTTTATATATAAAGTAAAAAAGTTATGGACGGAATTTGTTAATATTTTAGATAATGTGAAGCATTTAGATCTAATGTAAGGTATTTATTTTCAAAACCGAATTCAAAACAAATAAAACGAAAAGTTCTTATTTATAAATCAAAACAATAAACCTAAATTTTATTTTAATGGGAAGTAAATAACGAAAAAAAGTTATGTGAAGGGGATTTTATGGTTTCTGACTACAAGTGTCGCTAAATAAGGCGATATATTAAAGAAACCTTGTCTTTGGGGTATGGTTTTATGGGTAAGAATAACACAAGATTCCATAATTCTACGTAGTGTTTTATCATGTATGTGGGTTAATATTTTGGCACCTTTGAAATCAAAAGTAGGCTTGAGATCAAAGATGTGTTTAGCTAATGCATTGTTTTGAAAACCACGTTTAATATGATATTTATGTTCCGATAGACGTTTAGTTAAGGATCTGGAAGTCTCCCCTACATATTTCTTGTTACATTTTAAACAGTCACTAGATATATTGTTTTACGAAATTTGATTGAACATATATATATATATATATATATATATATATATATATGTGTGTGTGTGTGTGTGTGTGTGTGTGTGTGTGTGTAGGGTGTTCGGGATAAGTTTGACATATTTATATTTAGTTATTTTTCTCCGTGGGTATGAGGTGTTGACGCACACTACGCATCATTTAAAAGCTTGGACCCTTCTTCATTCATATACGTGTTGACAGATAGAAAGGATGACTAGAACCCACCTGAATCATAGAAGAGAATAACTTATATCATGATGATCTGCATCGGCTATAAAAATAAGGAGATTATGGTTGCTGCCCAATGCTCCCTGAACACTGTAAAACAATCAGGCATGAACTGGAGAATTGCAATAGAGACTACAAGGCGATATATATATATATATCATAAATAAGAACGTCCACATAATAGTTTGAATTTCTTTAAAAAAATTAATTTCATTCAGCTCAACTATCTAAAATCCTTTTCAAGCTAATGTGTTATTAAAAAGCCCAAAACACGTGACGCGGCCAATAAAGTAATTTCTTAAAAACAAAATTTAAATGATTCTGTGAACCTTATTTATTATAATATGTGTGGGTGCGCGCACATGCTGACCTTCTTTACTTTTCTCTCGTTGGTTCTTATATATATATATATATATATATATATATATATATATATATATATATATAGAGTAAGGAAATGAATCCGGCGGTATAAGTATAGATAAAAGGATATGAAAATACACAATACTGTTAAAAATGAAAATATTTTATATCATATTGACCGAGAAACGCGTAGCGGATGTGCTAATGAAGAAACGATCGCATGACTTGTACGCTTTTTGGAACATCAATGTTTTCGTTATGAATTCAAATTATTTTCAGCTTCTCTCTTGAGGAGTCTGGTTTAAAAACAAGCTCTGATGATGATTTTTATAAATCGAAATATTGTTCAATATTAGCTATGAATATGATATAAAATATTTTCATTTTAACAGCAATGTGTGTTTTCATATCCTTTTTATATATATATATATATATATATATAAGTAAGTAAAGTCAACGGGGCGGCCTAAAGTCGGTATCAGCCAGTCAACGAGGGAGTCTATCCCCTTTTCAATAGCGCTAGACCAAGGAGATTGTTTTAGCATCTGAGGTGGAGCACCACACCTACCATCAGCTCCTTACTTTACCGCACAGATCCCTGTGCTACTCATACGCTGAGTTGGCGGGGACCGGTATCGAACGTTTTTAGCCGAACGCTCTACCGACTGAGCTAACCCGGCCCCATTGGAAAAGGTGACTTACCGGTGAAATTGGTCACAATGGTTAGTTGATACAAGTTTCACAATGATAAGACAGCGATATAACAAATATAAAGTGCTCAATACGTGAGTAGAGCAAATGTATTTTTTCAAAAAATACACACGTGCAATCGGCTGTAATTAGTCAATATCTTGATTAATTCAGTGGATTTAACCCTGAAGATCCTTATAGGGAAACTCGAGTAGGTTATTACTGTGTACCATTATAATAATATATATATATATGTGTGTGTGGATGTGTATGGGTGTGTGCCTGTGTGTATGTGTGTGTGTGTTTGCAACGATAGCCATATATCTCACATTTCAAATCTTTGGTTGCTCGATATTTAATGACATGTTGTCTGTTAACTAATTCCAAATCTTATATATATATATATATATATATATATATATATATATATATATATTCATCAAAAAGTTACTACCATTGTAGTAGCATAAGTTGTTAATCCAAAAGGTATCAATATATTTCGTCAAATATTGAGCATTTTTAATTGTAGAACTTTTTTCTCTCTACCACGGTTTAGGTGTTCAAGGTACACCTTCCTCAGGATAACTAAAAACTATTAATATATAGCGGAGAGATGACGGTAGGTGTGGCGCTCCACCTCAGAAAAAACAATCCGCTTGAGAAAAGAGGATATACTCCCTCGCTGTCAGGCTGATACCGACAATAGACCAATCGGCCAACTAAATCGGGGAACTAATTTGAGGTGGATATAGATATTGTATTAACAGTGTATTAAATGTTCTGTGTAAAGATTTATTGCTAAAGGTTGTTGTGAGAAGATAAACAAAAGGGGGGAACGCCCTAGGAGGCATGATAAACAAACAAATAAATTTAGTTGTTCTTGTTCGGTGGTTGTTGGCGCAACACCAATTGATAGATTATTACAAAAAAATACAAACATTTTTAACAAATCATTCAAAGAATTATTTCTCTGAATTTTTTAGATGAGGCTTGATAATTTGTATTATTTGGATCTTTCGGACTATTGTTCTCATCTCTCTGAATTTTTTAGATGAGGCTTGATAATTTGTATTATTTGGATCTTTCGGACTATTGTTCTCATTTCTCTGAATTTTTTAGATGAGGCTTGATAATTTGTATTATTTGGATTTCGGACTATTGTTTCTCATTTCTCTGAATTTTTAGATGAGGCTTGATAATTTATTATTTGGATCTTTCGGACTATGTTCTCATTTCTCTGAATTTTTTAGATGAGGCTTGATAATTTGTATTATTTGGATCTTTCGGACTATTGTTCTCATTCTCTGAATTTTTTAGATGAGGCTTGATAATTTGTATTATTTGGATCTTTCGGACTATTGTTCTCATTTCTCTGAATTTTTTAGATGAGGCTTGATAATTTGTATTATTTGGATCTTTCGGACTATTGTTCTCATTTCTCTGAATTTTTTTAGATAAGGCTTGATAATTTGTAGTATTGTATCATTCAGACTATTTTTCTCATTTCTCTGAATTTTTTTAGATGAGCTTGATAATTTGTAGTATTTGTAGTAGTAAGTTGTTAATCCAAAAGGTCTCAATATATTTCGTCATCATCTATATTGTTATCTGTACAACAATTGGACATATGGTGTAGTAGATACAAGCGTTGAGTTAATACAGTTCTAAGTGGCAGTTATCTCTAGGCTGCAGGTTCAATCCTGGTCAAGGGCGACAGTAACATAGAATAATAACACTTGTACCCAGTCATTGTTAGCGGATTGAGAACAGTATACCACCGTGGATTTAATAAAGGGTTAGGTTCAAAGTTCCGTGATGGCTCCCGATTATGACAAGAAGGTTTCCGAGTTCGAAAAGAAGGTTCTTGGGTTCGAAGAGAGGGTTCCCGAGTTCGAAAACTCCCGAGCCCGCCCGCCCGCCCGCCATAAGATACCTGAAGAAGGGCACAACGACCGAAACGTTGTACAAATAACAATACAGATGAGGACAATAATACAAAGAATTATTTACTTAACAATTTACGAAATTCCATAGGCACACAGAACTGAAGTTCGGTTGAGACCAGTGATTTCTGGGATTGATCTACGTCACACAGTTTGAATGGGGACGCTGACGTTGCGTAGCGTTTTAAGTTATGTCTATTTCTCAAAAGTTGAGTATCAACAGAAGGCATCACACACTATAAAAAAAGCTCATGAACTTCTGTTTAGCAACAGTTTTCTTGTTACACAAATAATAGCCCCGACAATGGTTTAGTAAACCAACCGAAACGCTATACGGTCGGCTAAATAAATATCATCTTTGGACGCAACTTCTTTTTCATTTTATATATATAACGGATATGAGCTCTCTAGTGACCGTGACATATATACCTATGTATATGTTTAGTAGTTAAAATTCTGCTACCTACTGGTAGGCCGAGGGATTAGAGACTCTGAGAGATGAAAGATCAGTCGGGTTTCAGTCCCGGTTGGAGGACATTTTACCAAATATCAAACATTTTACCCTGATGAAGGCCGTTTTTCTTTGTATACTTGAATATTTTATCATATTCTATTATTATTATTTCATTTTCTATTTAAGATAATGATAAATAGAATAGTACATGAACAAACTTCTGTCCGAAACACGTGTCGGTAGCTCAAATTAAATCAATTTTATACATTCAACATTTTCTTTCCTTTATTTATTTATCCTTTCAACATATTGTCGGATTCATTTCCATTTTCATCTTATATATATATATATATATATATATATATATATATATAAAGGAGTTACGTCTGACTTGGTATGTACGTATCGACTTATAACTTAAGAAAGAGATATCATTGGGCATCAAAAGTTCTTGTGATACAGAACAGCTTTATATGTGCACATAATTTATTTATTGTTTGATGACTTCCATTTCCCATCCACCACCCGTGACAAAACCGGAAGTCAGAGATCAAAGCATAGATAGAATTCATTTCAAATAGGTTCATTTGCATTAACCAAGTAATTAATGTGACAATATAATTTCTTTTTCTTTTTGAAACACATATTCACAGAAAGAACAATTCACATACCTAGTTAGTAATACCTCATCCACAGAAAGCGATGTTAATACACAAATAGCAAAGGCATGGTCGGCCACAAACAAATTATCAGTCATATGGAAATCCGATCTCACTGACAAGTTAAAGCGCCAATCTTCCAGGCTATGGTTATATCAGTGCTGTTGTATGGCTGCACCCCTTGGACCCTAACGAGGCGCCTTGAGAATAAGCTAGATGTGAGCTGCACAAGAATGCTGCGTGCAGTCTTGAACAAGTCGTAGAAACAGCACCCCACAAGGAAACAGCTATATGGCCACCTGCCCCCCATCTCACAAAACATCCGAGTTTTGGAGAAGCAAGGACGACGAGCTCATAAGCAATGTTCTCGTGTGGAAGCCAATACATGGACGTGCTAGTGTGGGCCGCCCACCAAGGATCTACATTGACCAAGGATGCTGGATGCTGTGCAGAGGACCTCCCTGTGACGATGAATGATAGGGAAGGTTGGCAAGAGATTTTCATGGATATCCCTGCTAACTGTGCGACATGATGATGATGATAAATTCCCAGTAGATTTGTGCTTGGTCATCAGAGAAGACTTGCTGTCACTCAAACCACAATATTCCGTTCGCTTTGATTTCAACTAGCAGAAAGCTCACAATGCCTAACTAATCTCTCCTTTACTTCAATGGCCGTAGCCAGGCCAAGATCTTCCGTATGAAGATGGCCATGGCAGATGTCAAATATATGAACAAGAGATAAGAATTCTCTGACTGGGTTCGTTGCAGGAATGGGTAGGAACTTTCTGTACAATATTCATTTAATTATTTATTTTTAGATTCGATGTTTACAAAATCCTTTTTTTATATTCTAGGAGACTAGTTTTCCATTCTATCTGAGAGGCGCCTTTGTTAGCTTGGACATCTCAGAAGAATAGAAAATGGCCGCATCCCAAAACATTTGCTGTACGGCGAATTAGTAAAAGGCTCCCGATCGGTAGGTAGACCACGCTTACGATTTAAAGATGTCTGCAGGAGAAACATGAAGATATGCCATATTGAAGCAAACACGTGGGAGGTAGATGCAAAAAAATAGAACGCCCTGGTGCCCTAACGATAAGCAAGGCACAGAGAGAGATGAGGCGGAGGTGAGAGGAGCCTTGACAGCAAAGAGAGCCAGAAAGAGAGAGAAAGGCAAGCAGCCCCAGAAAGCATCACAGTTTGTGTGCATTCAGTGCATCAAAGACTGTCACGCAGGAATTGGCCTGCAGAGTCACTTGCGCAGATGCAGATTATTTATTTATATCTATTAATAATGGAAATTTGCTTCCAGTTTTTGTCTGTAACAAAAACTAAGTCATTGCTTACGTCACATTACCCAAAATCGTCATAACATAGAATAAATACACTCAAAATTTGAACATGCAACATTAGACAGTCCTCATTGTTTTTTAAAACAAGTTTTTAATAAATACATGACTGGTATTATATATCTCTATATAGTTTGTTTTATTTCAATATATATTTAAAGTTTACATTTCAAATTGTTTTATTTTTTAATCCTTTAATGAATTTGATGATTTTACTTACTTAGGATAAGTAACTCACTGACATTGAATTTTTAACTCCCACCCCTCAGGTAGTATGTTTCAAAAATCTATTTTTACATCGCCCGGAGGGTGTTTTTTATTTTGCTAGTATTTATTTATGTTTGGACACTACGTCATCGTCCTTAGTGGACGGAAGGTGCCAACAACAACAACATTTGCCATAGAAAAAAATAAGAATGATATGAATATAAAATGTCCTGTTTTAGAATCGAACTTAAGGGTCAAACCGATAAAATATAAAGTGCTTGCTAAGTCTGTTTCCGATATTCTTTCGGGCGATTCTTAACTAATTAAAGATTTCTATCTAAGTTCATCGTGTCATCTGATCACGACCAATGAAAGATCTGTTCTCAAACGACATTGGGGTCATCACAGGGCAATGTGTAAAATCAGAAATCAGTTTTATCTCAACTATTTGTCTGAAAAATTCAGACGAATAGTACAACTGATACGTCTGTCTTTATTTTTGAGATGAGGCTTGATAAAATTGTATCATTTTGATTTTTCGGACAGTTGTACTCATCTTTTTGTTATATACACAACGTTTCGGTCGATTTGTCTTCCAGCCTTCTTAAGGTGTTTCTTTAATGAATTTTTGGGATGAGGCTTGATAAATTGTATCATTTTTGATTTTGTGGACTGTTGTCCTTATATTTATTGTGATAATAAACCAAAACGTCTTGCTCACGTGGCGCTTCTCGGATTGATGGGCCCGTAAAAACCATGACGTCATTATTTGAATGAGATCTTTATAAGTTCTTCAACGCTTTGTTTGCTTCACAGTCAAACTATTCAAAACGATTTCCCAAGCTGAATCATTGCTCGAATAGAGAAGTAACACCTTAAGAAGGCCGCAGGGTACAACGGCCGAAACTGGTTAAAATCTAACGGTCTTTTGAGATTATTTTAAACGAACTACATGCTTATAATATATTTAGTCAATCTATTATTTAGAAACTAGACAACATTACTTCCTCAAAAATAATTACAAAATAAGATGCATAGTCGCAAAAATATGTAGAGAATTTTAAAAATATGTCACCACTGATGTCACAATTCTCTTAGTTATTGATATCACCATTACTTCCAGGTCCACTCTGACCCGGGGTGGTAGTACTTGTTAGGATTAAATAGAAATAATGAGTTTTGAAATGTTTTTAAAATTTAGTTTGAAAAGAATAAATTACCCGTTCAAGAATGAATAAAACAAAACGTCTTTGGCATAGAAATAACCAATAAGGGTTGACATACCGTATAATCTTACCAACCAACCAACCATCCCAGACAATTAAAATCTATCAACCAACCTAATTGGTAAGGACAATCTAGGCGAGATAGTCTTCCAGGAATAGTTGATTTGAGCTGGCATAAAATAACCTCAGACAGATTGATATGCCATTAGAATTCACCAACCAACCTAATAGGTTAAGTACAATCTAGGCGAGATAGTCTTCCAGGAATACTTGATTTGAGCTGACGGGAAATAACCCCAGACGGATTGATATGCCATTAAAATTCATGAACCAACCTAATTGGTAAGGTACAATCTAGGTAAGACAGTCTTGTAGGAATAGTCCATTTCAATTAGCATATAATAACCCCAGACGGGTTGACATGCCATTAAAATTCATCGACGAACCTAATTGGTAAGGTAAAATCTCTGCGAGACAGACTTCCAGGAATAGTTGATTCGAGTTGGAACTTGATTTTACATTTTCGATCGATACTATTTAAGAACCATAGAAAAAGCGAGTTTTTCAATAAAAAGCAATAAAAATAAGATGGAATGAAAACTAGGCAAGAATAATAATAATAATAATAATAATAATAATAATAATAATAATAATGGCTAAGATCCATCGGTGGGGGGGGAAGAAAATGTTGGCCCATTAACGTCATTCGTCTCAGTTCTGAATTTAGCACCTTCTGAATGTGGGTCAAAAAGGTAAAAAAGAATATAAAGAATCTAGTGTCATTATTAATGGGTAATTTTGATTAATACAAAAATAAAGGGGTGGGGGGGGTAAACAATTGGAGACATAAAGTACAGGGGAATAGAAAGAAAGGAAGAAAGAAAGAAGGAACAAACAAACAAACAAACAAAAAGAAAGAACAAACAAACGAACGAACGAAGAAAGAAGAGACGACAAAAAGCTAAAGGAAGAGAGACTGAAAAGAAAAAAAGAAAGAGGTGATGATTAACCGGAGAATGAAGAAAGAAAGAAAGAAAGAAAGAAAGAATGGGGCGATGATTAACCGAAAATGAAAAAAGAAAGAAAGTAAAAATTTAAAAAAAGAAAGAAAGTAAGAAAGAATGAGGCGATGATTAACCGAAGAATGAAGAAAGAAAGAAAGAAAAAAATGAAAGAAAGAAAGAAAGAAACAAGGCAAGAAATAATGAGGTGGGATTAACCATAGAAAGAAAGAAAGAAAGAAAGAAAGAAAGAAAGAAAGAAGAAAAGCGACGATGACCAGCTGAAGAAATGAAGTCTGAAAAGAAAGAAAGAAAGAAAGAAAGAAAATGAAAGAACAGTTTTATTACCTATTAATATGTTTTAATTAAGATTAATAGGACTGCATAGCGGCGACGTTTTCGTCGTCATGAACCACCAAATGTAGATGGGAATTTTGCCTGCAATGTGCGTGACCGCATCTGCAAGTCCAGAATAGGACTAACGATCCACCAGAGAGTCCACAACTGTTGAACTGCGACGGACTTCCAAAAGAAAAGAAAAGAATATGGTTTCATATATTCCTATTTAATACAAATAATTATATCGTTTTAAGTAATTATTTCTATTAAATTAATAATCATTTGTTTGCACGTAGTTTCGATTGACTAATGATAATCCTGAGTAAACAATTATAGCTTCAAGTTATAATTCTTAATACAAATAATTCATAGTTATATTGTATCAAGTATTCTACTCAAATACGAATATTTATTAACAGTAACTTAATGGATGAGTAGTATTATTTGTATTATTCGGACTATTGTCCTCATCTTCATAGTTATCTATACAACGTTTCGGTCGATGTGCCCTACAGCCTTCTTCAGGTATTTCTTGTCGGACTCGGGAACCTTCTCGGACTCGGGAACCATCTCGGACTCGGGCACCTTCGTGTCGTAATCGGGAGCCACCACGGAACTTTGAACTTAACCCTTTCTTCAGTCCACAGGGGTATCCTGTTCTCATTGCGCTAACCATAGCTGGGGTAGAGGTGTTAAGCTGTGTTACTTATTATTCTATGTTACTGCTATCCCTGACCATGATTGAACCTGCAATCTAGATATAATTGTCACTTAGAACTGTCTTAACCTAACTCCTTTATCCACTAGGCTATCCACTGTGTCCAAATAATATAAATAATACTAATTATCAAGCCTCATCTCAAAAATTCAGAGAAATATTAATGGATGCGATTCTACAAGTACTTCTGCCACGAGTCAGAGTGGAAATAGAAGTAATATCAATTATTGAGAATTCTACTCTCCTCAACTATCCAGAATAGGGACCTCACCATCAGATTCAATTTAGTTTCATACCCACAGTGTGGTTGCTCATAGTAAGGTCGCTCCGAAAGTAATGCACCTTGTTTTATTATTTTCTTTCTCGGCATCTGCAGCGAATGCTGCTAGTATAGAGGTTAAGCTTTACGCCAAAAATAGGTTTTGCCTTATTAGAGACACCAGTTAAGCGGCAATAGGTTGTCCGTAAGTAGTCGGGGAATTGCAGATAGGAGCCATTTACTTAGGTTATACGGGAGGATCACGTCAAGCTCTAGCACCTATATGATTGTCACGACCCGATTGCCCTTATGGCAAACCACCAACCATTTTATCATATATGTGCTAGAAGGCGATGGCTGAGGATCTTAGTGTCCTGGGTATGACGTTAAACTGCATCTGGTGGTGAAGTTCGAAAAGGAGCTCTGGGGAATGTGGAGTACACCTTCAATGCCATTACTGCCAGGTCCACCCTGACCCGGAGTGGTAGTACCTGTTAGGGTCCCATTCATGGGTTAAATAGGAAAATAATTTTTTAAAAACTGTTGTTTAATAACCGAATTGTTTACTAAATTAGAATTATATTACACCAGGTAAACTTATACGCTTACCTGACATACGACTTATGGGATCTGTATCCAGTGGCTTCAGCCATTGGAACCGTAAGATATAAATAAATCAGCGTGATCCAGGGGGCGATCCCCTCACGCATCACATGCCTCTTTGATTTAAAGGAACAGGTACCCATTCAGAATGAATAAAACAAACTGTCTTCGGTATAGAATAACCCAACAAGGGTTGACATACCATAAAATCCAACCAACCAACCAACCTAAACTGAGGCTAAAGAATTCTACTTACACATAGATGTGATGAAGAAGAGATAGATTAATACCTTTCGGAAGGGCATTAGCACGAAGGGGAACGAAAACAGCCTTGTCAAGGATTTGAACCCGTGTTACTGATTCTATTTCCTACGGCCGTAAACGTTAAGCTCTTGTGCGTCCTCATGATTTTTTTGTTTTGTTTGGTTTTTTTTTTTTTTTTTATTTATTTATTTATTTATTTATTTTTACATGGATGACAAATGTGTAGTCGCTAATGGGGACTATGTGGGGGAAATAGCTTTTTCACCTTCTGAAAACTTGTTCTAGTCAACTGCGTTATTGTGTTCACTATATTTGATGTAGTTGCAGGGGAAATGAATATGAGGGTTTCCTTTCGGAGCGATCCTCGCACTAATGGAACTTTAGAATTTTCACGGGTTCAATTTAGTCATTATTAACTGGTTATTTTCATTGAAAATATATACACGTTTTGACGACCACAACCGTTACACGTCACGCCTCCTCAAGATTTTTAGAAATTTTTGTTTTGTCCTTATATGTTTTTTGTTTTTTTCCTTTGTTTTTTATTTGTTTTTGTTTTTTTACATGGGCGACATATAAGTCTCTTGTTGATCGTCGGTGAAAATACGTAGTCGCTAATGGGGACCATGTGGTGAAAATAGCATTTTGAGGAAATGTACCAATTGTCACAAAAAATGACTAAAAGCCAAGGGATATTGTTGCCATCAAACAATTAAATAATATAACAATGCTTGTCGGAAATTGATAACGAGTGTTATTGTATATATATATATATATATATATATATATATATGTGTGTGTGTGTGTGTGTGTGTGTGTGTGTGTGTGTGTAATGTAGTGAACATTTTGAAAAAACACAGGTTCAAATAAAATGAGTGATATTTATTCAGCCAACGCTGCAGTGTTTCAATCTGTTTAGTAGATCTTCTTCAGGGCTTTTGTTGATATAAGGAAAAGGAAAATCTATCACAGAATAATAAGGAGACTGTGATAGTTCCTGCCGATCAGTTTGTTTAAAAATGTTTTGAGTGGAAAATTAGCGCTCTTAGAATTGTTCGAAATTTATGAAACGCTGATATAAACAGATTGAAACACTGCAGCGTTGGCTGAATATATATCACTCATTTTATTTGGACCTGTGTTTTTTTCAAATTTTTCACTATATTACATACCGTCGGATTCACTTCCATTTTCTCTTCACACACACACACACACACACACACATATATATATATACGTGGTGTGTGTGTGTGTGTGTGTGTGTGTGTGTGTGTTTATGTATATATAGGAATACTACTAGCATATGGTCTCCGCAAAGAAACAGTTACCGCTATAATGACACTCTACAAAGACACGAATGGTTCGTTGATATGATGCTGACACATTAAAGCCTACATTAGCACTATCTTTACTTATTATATGCCGAGACTACGTTATACGAACGTCATTAATGAAAGAAAAAGATACCTTGCTAATAAAAAAAAGCAAGAAGCGGTTGATATTCCGCAGAAACTATCACGGATGAAGACTACGCAGATTTAGCGCTTTTAACAAATACACAAGCCCAAACCGAATCTGCTACTGTGCTGAGAGACGACAGCAAGATGCACTGGTCTCTATGGGAACACAGATAAAACGGAGTTCCTGTGTTGTAAATAAAATGGAGACGGGTATTTTAGGAGTTTGTCGTCCCATAGCTTACGCTGTTTTTCTTAACACACACACACACACACACATATATATATATATACATATATATGTGAGTGTGTGTGTGTCAGAGAGAGAGAGAGAGAGAGAGAGAGAGAGAGAGAGTGTGTGGTGTGTGTGTGAGTGTAGTTAAGAATTAATGCAAAAATGAACCAACGAGTATAATAAAAAAATGAATGGAATAATTGAAAAAGATATTTTCCGTATGGAAATAATAATAATAACTTTTGAGAGAGGTCATTAATAGACAAAACCTTTTTCACATTCTATGGGACTCTTTATCGAAGCATTGAATTAAATATCATATAAAATATTGCAGAGGATAATATAGTGTCTTACCTTTGTAAAGTTGTGTTGAGAAGTAATTCGAATTTGTTCTGTCTAATCTTGTCTATCCTATTTCCGTTGCAATTGGCAAGATTGTAAGCTTATGAATTTAAGATAAAAGCCATCAACAGAAATAATTTTGAAATAAATTATATATATATAACTTAATATATCAAGCGTGTTGGTAAGTCCTTGCGGTGAGAAAAAACCCAGCAAATAGTTTGATTGTAAAAATATACTACCAAACATCAACCGGGGAGAAAAAAATTTTTGAAAAAAAAAAAAGACTAAGATAATCGTACCAACAAAAAATAATCTATTGGTACAGTATTTGGCCAAAAGAAAAAACAATTTATATGTATATATATGTATATAAGATATATGTATATTCATATAACCGCTAGGAGAATAGCTAATAAGTAAAAAGTGCTCAAGTCAGATCTTAGCCCTGAAGAGCATTAAGCGAAACTAATAGTAGGTTCGTCTGACTCATTAGATCTATCTTTATTTATATATATATATATATATATATATATATATATATAAGATTACTAAACTCCAACAATAGAAAATCCCGTAATAGATCTGCCAAACCGTAAGTACCTTTCCCTCCACCACATTTACCCACAAGTACCCTTATTATATGACGTCATGCCCACTACAATCCCATGATTATTGCAATCTCCACTCTCTGTAACACACCAACTAACCACTTTATTTATCATGCAGTAGTAATATGCCCAATAAGAAATATAATACCTGATTATACAGTACAATAGCACTATACTAATACAATATTCACATCAGAATATAAACGCATAACATAATACGGTCATTACATACGCATATAAATGTTATTATCATTGTACTATGCACATTCATACGCACATACACGCGTGGATGTGATCATGACGTCGCGCTTCTTACGTGCGTTCATGTGTGCGTGTATGCCAGCAAACGCACACATACAAACAGAACAGGCGCATCCGACATTATACATAGCACACGCAAACACGAAAACAAACAAGTGAAAGGCGAATACAGTCATTCAAACGCACACATTTGACCATATTTATATTATTTGTATCATTTTCAAAACATTTTTCGTTGCCTGATGATTGTTCAGCTTAAAAGATTAAGCACACAGCAAGAAAACAATGGTAGCAGACTTGTTCCCACGTAAATAAATATAAAAATATAAACTAATATATATATATATATATATATATATATATATATATATATATATATATATATATATATATATATTATAAAAAATAAGGTTTGCAAAAAGTATTATGTTTTTTTTTTAATTTTATTAACTTACATATGCGACACGTGTTTCAGATCTGTTATGTTCTTCAGGCGTTGAATTATTATTTTGGCAGAATATGTCCGATATTTGATAGGTTGTGTGTGTTTTTGTAACTTACTTTTTGATTATAATGGTTGTGTAATAACGGTTGAACGCTACGTTATTACACAACCATTATAATCAATATATATATATATATATATATATATATATATATATATATATATATATATATGGTGTTCGGGAGAAATTTTACAGTTTCATAATGAAAAAGAAAAAGTGCTTGGTAATTACAAAAATTAATGGATTGTAAAGAAATCCAACAGGCACGGAAATTACACTACTCTCAACAAGTTCCACTCAAAATAACCGCCATTAGCGTCGATCACAGCCTCAATCCTCCTCGGGAACCTGGAGCAAGTTGATATTACAGTTTCCCTGGGAAGTATCTAAAAAACTACCCTAATTCTGTCGATTAACTGGGCTTTTGTAGTACTGGCACGGCAATTGGTGTATTTCTCAACAGCGCTACATACATAATAATCCATGGGGTTAAGATCTGGGCAATTCGGAGGCCAAACATTGGGACTGGTGTAGTCAGGGGACCGAATCCTGCTGCCATACATATGGCCTACCATTGACCACCCTTGTTATCGAGGGCTTGATTACAGTGCTTAGCGACTCCACGTAGGCATCTGAATTCAAAAAAATGCTGTACGAACGCAATCAGATCGTCTGTTATGTTGCTTTCTTCTAGCCACAGCCTCGTAGTCTCCATTGCAATTCTCTAGTTCATGCCTGATTGTTTTTGCAGAGTTCACGGAGCCTTGGCCATCCACCATAATCTCGTTATTTTGATGGCCGACACAGATCATCATGATAGAAGTTATTCTCTTCCATGATTCAGGTCGGTTCCATTCACCCATTCTATCTGTCATCACGTATATGAATGAAGAACCGTCAAAGCTTTTAAATGATGCGTAGTGTGCGTCAGTACCTCTAACCAACGGAGAGAAATAACTAAATATAAATATATCAAATTTATCCGAACATATATATATATATATATATATATATATATATATATATATATATATATATATATATATATACTAGAAGCTGCTACCAGCGTCGCCTGGGTAGAAGGGGGATTTTTTAAAATTTAGTCCCATAGATCTATTATTACGGAATCGTGAGTTGGTTTCCCTCAGGATGTCCCAATAAAATCCCCACGTAAAAAAGACCTTGTGATGATCCAGCCACCCAGAAAAGAAAAATTAATGTCTACTATTTACAACATTAAATACAAAAAAAAATATATGCCGTTATCATTTAGATTTTATTTTTTAATTATCTTCACGAATATAAATCAAATCTTTATTATTGTTGCTCAAAAACCAAGACATGAGGATAGTGAATGTTTATATATATTTACTTTGTTGTTAATTGTTTTATTTTCATAGTTTTCCCCGGACATATATACATACATACCAACTGCCCTTTATATATATATATATATATATATATATATATATATATATATATATATATATAGATAGATAGATAGATAGATAGATATTTTTATGAGTACAAAATTTTATTAGAGCTTTAAAAAGACCCAATAGTTGTTTCATTATCAAATAAAAGAAGAATAAAGAAAAATTAACACTAGAAGAGGGGGGGGATAAAGCTAATGATTAAAAGAAATGTTTTTTCTTATTTGTCCCTCCCCCTTCTATTGTTATTCTTTTCTTTTTTTATTCTTTTTTTACTTGATAATGAACCCAATATTGGGTCTTTTTAAAGCTCCAACACACACACACACACACACACACACACACACACACATATATATGTATATAATATATATATATATATATATATATATATATATATATAGTTTTATAGAATTAATGCAAAAATGAATTAATGAATATAAGAAAAATAAATGGAATAAATAGAATAATTGAAAAGGATATTTTTCGAGGGTCCTCTCCCAAAGGAAAAAAATAATAATAACTTTTGAGAGAGGTCATTAATAGAAAAAACCCTTTTCACACTTTATGGGACTCTCTAGCGAAGCATTGAATTATTATATAAAATATTAGAGAAGATAAAATAATGTCTTACCTTTTTAAAGATATGCTGAGAAGTAAAGTAAATAAATAATTTGGCTTCTGTTTTTTCTGGGTCGGCCCTGTACAGGCTGTCCCAGAAAAAACAGAACCCAAATTATTTTTCCCCATTAAACTAACCCTAAACCTTAAACCACAACCCTAAACCTAAACCTAACCTTAAACCCTAATTCATTTTTGGGAGAATAAGTGCTTAATTGGAGTCTTCCGATCTATAGCTCTGCTGATGAGGCCTAATAGGCCGAAATGTACATACAGAGATTGATTTTTCTCGATTTGTTTAGCCATACATTTAAATAGGCATTCCCGCCTAATTCATTATTAATTAATTAATTTTCAAAATTAGGTACGACTCCAATTAAGCACTTATTCTCCCAAAAATTGTCGGCAAAAAGCCATTCCAAACACACCGTGTTTACAATCTAATTTATTTGTTTAATGGGAAGATTAACAGTTTTATTACAAATTTTGTGGGTTCTGTTTTTTCTGGGACACTATAATTTACTAAACAAAAGTTCATAATTACCATCTCTTTTTTGTCAGTATGTCTGTCTGTATGTCATGATAATCATTTCACACGCTTCTTGCACGCTTCCACATGTTCAATAAGATTGATATGGCTGATATTTTCTTGTAGGAAGAACACCAACTGTGTCCGTCTTCGTGTTGTTCGCATTGGCACACCAGGCGAGTAGCATCAATAATAAAAACAATGTCCCTCATCTCTTGAAGTGTAGTAGAAGTACGAACATCATTCAACAACCTCTGGCTTGCGTTGATTGTGGAGATGACGTTGGGAATTTCATGTTTGCGAATCATTGGGTTTCGGAAAAGAAGTTAAATACCAACAGTTCGAGTGATATATGTCAACTTCTCCTAATCGTTTCTTTATATATATATATATATATATATATATATATATATATATATATATATTATTATTATTATTATTATTATTATTATTAACGCGATGAGCACACGTATAGTCGACTGCAATTAATCGGTATCTCGATTAATTCAGTGGATTTAACCCTGAAGATCCTTATGGTGAAACTCGAGTAGGTTATGACTTGTACCTATTATTTCTTGTCGGACTCGGGAACCTTCTTGGAATCGGGAACCATCTCGGACTCGGAAAACTTCTTTTTGAACTGGGGAACATTCTTGTCGTAATCGGGAGATATCATGCATAATAGCATAGTGGATAAAGGAGTAGGTTAAGACAGTTCTAAGTGACAGTTATCTCTAGACTGTTGGTTCAATCATGGTCAGGAGCAGCAGTAACATAGAATAATAATTAACACAGCTTAACACCTGTACCCCAGTTATGGTTAGCGGAATGAGAACAGGATACTCCCGTGGACTGAATAAAGGGTTAGGTTCAAAGTTCCGTGATGGCTCCCGATTACGACAAGAAGGTTCCCGATTATGACAAGAGGTTCCCGAGTCAGAGAAGGCTCCCGAGTCCGACAAGAAATACTTGAAGAAGGCCGGAGGGCACATCGACCGAAACGTTGTACAGGTAACAATCAAGATGAGGACAATAGTCCGAATAATACAAATAATACTAACTTCATTCAATTAATATTTCGCTTCGGTCTAATAACGTGGCTTCGTCAGAATTTTTCATTTTTTTAAATTCTGACAGCCTCGTTAATACACCGATGTGAAATATTAATTGAATCATGTATCTTATCCGCTTTTATTCCTCAACTTTTAATTTAATTTTGTTGAATTATTCCCAATCTGTTATTTACCCCCCCTCACACACACACACACACACACACACACACACATATATATATATATATATATATATATATACCAACTCTGTTATATCTATTGTTAGTTTTAACAAAGTCCAATCACCTATCGAATTGTGCGGGGGTATAACACTAATGAAGTTTTTTTATTAATTCCATTATAACGAATATATTTTCTGTTGTTTCTTACAGACACGCGTGCATGTAAACACTCACACGCATACACACACACAAACAAGTAAGCACACACACACACACACACACACACAAACAAACAAACAAATTATGCAAACAACAGATACACACATACACTCACATCCATACATGCAAAGGCATACTGGCATACACTCACACATACACACACACACACACACACACACACACACACATGTATATATATATATGTGTGTGTGTGTGTGTGTAGTTTTCCACTACAAAATGGAGAGGACCGCCTTGCTGATAGGAAAGCAACCGGGAGTAACGGTATACCAGCAGTGGTCTTGAAAACGGGAGGGCAGCGCTGCCACTACACAAACTACTCTGCGGCTACTGTGAACATGGACACATCCCTACCATCGTCACCTTATACAATAAAAAGCGAGTTACACTGGCGTATCTGCAGACTCTTGTATCTCGCACCTAACCAGAATCACAATGTGGGTTCCGAGCAAACCGGGCAACCGTGGACATGATCTTCTCACTACGCCAGCTGCAGGAAAAGAGCCGGTAGCATCAGATGCCGCTCTACACCGCATTCATAGACCCGACGAAGGCATTCGACCTGGCCAGCCGAAGTGTTCGCAGTCAGTGCACCAGAAATTGCTATTCAAAAATTGGACTGTTCAGACACTCACGCAGTTGGAGATATCTAAAAAAGTGGACACTACGCCATCGTCTACGATGGATGCCAACAACAAATATATGTATATATATGTGTGTGTGTGTGTGTGTGTGTGTGTGTGTTTGTGTTGTGTGTGTGTGTGTGTGTGTGTGTGTGTGTGGAGAATGGAGTTGCATGGTGTAATGGTTAAAGTCGTAGGAAATGGACTCGTCAACCCGAGTTCAAATCCTAGACAAGGCTGTTTGCATTTCACATAGCGCTATTACCCTTGAAAAAGGTATAAATCCATATATTCACCCTCCAGCTATGGGTAAATAGTAGGGCATATATATGTATATATATTGGTAATTTGAATTAACTCTCACTACTAAGCAGATAAGCCATGATCGTTTCCCCGGAAATTTGATCACTCTGTGACCGTAAAATACATAAAAAACCTATGTACTTAATAGTTTAAAAACACCAGTCCCCGCTTCAGCTGTCAGTGGATAAGGGTATAAGATTTCAGGCTGCCATACGGTCAGTCTGAGTTCGACCCTAGCCAAAAGATAGTTGTGTCTAGCCACACTGAAAAGGCGTGAAACGCCGAAACACTTATCTTCCAGTTTTTTTTGTTTTGTTTTTTTGTTTTTTTTTTTTTGTTTTGAAATTGGGATCCAATTGGTAGAGAAACTGGGTAACCATGAACTTTGGTTTAGTAAACTTTGGTTTAGTAAATTCCTACTGTAGCGATTATCTGCCCCTGCACTACCATTGCGCCTTATCTGAAATGAACTTAATTGAACTTAATTGTTATTAAGAACACATTTTATGATATTTTTTGTAAAAACATGCAGTTGTATAGATTCGAACAAGTTTATATTTTTTGTTTATATCGTACGATAATTCAAAATGTGCTTTGGTTGAGTAAATTCCTACCATAAAATTATGCTTGCGCATTATCTGAAATGAACTTAATTATTAAGAACACATTTTATGATATTTTTGTGTTAATGCATGCAGTTCTATTGATTTGAACAAGTTTGTATTTTTTTGTTTATATCGTACGATAATTCAAAATGTATTCTCAATAACAATTAAGTTCATTTCAGATAATGCGCAAGCATAATTTTATGGTAGGAATTTACTAAACTAAAGTTCATGATTACCAGAAACTGTCCCATACTTTTTACTCAAACTAACACACAACCTCAACATATGATAATAGACTCTCCTAATTTAAAAGAACAATAAATAAATGAATGAATAAATTCAAATGAGAAGAAAAAAAAATACTATACTACAACCTACAATCTCCCGATGACGACCGGCGAAATGGTCGAAAGCACTAGGGTAAAGAATAAACCCAGAACCTTGTATTTCCTTGGCGGATGCTTTACCGAATGATCTAAATTGTAAACGCATTAGTCTGTTGGTAGGACGTAGATCAATAATCGTTTTAACGTGTATCTAACGTCTTTTGCGTCCCATTCAAATTCTCGAGATGCGGGGGCAATGAACCCACTCCCGATGATTTTTCGAGACACACAAATAAGTTCTGTCCAGTTTTCAATATTTCATACGGACACACGAAAATATGAGCAAATATTACGAGTAATTGCGTGTACTTTATCTAGAGAAAAATCTCTTATCTAAAGTGAGGTTCACTCCAGGAGATTAAATGGAAATAGATACGAATAGAAAACTACAGGAACACAAAAAGTCAACGTTCTCTAATCCAATCTTTATTTTAATCCATAGACCGTCCTGTCGGTTGGGGATGTAGAATACGCCGACAGCATCTCTGTAGAGAGATAAAACTCCTTCCACTGGGCAACTTGTCGGCCGGGGGTGGCAACCCGTGATGCTTAGGGTCCCATTTATGGGTTTAAATAGAAATAAAAAATGCGATTACAAATTTTTTTTTTTTTAAACTAATCCTATTTTTGTTTCAATCCACAGACCACCCTGTCGGTGGGAAACTAGAATACGCCGATTGCATTTCTGTAGAGGGATAAAATCCTTACACTGGGGCTACCTGTTGACAGTGGGTGGCGACCCGTGATTCTTAAGAACAGATCCCTGATGGCTGAGCTGTCCATCGGGTTCTTTTGCCCTTACTTAGGTTAGACGAGTGATTAAAAAGAAAGCTACTGAAATACAAAAAGTAAACGTTCGATAATCAATTTTTATTTCAATCGGCTGGGATTGTATATTACGCCGATTCCATCTCTACAGAGGAATAAAATCGCCCCAAGGGAGCCACCTGTTGACCGTAAGTGAGGATCTGTGATAGGGGTTAAACAGATAAAAAGGGAGATTAAAAATGTTTTTAACAAAAATTGATTTGATTTGTTGTGTGCGCCCTGTCAGTTGGGGCTGTAGAATATACAGACTGAATCCCTATATTAATAACTTAACATTGGTGGAATTTTAAAATTTTCTTAATGGCATTTTGAATTTCATGGGCAAAAATGCTTTTATAAACCATTTTTAGGAGTATGGAAACTCTAGAACTATTTTACAGACAAAAAATAGATTACAAAAGTCGTCATTTTTCACCAACCTCACCAAATTTGGAGAGCTAAAAATCGACATAACTCCGTTAATTTTTGGAATTGGAAGCTCAAATTTGGGGATTGTCTAACATAGTCCACACCTGGAAAAATATTTCAGAAAAATTGAAGTGGGTGGGTGACAATTTTTTTCTGCATGATTTGACATGGAATTACTCAACACTCATTGATTTACTCAGCTTTAATATAATAATAAATAATCCTCACAGTTATGACAAACTATATTAGAAGCCAAATGTTTAGTAAAATAAGATTTATTCATCAAAATTTGAAGGAGAAATTCAAAGGTAAGTGTTGGTTGGTTGGTTGGTTGTTTCATTTTACGGCATATCAATCCCTTTCGAGTTATTTCATCCCGAATCAAGTCATTTTGATATTCGGTTTCTTACAGTACCAACTGTTGTTTAAATGGTCACCCATCTAATTATTAAACAGGCCCATCGCTGTTTAACTTTAGTTTTAAGTTTGGTTAGTTGTTTTATTTTACAGCATATCAACCCTTTTCGGGTCATTTAATGCCAAATCAAGGCATTTTTATATTCGTTTATGTACAGTATCTGCTGTTGTCTAAATGGTCACTCTTCTAGGTACTAAACAGGCTCATCGCTGCTTAACTTCAGTTTTAAGTTTGATTGGCTGGTTGTTTTTGTTTAACAGCATATCAACCGTTTGGGTCATTTAATGCTAAATCAATTCATTTTGATATCAGGCTGCTTACAATACCTTGCTGTTGCTTAAATGGTCACCCATCTAAGTATTGAACATGCTCATCGCTGTTTAACTTTGGTGATCTAGCGGGAACCAGTGTTTTCACCGTGACCTAACCGTAAACCCAAAAGGCGTGTGTATTTCACGAATGATTTCGCAAGTTTTCAATATGTGCACCGCCTGTAGCATTTGCAGATGTGGTAGCCATTTCAAAATGAAGTGATATCAATTTTTCAGAAACAGACTTTGTATTTTGACATGAAGACAATAGCTGAATCCGAATAATTCATAAGGATGGAATGCAAAGTTTGAATAGGCAGGAATTTGCGATTGTTTTAACTCTTGTTTGTCCAGTCACGAAGACTTTCCCACGCAATTATGAGAAACAATATGAAAAGCCCATTTCTTGTCTCGATTGTAAACATGCATGATTCACTAACGATGTTATATTATGCATTTGACATGAAAAAGTGTATAGCAATATTATCATCATCATCATCAGCTGCAGACACATACAGAGTGATTGAAAAGTAATTCCCTATATGGTTATTTCCTAGTTGGATAACATGATCTTACAGAGTGACCCAGAAAAAACAGAACCAAAATTATTTATTATTTTCCCATTAAACTAACCCTAAACCTAACCCTAACCCTAACCCTAAACCCTAACCCTAACCCTTGTTGGACTTAGACTTCATTTTTATGCAAGATGGATCTCCTCTACATTTCACTATTGTTGTTCGTGAATAGCTGAATTACCAATTTCCTGGGAGATTGATGGGTAGACGTGGTCCAAATTAAACAATAAAAATAAAGAAAATTAATATTTGTACAAAAAATAGCCTAATTAATTTAACTCTTTGCTAACTTCAAACCGCTCACAGCGGCTCTCTCACCACTGAGATCCTACCGTAAAACGCTTGTAGCGGCCCTCCCGCGTGTCATTTGTTTCTACTGAAAAATTAAAACTTAAACACCCCCGAATGAGTTCTGAGGTGAATAGATGTAAATTTGAAATATTCCATCATACAGGTAAAAATTACCAAGAAAATTTGGTCAGCCGGGTGAAATTTGGTAGCAAAGAGTTAAGGTACTAGTAATGAAGTGCAGGGATGAGCTTAGACTCTCGCACGTGTCCCTAGTTTCATTTAGAATTGAGCAGAAGGGCTCAGATTACATAATATAATAATAATAATAATAATAATAATAATAATAATAATAATAATAATAATAATAATAATAAGAAGAAGAAGAAGAAGAAGAGAAGAAGAAGAAGAAGAAATAGGTGATCCACTGGGAATTATGCAAAAAATTCAATTTTGACCATACAAAACAAAATGGTATTTGCATAAACCAGAATCTGTTCTTGAGAACGAAACGCACAAAATTCTCTGGGACTTTGAAATAAAAACGGATCACCTTATCTCAGCAAGAAGATCAGACCTAGTGCTGATTAACAAAAAAGAAATAACTTGTCAACTGGTGGATTTGGCAGTTCCAGCAGATCACAGGGTGAAGCTGAAGGAAAATGAAAAAATGGACAAATACCTGGACCTTGCCAGAGAACTGAAAAAGTTATGAAATATGAAAGTGAAAGTGATACCAATTGTAGTTGGTGCCCTTGGAACTGTCCCAAAGGGTTTGTAAAAGGGATTGGAAAATCTAGACATCAGAGGAAAGATTGAGACTATCCAGAATACTGCACTGCTGCAATCTGCCAGAATACTCAGAAGAGTCCTGGAGACCTGAGAAGACTTGCTGTCACTCAGACTCCAGTGAAAGACCAGCTAACGCTGATGTGAAAGGGAGTGAATAATAATAATAATAATAATAATAATAATAATAATAATACCTGGGCTGTCCCTATTATAAGATACCCAGGACCATTCTTAAAATGGACAAATGAAGAACTCAGACAGATTGACCAAAGGACGAGAAAATTAATGACCATGCACAAGGATCTCCACCCTAGAGACGATAGAGATAGATTATATGTGTCAAGAAAGGAAGGGGAAAGAGGTCTTGCCAACATAGAGGACTGCGTAGAAACCGCAATCCAACAACTCGAAGACTACACAAAAAAGAGTAAAGACAGATTACTTAAGGCGGCCAACAATAGTAGATGTGACATATGGACAAACAGAAAAACAACAAAGACTAGAAAACAAGAATGGGAAGAAAGACAATTATATGGACACTTCAAACGACAAATTGGAGAGATTGCACACGAAAATACCTGGACGTGGTTAAGAAAAGGAAGCCTTAAAAGAGAAACTGAATCACTAATAATTGCTGCACAGAATAATGCCATAAGGACAAACTATATCAACGCGAAAATTGATAAGACTCAACAATAGAGATGAGACTGTAAACCATGTACTCTTCGAATGTAGCAAACTAGCACAAAGGGAATACAAAACCAGACACGGCTAGGTAAGGAAGGTGATCCACTGGGAATTATGCAAATAGTCTCTGCCAACTTGGATAAAGAATGTCGTGCACACATAATAGATAACATCCAAAGCCAAAGTTTCACTTTAACGATTTAAATAATAAAAGGAAAGTCATTTACAGATAAAGAACTATGCAAATTTTGTCTGAAACACAATTTGCCAAGCCCATTGATTTCCAGGTGTTTGGCTACATTTATTTCAGCTGTCCAAATTAAGTCAAATATCCCACTTTTCTCATTCTTGTTGGACTATAATCAATTGGATACGAGAAGCTATAGCCTGTTTTTAAAAAAAAGAACACAGCCCACGCAGACATCTTCTGTGTCAATAATACGACGTATCATCAAAAGAAACATATCGCCCTGTCGGCTGGGGATTTAGAATATACAGACTGCACCTCTGCAGAGGGGTAAGAAACGATTCCACTTAGACCCGTACTTAAGCTAGACTTATTATATTTACCAACCCCTCCGCACGAACAGGATGTGACACAAGGTCAATTTCTTAAGCGGAGTTTAACAGGTTTGAATTCAGAGTTTTCCTTCTCCTAGACTGGTTACCTATCCAAGGTTAAAGAGCCCAGTCTGCCCTGCTATTTACCCATAGCTGGAGGGAGAATTGGATTCATACCTTTCCAAGGTACTAGCACTATATGAAATTCAAACAAGCTTCGTCCAGGAATTGAACTCGGGTTGACGAGTCCATTTCCTATGACTCTAACAATTAGACCACGCACCTCCATAATAAGCTAGACTTATATGATTGTTCCAACCGTATTGCTCTTATAGCAAACCCCAACCTTTTTTTATCCTATATGTTGTAGAAAGCGGTGGCTGAGGGTCTTAGTATGGCCTAGATATGCTGTTAAACTGAATCTAGTGGTGGGTATCGACCCGTGATGCTCCAGGACGAAATCCTGATGGCTGAGCAGTCGATGACATATTCCATTCTACTTTGGCCTTTACTTTGGCTAGACGAGCGGTCGGAGAGGCCCACTCCGATTAATCGGCTGGTCATGTCAAGCCCTAGCACCTATATGATTGCTCCAACCCTATTGCCCATATGGCGAGCCCCGCCCTTTTATAATATGGGTGCTAGAAGGCGGTGTTTTGAGGATCTTCATGTCCGGGAATGACGTTTAAACTCTATCTGATGGTGAGTTTCCATTCTGGAGGTTTGGGAATATGGAGCACCCCCTTCATCACCATTGCTCCCAGGTCCACTCTGACCCGGAGTGGTAGTAACCTGTTAGGGTCTCATCTATGGGTTAAATAGTAAAACATGAGTTGATAAACAAAATTGTATTATGCATTAAGAATTAATTTATTTCACAACTTTGTCGGCATTAAATGACCCACTGAGGTTATATGCCGTTAAAATGAAACAACCCAAAGCAACAGATGGTCTCAAAAATATATTACACATTGCCTACGTTTGCTCAAATGGCTGTCTCTCCTTTATGACACAGCGAGTTATTTTCGTTGGCATCAACTCATTTTTAACGCAAGAGGAAAAGTGTAAAAAATATTTTGTTAGTCACAGGAAATGTTTTTTATAGCATAGGGGCCGGTCGGGTTGTAATAGTAATCGTTAGTAGTAGTAGTCGTCGTTAGCTCGAAGGAACAACATACGAAGTCGTATAGTCACAAAGGGGTTGTTTATTTATTTCTAGGCTCGTGGGTTCTTTTTCAGAGAGAAGGGGAGTGAGAGAGTAAGGTCAAGCTATTCTATCATAAATCACATTCATGCGCGCTGTTCGTCGTTACTCTAGATATGTGACGACGGAGCCCCAATAAACACGTCCAACCCTTCTTGGGTCCGGCGAAAGAGAGGCCAAATTTTCTTTACTTCCGTTTGTGGTCCCGGAGATAAGGGATCACATCCACTTCCGCTCCTCCGCAGAAAGTGGGACTTCCGTTTTTATTTTTAACTCTAGTTCCGGGGTCATTGGTCGGTCAATGGCTGGCTTCCCCGTTGAGTGTTTACCCTTCTAAAATTTAACCTCTTTTTGTTCTTATTTCTCTTTTTTTCTCTTTCTCCAGAGAAATCCGATTACCATTTCTTCTGAATCCCCAATTCCCCATAGACCATTACTAATTACGGCTAAGTTTGTTAAAATGGGAAAATCAAAATATTGTAAAATTTGTATGTTTTTTATATGAGGGAGGGCTGTCGATAGCAGTGGTTGACATTTGTGACGATTGCAAAATAGCTACAATTCTTTCTATATAAAGATACTCTGAATTGTTAAACGGTCAGTTAGATTGGAGAGCTAGAGGGAAGCTTAGCAAATGACCACGTGACTTCAAAATTAGTAAAATAATAATTTTTTGCCACTAGTAGATATAGACTTTGCAACCAAGAATTAACTCCGATAAGATAAGTGACGCAGTCCAGTCCACCTTTGCTGGATTACTCAATGCTAATTAGTATAGAAAAAAAGCCAGACGAGGCCCCTCACTGTGTTTTTACTCTCCGGCCTAGTGTACAAAACATATTCCTCTCCTTTATATATATTAATAAAACCGTTGTTAATGTCAACGTTGTGTTGTCTCGTTGCCAACAACTACGGCTTCCCATTTCCACTGATCTTCAGGCCCGATACAGAGACGCTCCGACCAAATTGCATTGATCCCAGTTCTGCGGATCAAAGAAACACAACGTGGGCACAGACTCATCGGATAAGAAGCAATAGCGGAGACACATGTGGTATCACGAGCTGGGTCATCTTATCCAGTACCGTGACTGAATCAGTCCCACACTTTACAGATGTCGCCAAATTTCCTTTATTGCATCAGTTTTGAAAGTATTGCTGTTACGCATAGTGGACCAATAATGTACCATGCCTCTGGTCGTATAGTTATTTACTAAGATCAGCTTAGATGTGGCATAAAACCAGAAATACGATGAGCCCAATGAGAATCGATCTCACTGACAATGGTCTGGTGAATCTAGCTTGGCTAACCATACAGCACGTGAGATGACGCCTCTGCTTTGTATAATATAACATCAATACTGGTAAGGCAATGGTTAAATTCTGTTTTACGTTTGGTACACGTTTGGTGCATGGGTATTTTACTTTGATTTATGATGTGTATTTATTTGATACAATATATATATAGCAATATAATTTATTATTGAGAAATTATCTGTAACAGGTCATAAGTTAAATAAATGAATACACAAATATTTGTTACATAATCTATGCATAGATTATTATGAACCCCCTGTATTTCTGAAGGGATGGCCCCTTTTCATATTACGGCCGGGACTTTCTATGGAATATTACAGAAAGCCCGCGAAATACGTAGTTACGTGGGACCGAGTTAACCCTCAGTTCCAGCTTGGATGCAGGCAGAAAGATGTTTCTGCCTTAGCTGACTCAATGCACACGCTTTTGTTAGTTAAAAGAAAGAAGTTTAAGCAATAAAAGTTTAAAGAAATAATATGGTGTTCTTGCTTGGTGAATGTCTTTGCAAAAAGCTACCAAGAGAAGGAATGAAATCAACAAGATTCTATGAAATAGAATTAACATGGAAGAAAGAATAGAAAGACTAGAGAATCACCAAATGGCCAAAAAAATAATGCTAAAATGCATATGCTCTCTCTGTTATCATATTATCTCTCTCCCCTTTCTAGTAAAAGAACACTTGTTAATCTATACCCAACATGGGTTAATGTGTAATGATATGTAACAATTATATTCATGTATATTTATTTTGAAACGAGGATTCTATTTATTTTATTTTATATTACTTACCGGTTTAGAGCGTTCGACTAAGAACCACAAGTTCTGTGTTCGATCTCTCNTCATCTCACTACAAAATGGTTCTGAGTGAATCTAGCTTGCATAACCTTACAGCACGTGGGATGCCCCACGCCTTCTGTGTATAATATAACATATCAAAGCGGTAAGGGCAATGGGTAAAGTTGACTGTGTTACGGTGTGTAGACGGCGTGTTTGGTGCACTTGTATTGTATTACTTTTGATTTATGATGTGTATTTATTAGATACAGATCATCAATATGATGGGCAATATTATATATGAGACGAATGTACTGTAACAAGGTCATAAAGTTAAAAAATGCAATACAAATATTTGTTATCATAATCTAGGTGCGATGATGAGATTGATGTTTAGCCACCCTGTATTTCGAAAGGGATGTGCCCGGCTTTTCAATATACGGCCGGCGACTTTCGTAGTGATATTAAGAAGTAGAAGCGCGAGAATAACGTGAAGTTAGCGGATGGAGACTCAGGTACTGAACCTCAGTTTCCGCGTTGGATGTCAGGCAGAAAGCATGTCGCCTTAGCACTGGATCAATGCACACCGCAGTTAGTTGTGTTAGTTAAAAGAAGAAGTTAAGCCAATAAAGAGTAAGAAATAAATGGTGGTTGTTCTTGGCTGTGGGTGAAGTCGTTTGGCAGAAAGGACTTGACTCCGAAGAAGGAAGGAATGAATCAACAAAATCTAGCAATGAGGCAATTCAACATGGAGGAAAGAAAACGATAGAGGATCACATTGGCAAAGAAGTGAAGTAATGTAAATGCATAGCATCTCTCTGTCTACGTATATTTATCTCTCGTCCCACTTTCTGAGTGTAAAGAACACTTTGATATAATGAACCAACATGGGTATATGTTGTTATGAGTTATGTAACATATTTCATGATTCAGTATATTTATTGGAACGAAGGCTTCCGTATTTTATTTTTATTTTATGATTACTTACAGGTTTAGAGCGTTTCGACTAGAAGAACAAACAAAGGGTTCTGTGTTCGATTACTGGCCTTGCGTCGAACTCAGGTATGAGTAGCGCAGGATCTGTGGGTAAGTGAGGAGATGATGGTAGTGTGGCGTCACCTCGACGACGTCAAAGAAGACGAGTCTCCTTGGTCTGGCGCTATGGAAAAGTGGACTAGACCTCGCCTCGTCTGTCTGGCTGATAACCACTTTGGCCACGCCCGAACGATTCTTTTTTAATATAAAAGTTCTTGGTTATAAACAATTTTATCTTTTCCCCCTTCTTTAAGTATATATGTAGATACCTAATATGTTATTATCGAAAAGCATATAATTCTAAAATATTGTTATTAAATAAAGGAAAATACCGGGGGATATCGGCCGAAACTTGTGTGATATGTAGCAATGAAGATGGCAACGTCCGAAAAATCACATATAAAACAAATAATCAAGCCTCATCTCAATACCTTGCGGTTTACGTTAACTTGCAGTCTAGTGGGGAAGTTCCAATTTCTGGACTCCGCTGGCGGAGGGGGTCTCCCTTACGCATGCCATTACCCGAACGTCTACTCTGACTCGGAGTGGTGTAACTCGCTGTTAAGTTCGCCAATCGATATGGGTCTAAATAGAAAAAATGAGTTTAAAAAATGTACTTTTAAAAGATAGAGTTTAAATTTTGGATTAGTTTGATATATATATTTAAACCACCCCTCGCGAGGCAGGATGTGACAGCCAGATCATTCTTAAGCGGAATGAACTAGGTTTGCAATTCCAGAGTTTTCCTTCTCTAGACAGTGTTGCCTAACCAAGGTTAAAGAGCCACAGTTCCCTACTATTTATCATAGCTGGAGGGAAGAGTAGGATTCATCATCCTTCCAAGGGTATTAACGCTAAAGTGAAATTGCAATTACCACATCCAGGATTTGAACTCAGGGACTGTCCATTTCCCATGAGCTTTAACCATTACACCACGCGCTCAATTATTGTTATTAGATGTGCTGAGATCATAAAGTTTGTACTTGTAACACTTCCAACCAACAGTTGGATTTGAATCGGAATCAAAAACGCAAATATGTTAGTATTTACATTTAAAGCGTGTATAAATTGTTCGCTCAGTTGCTCGTCGCACAGGAGTTATACATACTTAAAAATCAGTGACAAGGATTACGATTCTTTAACACAGACCAACTGACAAAGATTATATAATTCTTTACACGAAGTCAAGTGACAAGGACAAATCGATACTACATCTTTCTACTTCCAGAAAGGATCAACTTTGTGCCACAAGGAATCTCCACCTGAAATCTGTCGCTACCCTAAAATGCCCACACGAATCGTAACAATTTAAAAAAATGATAACCCATCAGAATGAATAAACAAAACGTCCTTCGGCTTGAAATACCCTACAAGAGTTGAAATTGCCAGTAATCCACCATAACCAAGCCACATCTAACAAAATATTCAGAGAATTCTTTTACGTTTTTTTTTATTTTTTGTGCCTCTTGTTTTTTGTTTTTTTTCTTCAGCATTAATAATATTCAGATTTTAATGAGCTTAAATGCGAAAATATTCAGCAAATCTGAATTTATAAATGTGATTCGGTTAGAGCGGATTAATAAAGATTAAAAGAAAGAATTACAAGATAAAAGGAAAGATGGAAGCCGAAAGAGAGAGAAAGAAAGAAAAAATACAAAGAATAATCTTAGAAGAAAGAATGAAATTGTTCATTTTTAATTATTTTAACAGAAAAGAACAGACGAAAAACGAAAAAAAGAAAAAAAAAGGAGAGAAAAAGACAAGACAGTAAGACTAAGAGGGAAAGAAAAAAAGTTGAAAAGAAAAAGACTGAAAAATATAATCGAGAGATAGAAAAAGAAGAGGAGGAAAGAAGACAGAATCAGAAGAAAGAAAAAAATGCAAAAAATGAAAAATGAAACAATCAGAAATATTAAAGATTAGGAGGAGGAAGAAAGAACGAAAAAAAAAGAGAAAGAAAAACAGAAAAGAGAAGAAGAACGATAAAAAGTGACGAAATGAAGATCATAGATATAAAGAAGAGAAGAGAGAAAGAAAGAAGAAGAAAGAAAGAAGAAAGAAAGAGACAGCTAACGAATAACTAGATTTGGGAGTTAAAGAAAATAGACATATTAGAAAAAGAAAAACCGAAAAATGTAAAGAAATCTAGGAGAAAGAAAGATTAGAAAGATAGAATGAAGAGAAGGAAGAAGACAGATATAGAAAGACAGAAAATATTGGAAAACAATGAATAAATGAAGAATCTATTAAATAAATAAAAGATGTGGGAGGGAAAAAAGAAAGAAGAAAGAAGAAAGAAAAGAAGAACAGAAAGAAGAAGGCAAGAAAGAAGAGAAAAGAAGAAGAAGAATAGATAAAATGACAATACGAAAGAAGTAAAATCGACTGAAAGTGAACGAATGAAAGAATCTATAGATAAATATAAAATAGAATTGAGAAAGAAGAGAAAGAAAGAAAGAAAAGAAAAAAATGATAGAAAGAAAGAAAAATACAGTAGAGAGAATGAAAAAGAAGACCGAGTAATACATTAAGATAAAAAGGAAAGAAAGAAAGAAAGAAGAAGAGAAAGAAAGAGAGAAAGAAAGAAAGGGTAAAAGAAAAGAAAGTAAACGAAAGAACGAAAAGTGAATATTAAAAGAAAGTAAAATGACAACAGCAATAAAATTTAATAAACAAAGATTAATTTGTAGGAAAAAGGCTAGGTATGACATAACCCCAGACGGGTTGATATGCCGTTCAAATCAACCAATCAACCAACTAATGAACTTTCTTGAATCAGACACCAACATTTTGACGCTAGGTATTTAAACACTTGGATTTGGTGAAGACAACAGAGAGCAAGCGAGACACAGAACGAGAGAGAGAGAGAGAGTGAGAGAGAGAGAGAGAGAGAGAGAGAGAGAGAGAGAACTATACCTTGTACATAATTCGTAGGCTACCTACAAACTATGTAAAAGAATGACGACATTTGTATCAGAATGGGATAAATTTATTTCTCATTAAATTAACGAGGGTTGATAAATAAGGTATCTAATCTAAAAGAGAAAGAGAAAGAATATACATATACAGAGAGAGAGAGAGAGAGGGGGAGAGAGAGAGTGAGAGAGAGGGGGAGAGATAAAGAGAACGAGAGAGAAAGAGAGACAGAAAGACAGATAGAGATAGATTTATTATTTTTTAATCCTAAAGACATGTGGTGCCACGCAGGAAAACTCACGATTTTATCTTCACGAGAAAATATTTCAATTTATCAGATTAAACCTGTTTGTTGTTAAAATATAATATTTCAAATAAATATTCATTAAATATTCATTATTTGTGCTTTTCATAAGAAGCTAGACAACACATTAACTGATAATATAGTAACACACACACCCACACACCACACACACACACACACACACACACACACACATATTATATTATATATATATATATATGAGAAGTAAATACACAAACGATGTGTTTTGATATGGCTTTTTTTAGCCGACAATTTTTGAGAGAATATGTGCTTAATTGAAGTCGTACCTAATTTTGAAAGTTAATTAATTAATAATTAATTAATTAGGCGGGAATACCTATTCAAATGTAAGGCTAAACAAATCGAGAAAAATCAATCTCTGTATGTACATTTCGGCCTATTAAGCCTCATCAGCAGAGCTATAGATAGGAAGACCGCCTTGTGCATGATTCGAACCCTGACTGTCAAGCTGATAGGCGAGGACCGTAACCCCTACACCAACCGGACTTTCCTAGATTTTTCGTTTTGTTTTGTTTTTGTTTATGTATATATATATATATATATATACTTGAAAAAATCAAATAAAATTATTAAACAGGAGATGTGTCTTTTGTTTAATTCAACATGCATATATATATATATATATATATAATATATATATATATATATATATATATATATATATATATATATTGTATGCTCCCGAAACCCGGTAGAGCTCGTTAGGAGCGACTTTAATAAACTTTCACCGCCAGCATAATACAATGATCATCTGTTTACAGATTTGATCTCTTCGGTGATCGTAAAGTATATACACAGATGTATTTATTTAAAACAGTTAAAACACCGCTGTTTAAACAGAAATTGGCAATGGCCCAGAGTTTAATGGATCGGACAGAAGTAAAGTCAGTCGGGATTCGCTTCTGGTCGGAGTTAGTTGTTATGTCTAGCCACACTGAAGAGGTGTGAAATGCCGAAATACGTGTCTGTGGATGACTTTATATATAATATATATAAGTCATCCACAGAAACCGTATTTCGACGCTTCATGTCTCATCAGTGTGGCTAGACACAGCAACTACTTCTGAGAAGGAGCGAAACCCGACTGAATTTTCATCCGTCCGGTTCGTTAACTTCTCGGGCATCGACAGCTACCATTAAGGAGCGGTGTTTTAACTGCATCTATGTATATATTTTACGATCACCAGAGAGATCATATTTATAAACAACAGACGATCATTGCTTTGTAATGCTGTCGGTGAAAGTCAATTAAAATCGCTCTTAGAGAGCTCTAAGGGGTTTTGGGAGCATATAATGTCATCCACAGACACTGTGTTTTTGACCTTTCACATCTAATCACTGTGGCTAGACACAGCAACTACTTCTGAGAAGGAGCGTAACCCGACTGAATTTTCATCCGTCCGGTTCGTTAACCTCTCGGCCGTCGACAGCTGGCATATATGTGTCTATAACAATTATGTCAAACATTGATAACCTTTTTTTATATCAAAAATGTATATATATATATATATATATATATATATATATATATATATATATACATAAGTCATCCACGGACACCGTGTTCCGACGTATTTTAACTAATAAATACATGTATAGGTATATAGGTCAAGGTCACCAGGGACCTCGTAGCCGTTTATATATATATATATATATATATATATATATATATATATATATATATGTGTGTGTGTGTGTGTGTGTGTGTGTGTGTGTGTGAATTTGATATATTGAAAAAACAAATGATGTTTACAAATGCTTGGGATCATCAAGAGAGAATGTGAACCGTTTCGGGGCCTTCCTCTCAACGGTTTTAACTGCACATCGCTCCCCCCACTGATGTGAGGTCCCTCAGAATATCTGTATCGACCGTATGTAATAGATCGGTCTTCAACAAAAGTAAAACGGGATGAAATGACCGTTATAAGAAGAATGCGCAAACAGAACGCTGTTAGTCAACGTTGGAATTTTTCAAAAAATGCGTTATCTGTATTAAAAATAAAATGAATTTTATTTAAAAATAAAATGAATTTTAAAATATTATTTCACACACACACACACACACACACACACCACACATATATATATATATATATATATATATATATATATATATAAACGGATACGAGATCTCTGGTGACCTTGACATATATACCTTTGTATGTATTAATTGAAATTCCATATATTCTCCCACCCCCTGGTTGAGCATTATAGGAGCGACATTAATTGAAATTTCCTATTTGGAGTAAAGCTGTTACTCGTCTGTCCGCTGTTTACAGTTCTTGAGTTCTCTGGTGATTGTAAAAACATTCTGCGTAAGGATGTATAAATTAATTGTTCACTCTAGACTGACAGCCGCTGATAGCCTCAAGGGACTTGGCAGACGAAAATTCTGTCGGGTTCCGATCTCGGCTAGAGGTAGCTGTTAAAAAAGTCGAGTCGCACTGATGAGAAGTAAACTTCGAAACACGTGTCTGTGGGTGACTGATATATATATATATATATATATATATATATATATATATATATATATATATATATGACGACCGCCAACTAAAGCGTAAACGCAACGCTCTCCTATATAAGGGATGGAGCACTGTATGGCAGCCTTTACATACATAGGGATGTGTGCATTAAAAACAGTTAAAATCCCCTTCGCATTCTGTGGTGACGATGGCCAAGCGGTTAAGGTGTCTGATTGATGCTAAACCGATCGGATTTCAATCCGGCTGTAGGTAGATTACAAATGTTTAACCACACTGAAGAGACTTGATAAGTCGAAACACGAGTCTGTGGATATATATATATATATATATATATATATATATATATATAGTTAAAAATTAATGGTGAAATGAATGAATGGATGAAATAAAAATGAATATGAATGAAATGAGGGGGATAAATGAAAATTCCTTTCCAAGGGAGCCCTCTCAAAAGTATTAAACCACTTTTTGAGAGTGGAGTCCCTGATAGAAAGTTTTTCTCATCTAATATTAGACTCCTTTGAAGCATCAAGTTAATATAATTATTCTATAAGTTATTAAAGAAGATAAAATTCGTCTCTTACCTTTGTAATATCTGTTGAGAATGTGTTTGAATTTATATATATATATATATCTAATCTTGTCTGGTTAACTTCCGGTGAATATTGCTACATTGTAACTATCTTGAATTCGGAATAAAAACGGTCAAATAGAAGAATTTATTTACTTAGCTTTTTTTTCGGTTGTAAAATAAGATAAAATATATTAGATTAATTAGATAGATCAGTAAATAAATAAAAAGATTATATTTAATTATATATTAGAAAGATTGATGAATAATTTTAGAAAACTATATTTTATGAGTATTTTTAAATTTCAAATAGATTAAATATTATAAATTAAATATTTAAATTACAAAAACAAACTGTTATATGATGTTGTTAAGGAGTTCATGTATGCTTCTTTGTAGATGTATGTTGGGAAACTTATTTGCTTATATTAGAAGCCTGGAAAAATATAAGAGGGAAGAAAAATCAAAATACAAAGCAATGAACTTTGTATGAAGACAACAGACAGTGAGAGAGACACAGGACGAGAAAGAGAGGGGAGGGGGAGAGAGAGCGCTAGAGCGAGTGTGTGTGAGAAGAGAGAGAGAATGAGAGAGAGAGAGAGGGAGAGAGAGAGAGTGGGAGAGAGAAAAAGAACAAGAAAGAAAGACAGACAGACAGACAGAGGTAGATTTATTATTTTGTAATTCTAAAGACATGTGGTGCCACGCAGGAAAAGTCACGATTTTAGTTTCATGAGAAAATATTTCAATTTACCAGATTAAACCTGTTTGTTGTTAAAATAATAATTTTTTTAAAAATCTTATTATAATGGAGTGTTGGAATATTTGTATATAAGGTATGCTACAATTCCCGACCTGGATTTATAGACTAGCCGTGGTCACGTAGTTTATTCATTCGCCAATCACTAGCCATACTGAGTGACTGATACACTACTTAAACTCTGGTACTGGCCATAGTTCTACTAGCAGTCTTTGGGGAGGGATTTACAATACTCAAGACTCTTTACCAGAAGAACCAAAGGATTCATTATCAGAGGACTACCAAGGATCCAATTCCAATGGACAAGCGCTCTTGCTTAAAACCTACAGGATGGCCCATAAGATTGTGCATTTGTCTGTCTGTAACCGAAACCTACTATTCAAGTCACAATTCCCTTAATTATTTACGTCACATTCTCTATGATTTTGGTTTTATTTAAAGCTCAATTATTAATACAATTGTCTTATATTATTAATATTGTTGGCCATATCTACATACTAATGGCATGCCATTGTATTTATATATACAACAAAATAGCAGTTTACAATGAGAACGGGAGGTTAAATTTCATGTTGATATTAAAATTTGATTTTAATAAATATGTGTTTAGTATTATTGATTTCTAATTGCTTGGTTTTATCTTAATGAATTTGAGCAAAAATCTCGGGGATAAATCTTAAAAGAAATCCATTAACAAAACAAAATTAAATTAGGAAAATTTAGCAATGAAAGATGGCTGAATAAGTTTCAGTTATTCTATTTTTCGAATATATTTCCCTCTCTTTCAAATCTTTATATTTGCATTCTTATTTAGTTTCATTAACCTTTCTAATTTAATATAATATTTTATTACATTAAAAATTAAATACTTGTACCCGGAGGGTGCATATATTTGCTAGTTTATTACGTAGTCATTATTTCTGATTTTCATAAGAAGCTAGACAATCCATTAATTGATTATATGATAACACACACACACACACACACACACACACACACACACACACACACATATATATATATATATATATATATATATAATATATATATATATATATTGTGATGGAAGTCAATGTGGTAAAATACATTTACCCTTGTATCTTCTTCATGTTGGTTGGATCAAAAATGGTATGTCCGAAAAGGAGTAAAGTATAAAATTGTTTTTGTATGCAAAGAGCGGGACGGAATCTGTTGATGAGGAGGGCCAGTTGCAATTCATTTGATGAGGATGCCAAAATCGAGAACATTTCGGGCTTATAAGCTGCAGCACAATCAGGATTGTCCATCAGGTGTCGCCCAATGGTGAATATGAATTGCTTGGTGGAGAAGAGTGGTCAATGTTTTTGTTACGGATATACGATGGAATGTGTTAGTTTATTCTGACCTCCAATCTTTGCGTAGTGCGCCCAATATAGCAAACATCGCATTATCATTGGAATTTATAGATTAGGTAACTTTAAAAAAACAATAACTTTTGATCCAACCAACATGAAGAAGATACAAACCGGACTCGATGGGGGTGAATCTATTTTACCACATTGACTTCCATCACAGTATATATATATATATATATATATATAATATATAAAATTTATCCAAAACTTGGTAGTAAGGGATGATTCTATATGTGATTTCAAGATCCACTGTACTAATACTGATGATCCAGTATGTATAAATACAGTGAATCATTAAATCACTAAAGAGAGCTCAATGTAAAATAACCTTTTAGATTATATACCGAGCAATATTTATCAATAAAGGAAGAACTCAATACAGTGATCCCATAATAAATTTATTTCGACGAAAATTGGGGCCCATATAAATCTAAGTTGATTTAAACCGGCTCCCCAAATTTTCGCCTCATCAGATGGGTCTCAATTCACTTATGGACAAGCATATCACAAAAAACCCCAAAGAGCTGAATATATATAAATTCAAACAAAAACAAAAAAATAATTAAAAAAATTATATATATTTTTTAACAGTGTGGGAGTGTAACCATAGAAACAGGAAGTGAATGAAAAAAAAAGAGATACATCTCAAAGTTGATTTCTAGGGTGTCCAGATAGACAAAAAGGTGACATGACAGAAAAAACAGAATAGTATATTAAAATATAAATAGACAAGTAAAATAAAAAGATTTTAAATTTAAACATTAGAGTATAATGATGTATAAAAGAAAATACTAGTTAAGATATAAATAATAAAATAAATTAATAGAAGATAATAAAATTTTAAAAAATATATAATAGAAAATAAAAATCAATTAAAAATAATAATACTAATAAAAAAAATAATACCCAGAAGAGTCCTGGAGACCTGAGGAGGCTTGCTGTCACTCGGACTCCAGTGAAAGACCATCAGCTAACACTGATGTGAAAACTCAAAAGGATATATATATATATATATATATATATATATATATATATATCTTAACTTGACTTGATTTAGAATATATTATATATATATTATATTATATTATATATATATTTCTAAATCAGTAGTTAAGATATATATATATATATATAATATATATAATATATATATATATATATATATATATACTGTGATGGAAATGAGAAAAACTTTCTATCAGTGACCCCACTTTCAAAAAGGGTTTTAATTTTTGAGAAGGGTCCCTTGGAAAGGATTTTTCATTTTATCCCCCCCCATTTCATTCATTTTTTATTTCATCCTTCATTCATTTTATATTATTATATTTAACTATATATATATATATATATATATATATATATAGTCGTGGCCTATTGTCGGTATCAGCCAATCAGCGATGTAGTCTATCCCCTTTTCACTAGCGCTAGACCAAGGGGATTTTTTTGCGTCTGAGACCTATGTTGGGAAATTTCTTCATTTTTTTTAGAAGCCTGGAAAAATATAAGAAGAGGGTCAAAAATCAAAATTCAAAGCGGTGGATATTGTATTGCTTTTGATCTTCTGTATTAATCCAATATGTCGGGTGGCCTCCACCCTTTGTCAAAGGCTTCTATAAACTGAGTATAATTGAAAGATTAAAAAGTATTAATTAAATAAAGTTAAAAATTATAATGAGAAAATAATCAGTCTTTTAATTATAGTCAGTTTACAGAAGCTTTTGACAAAGGGTGGAGGCCACCCGAAATATTGAATTCAATAAAGATCAAAAGCAATACAATATGCATTGCTTTGAATTTTGATTTTTTTCACTTTCTAAATTTCAATACTCATCAAGAATGAATAAAACTATGTCTTCGGCATAAAATAACCCAACAAGGGTTGACACGCCGTAAAATCCAACCAATAAGATCAAATCTCATTTTCCCCAACGTATTGAACTGGTTTGATATCTATTTGAAAGGGTTGATGCTTTGAATCGGCCCACTTAAAGATTTTTATCTTTTTTCCGTTTCTAAATGCAAGGACAGCAGAGTGTACGACCTGAAGTAAACTTGGCTTTTCTTCCGTTCGGCTAACTCTGTGTGGTTCTGCCTGATGCGTCCCTTGCAACAGGGATATGATTGAAAAGAAAGACATTTTACAAAAAGGGATAATGTAATATTAATTCATACCATCAATACCATCGGTGGCCGATATGTCCCAGTGTTGTCCTAAAAAGAAATACGATACAAAAAGCATTGATGGAAATGAGGGGCTTTAAAGGGTAAGGGTGAGGCATCCTTACCAGCGGCGATGAAATCTTCCGTGTGTACAGATTCCGTGCCATTAATGGATTTTGTAAAAGGAATTTTCCACCGACCACCTGGAAACAGCACGTTACCTAAAAGATCTCCTTTGAATTCTAACACTTACAAGAACTTGAACGCTACAACGCCATAGTGACAACTTGAATAGTCACAGCACACAAGGAAAAGACAATTAACAGTAAACATAAATATCCTAAAGTTGTTTATTGTAACATGAATATCAGAGTTAACAGAGAAATGATAGGAAGAAACACAACGATACTTAAGAATAAGGGAAAAGGTTTACCAAGCAAAGATATAACTAATTATCAATTGCTAAGTTAAATTAACCTGTTCCATGAAATCTGTTGTAGCTCGAATATCAGAGTTAACAGAGAAATAATGGTAGAGATACAACGATTATTAGGGATAAGGGAAAAGGTTTACTAAGCAAATATATAAGTAATTAGCAATTGCTAAGTTTGTTATATACTGGTCTTTTCACAGTACCAAATCATATAACGTTATATACCTTTCTTACTTCTTACACTGGTCGTCTATTCGTCTGGCCGGCTTTGCTTCTGATCGTCTATCATCTATCTTGGTCTGGTATATCTTCTAAGGTCTCGTCTGGTCTTTATTGAGGATTCCGGGTCTGGTTTCTGTTGGGGATCTCTCGTTATCAGAAGCCCTGTGCTATTGTTAGTTTTTGGTAATAAACGCAATACTTCGATTTACGTTGATGTTACTTTATTCCAAATCCCCACCCAGACAATCTGCGCAGATGAGGCTTACATGTTGCTAGCTCGGCTTCTAAGTTCTAACTGACTCTTACTTACTTAGTATCCTTAAACCGGAAGAGGGCCTTCTATGGGGTTCCGGTTCTCACGATTCTCCCCAGAACGCAAGGTGAGATCGAGGTCAAGCGCCGTCACTCACCCTCAAGGCCATCAGCTATACTAATCGCCATTATGATTTCTACAATACCTTATAAATGTATTAGGGGTCCAATTATTATGTAACAAGTTAAATTAACCTGTCGCGTGAAACCTATTGTAACACGAATACCAGAGTTAACAGAGAAATAATGGTAAAAACAAAACGGCTATTACGGAAACGGTTAATTAAGTAAATATACAAGGTGAACAAAGTAATTAGCAATTGCTAGTTTAAATTAACTAGTCTCTTGATATCTGTTGTAACTTGAATATCAGAGTTAACAGAGAAATAATCGGAAGACACACAACACTTATTAAGGATAGCGGAAAAGGTTTACTAAGCAAATACACGAGGTTAATAGAGTAATTAACAATTACTAGGTTAAATAAACAAGTCACTGGAGATATTTTGTGACTCAAAAGAAATAATAGACAGAAATAATAGCATGAAACACGAGTATTAAGGATAGGGGGAAAAGGTTTACCAAACAAAGATACAAGATTAACAGAATAATTAATAATTGCTAAGTTAAATTATCAAGTCTGCTGAGATCTGTTGAAACTCGAATATCAGAGTTAATAGAGAAATGATAGGAATAAACACAACGATTATTTAGGATGGGGGAAAAGGTTTACTAGTAAAGATATATGGTGAATAGTGTAATTAGCAATTGTGAAGTTGAATTAAAAAAGTCCTGCGAAATCTCGTTATTTCTCTTTTCTGAAGTTTCCCTCAGACATTATTTATAAGAAAAATAGACGATTCCATTTTCATTATTTAGGTACTATATGACAGTCATACTCACATAAAATAACTGTACACAATTTCTCTTTTCTGAAGTTTCCTCAGACATTATTTATAAGAAAAATAGACGATTCGATTCTCATTATTTAGGTACTATATGACAGTCATACTCACATAAAAATAACTGTACACAATTTCTCTTTTCTGAAGTTTCCTCAGACATTATTTATAAGAAAAACAGACGATTACATTCTCATTATTTAGGTACTATATGACAGTCGTACTCACATAAAAATAACTGTACACAATTTCTCAGAATTATTTCTCAGAATTATTTTCACAGAAGAAAACTAACGTCATAAGATATTCATAACGTAAAAGATAATGGATGCAGTAGAAATCCTCCCACATTTTAAATTGTCACCTATGTGGTGCAAATGAACTTAGGCAAGTGGTATTGGTAGCTTCCTCTAGCTAATGTCTACCAATTTCTGTTCAATCAGACAATCCCAAACAGAAGCATATTTGTGTAGTAGTTCCCGACGCAGCAGAAATACCTCCCACATTTTAAATTTTCACCTATGTGGTGCAAGTGAACTTAGGAGGGTTGCAATGGTAGGTCTATCTAATTAATGTATAACCTTTATGTTATTTGGATCATTCGGACTATTGTTCTCATCTTTATTGTTATTGGCACAAAGTTTGAGTCAATGTGTCATCCGGCCTTCTTCAGGTATTTCTTGTCGGACTCTGGAACCTTTTCAAACTCAGGAACTTTCTCTTAGAACTCAGGAACCTTCTTGTCGAACTCTGAAACCTTCATGTCGTAATCGGGAGCCTTCACAGAACTTTGAACCTAAACTTTTGTTTTTTCCACGGGGGATTGAATAAAGGGTTAGGTTCAAAGTTCGTAAAGGCTCCCGATTACGACATGAAGGTTCTAGAGTTCGAAGAGAAGGTTCCCGAGTTTGAGAAGGCTCCCAAGACTGACAAAAATACATGAAGAAGGCCAGAGTGAACACCGGCTGAGATGTTGGCCGATAACAATAAAAACGCGGACAATAGTCCGAATAATTCAAACAATATAAATTATCAAGCCCCATCTAAAAGATTCAGAAAAAACTTTCTATGATATCGAAGACTTTTTCGTGTTTTGCGCAAGTTAATACTGGTTTTAAGATAAGATTATGGTTAGAATATTCCACATTCGAAAGTTTGGTTGTTACCTTTGACGAGCGAGATGTATCGTTTAACAAAGATACTTTTTCTTCTTGTGACTCAAAAAGAAAAAAAAAGAAAGAAAAAAAGAAAAATAAAGATTTAAATTCACTTTCGCGCCAAAAAACATAAATCGGTTTCGACCAATAAACGCATTTGATAGTTTAGATCAAACCATTTACGTCGGCAGTTAAAAATCGTCGATAACGTGTTTGCACGAAACTGACTTCATGGATGGGGTGGGTGGAGGTGTGGATAGGGAGGGGGATGAAATTAATTTTAAACATCAAAGAAATTTCTTTTGTTTTCTTATAGTTTTTTTTGTTATTCTTTTAAAGTAATTGCAAGTTCTTTTATCGTATTTGAATATTGGTTGAAATCTATTTAATACTTTTTCTCACCAACAATAGTTTCACTTTATCAAGAATACTTTTGAAAAAAACAAAAAATAATTCGGTTATTTTTGTTTATCAATAGCGTAAAACAATTTCATTATATTTACATATCTTTAAGAGATTGGTTGATAAATAAGGTCTCCAATCCGAAAAAACAAGTTTGCATGAGATAGTATAATGAAACTGGTATTATCATAAAGTGAATTTACGATGGTGAGACAAAAAGTGAGGCAATTTTGTTTAAGACGACTATAATTGCCAACAGAGGAAAATTCTTGTTATGTTTTTCTAGAATGGAAAAAAAAGTACAGGGGGAAAAATAAGTATTCGACTTGTTGAAAGGGGGGGCACAATGTCGTCGCCGTAAAAAAAAATGTTTAGAAGCAAAAAAAATCGGTCGTCGTAAAAATCTTCAGTAACTCAAAATCCTCAGCAGCTGAAAAATCCGTCGTCGTAAACTCTTCAGCAACTCAAAATCGCAACTCAACCGCACATCTACTTATACTAATTTCTCCCTCGACATTCGGGTGTCTGCGCCCCACACACGAGATTCTCGAGCCAAACCCGACCACCGGAATCCTCATAGCGACATCCTTTTCTTTAGCGCCTGCATTTTGTGCTGAATGCAGAGCAATGGGTTCAATAAGGGAAATATCAACAAGTCTCCTCTTCTTTTGTAAACGACTGACAACTAAAATAAAATTAAAGAATTGATAATCAGAAAGACTTAAAAACTGATTTTAAATTTCAAAACTTTGGCGACATCCTTTTCTTTAGCGCCAGCCTTTTGTGCTGAATGAAGAGCAATGGGTTCAATAAGGGAAATATCAACACGTCTTCTCTTCTTTTGTAAACGACTGACACCTAAAATAAAATTAAAGAATTGATAATCAGAAAGACTTAAAAACTGATTTTAAAATTTCAAAACTTTGCGACATCCTTTTCTTTAGCGCTGCCTTTTGTGCTGAATGCTGAGCAATGGGTTCAATAAGGGAAATATCAACAGTCTCCTCTTCTTTTGTAAACGACTGACACCTAAAATAAAATTAAAGAATTGATAATCAGAAAGACTTAAAAACTGATTTTAAATTTCAAAACTTTGGGACATCCTTTTCTTTAGCGCCTGCCTTTTGTGCTGAATGCAGAGCAATGGGTTCAATAAGGGAAATATCAACACGTCTTCTCTTCTTTTGTAAACGACTGACACCTAAAATAAAATTAAAGAATTGATAATCAGAAAGACTTAAAAACTGATTTTAAATTTCAAAACTTTGACATCCTTTTCTTTAGCGCCTGCCTTTTGTGCTGAATGCAGAGCAATGGGTTCAATAAGGGAAATATCAACACGTCTCTCTTCTTTTGTAATCGACTGACACCTAAAATAAAATTAAAAATTGATAATCAGAAAGACTTAAAAACTGATTTTAAATTTCAAAACTTTGGAGACATCCTTTTCTTTAGCACCTGCCTTTTGTGCTGAATGAAGAGCAATGGGTTCAATAAGGGAAATATCAACACGTCTTCTCTTCTTTTGTAATCGACTGACACCTAAATAAAATTAAAGAATTGATAATCAGAAAGACTTAAAAACTGATTTTAAATTTCAAAACTTTGGAGACATCCTTTTCTTTAGCGCCTGCCTTTTGTGCTGAATGCAGAGCAATGGGTTCAATAAGGGAAATATCAACACGTCTCTCTTCTTTTGTAATCGACTGACACCTAAAATAAAATTAAAGAATTGATAATCAGAAAGACTTAAAAACTGATTTTAAATTTCAAAACTTTGGAGACATCCTTTTCTTTAGCACCTGCCTTTTGTGCTGAATGCAGAGCAATGGGTTCAATAAGGGAAATATCAACACGTCTTCTCTTCTTTTGTAATCGACTGACACCTAAAATAAAATTAAAGAATTGATAATCAGAAAGACTTAAAAACTGATTTTAAATTTCAAAACTTTGGAGACATCCTTTTCTTTAGCACCTGCCTTTTGTGCTGAATGCAGAGCAATGGGTTCAATAAGGGAAATATCAACACGTCTCTCTTCTTTTGTAAACGACTGACACCTAAAATAAAATTAAAGAATTGATAATCAGAAAGACTTAAAAACTGATTTTAAATTTCAAAACTTTGGCGACATCCTTTTCTTTAGTGCCTGCCTTTTGTGCTGAATGCAGAGCAATGGGTTCAATAAGGGAAATATCAACAAGTCTCCTCTTCTTTTGTAATCGACTGACACCTAAAATTAAATTAAAGAATTGATAATCAGAAAGACTTAAAAACTGATTTTCTTTGTTATTGAAAAATGCATATCGTATATACGAGAGCAAGTAAAAAAAGTAATGCCCTTTTGTTTAGGACAGGTATAATTACCAACACAGGAATATGTATCATACATCAAAATGAAGCTGGTCCTATGTGAATCACATCCCTACTTTTTCACATAGATGAGTAAAAAAAGTACTGCCATTTTTATTTATTTATTTATTTTATTTATATATTTTTATTTTATTTTTTGTAATTCACATTTCGTTTTTTTTTAGAACTTTTACGCTTGGCTTCAAATCTTGTCTTCAAATAGGCATCATCTAAAATGCCACACCCTTCATCGATTGAATTTTTTTAGGGTGGGGGAGATTTCTTTTAACATCTTTGGCTCGACCATGTAAACAAATTTCACAAGGAATCAAAAGCTTTCGTAAAAAGTGTGGGGGAGGGAGGGGTTAAGATTTTTAAGATTTCGAAACTGACTCCATTCAAGCGAAAAGTCGAGTGTATCTGATAGTCGTAAACAAATGAAAGAGGAAACTGTCAGTTTAGAGACGTAACTGCATCCAACGAATTGTTGTTGTTGTGTGAACCCAAATGAAAAGCGAATTATTAAAAGCGAGTAAACTGTAGAATAACAGTTAATAAATGGCGCACTTGGAAGCGTACCAGAGGCATTAAAATCGAGGTTGGAGAAATTAGATATTTGACGAAAATTTATGATGGTCTAGGTCACGACTACAAGGTGGGGATGAGAAAGAGACTGGAGAGTTAAGGAGATTGTCTGTAACTTATTCTTCAGTGACAACATACGATATATTTAGATAGATAAATTGATACTAATATATATATATATATATATATATATATATATATATATATATATATATATATATATATAAGTCGGGGCAGCTTAAAGCCCTAACTTTACCGCGCGATACCTGCATTACTCATACACTGATACTGCCGGTATCGAACCCGGAACCTTGTGGTTCCTAGTCAGACGCTCTTCCGAGCTAAACTCTCTCTCTCTCTCTCTCTCTCTCTATATATATATATATATATATATATATAGTGGGGTTTTTTTTCTGGGACACCCTAATTTACTAAATAAAAGTTCATAATTATGTTGTATTGTCCTCGATGGAACTTCCGGCTGAGGGACAAAGAGAAAGATAAAAATATATATTTAAAAAGAAAGAGAAAAGCAGAAAAGATGGTTTCCGGTCAAGGAAGCAGGGTGAAATAAAAGAAATATATAACAAAGGTCCGTTATCAGATCAAAAAGATAAAGATGTGTAGGCGTGTCGTCAATACAAAAAGCCAGAGGGTCAAGCCGACAGGACTCAGACGCCGGCCTTGCAGCGGAAAGGACACTTCACGTCTCCCGTCAGCAACCACCCCTCGTGCACTCATTGTAAGCTCCGTGCCTTCACCACCCACACACCGAAGAAAATAAAGGGTCCTTTTTTGTACCTACGTATCTGTTGTTATTGAAGTCCAGTAGTCGGTCGTAGCTGACTACTAACATACGTCGCTTTGGGTACTGTGACCATACCCGCTACGTATACAGATACACGATTTAGCAACGTGAAGAAAAAGCCGCTATATAACATATAGAATTTGATGCCAGTATACAACAATTACCAATAAGTCTACGTCTATTTCTCTGCATTTTTCAGATGAGACTTCTTAATTTAGATTATTCGGATTATTGTCCACATCTCCATTTTTATAGATACACAACTCAGGAATCTTCTCGAGCTTGGCAACCTTCTTGTCGAACTCGGGAGCCTTCATGTTGTAATCGGGAGCATTCACAGAATAAAGTGTTCGGTTCCAAGTTCCGTCAAGGTTACCAATTACGCCAAGAAGACCCCTGAGTTCAAGAGAAGGTTCCCAAGTTCGAGAAGGTTTCTGAGTCCGATAAGAAATACCTGCAGAACCCCGGGAAGGGGGCACATCCGCTGAAACTTTGTGTATATAACAATAAATATGAAGGTGCCAGTCCGTAAAATACTAATAATACAAATGATCAAACCTCACCTCAAAAATGCAGACAAGAAACACCTGAAGAAGGACCTAGGGCACATCGACCGAAACATTGTGTATATAACAATAAAGACGAGAACAATAGACCGAATAATCCAAATAACACCACAAATTATCAAGCCTCATCTAAAAAATGACAAGGAACACCCGAAGAACGCCGGAGCGCACATTGGCCGAAACATTGTGTGTATAACAATTAAGATTATTTCCTATAACTCCAACATAAACAAAGAGGAACCACTCTTGGCTGATAATTTTATATTTATTTTCCCATTAAACTAACCCTAAACCCAAACCCTAAACCCTAACCCTAAACCCTAACTCTAATCCTAACCCTAAACCTAACCCCGTCTTCTTTTTTCCTAGTAGATCAATAAATAAATAAATAAATAATTTATCCGTCAAGAGAGGTTACCCTTTGTTTATGTTGGAGTTATAGGAAACAGCCACAATTAAGATGCGGACAGTAGTCCGAATAATCCAAATTATATAAGTCTACGTCTTTTTAATGATGCCTAAAACTTCTAAAAATTTCAAAAAACACCAAACAACCAATTCTTGTATTTTGGAACAGAGGGACTGTTAAAAAATACAAGAATCGAGCGAATTTGTTTAATTTTTGATTTGATTCTCCCAATCAAATTCCAATGGAATTGCCACATTTTAATTAGCTGCCGTCTTTGTGATTTGCCGCTTGAAATCCAGGAATTGCCTAAAAGAAATAGGTTTTTTTTTATTCCTCTCTCTATCCTAATACAGATTCTTCCTCTATTTTTCTCTCTTTCTTTGTTGCGGTTATTATTATCACTAATATTTGAAAATCTGCATTGACTCGAAGTTTGAACACTTTTATAAAGAAATAATAAGATATTGAAAATAAGGATGAATGCCTACAAGGCGTGAGAAAATTTTGACGAACTGCATACTGAGGAATATAAGTTCTTTGGTCGAAATTTTCAGTGCACTGAAGCGAACTAATACTAAACAAAACCTGCTTCCGATATATATATATATATATATATATATATATATATATATATATATATATATATATATTATTTATTTATTTATTTAATTTAATAGTTTTTATAGATCAATGTTTATTATAAACAGCTACCCATCACAAAAAAACATTGATCTATAAAAACTCAGCAAATTAAATAAATATTAGCTCTCACAATTTGTGATTGAGCACTGTATTTTCTTTGTTTCATCACAAAAAATTGTTATATATATATATATATATATATATATATATATATATTATATATTAGAATGTTTGGATATATCTGTGTACATCAAAATGTAGGGAAATATATATAACTTATATATATGTTGCTTTTATGAATATATATATGGTTCAGTAAGACACCAACTACTTGAGAAAGCAATGGAATTCTTTCGGATTCCAGAAAACATTAGAAATCTCATTTCAGCGTATTTTAAATGTACATATATGAGATTTTCTAATTATAAATATTCAACTAACTGGCAAAAGTTGAATATTGGGATTATGATGGGATGCGTTATCTCTCCATTACTTTTCGCGCTGGTAATGGAGATGATACTGCGTAATGCTGAAAACAACACCAATAAGAAAACCGTCCCATCTATGAAGGCTTTTATGGATGATGTAACCCTCGTCGCTGAATCCGGATCCCATATGAAACAACTTATGAATCGCCTACAGGGGCTCTTCAAATGGACTGCGATGAAGATAAATGCCACAGTCTTTCCATAATGAAAGGAATCTGGAAAGAAGTCAGTTTTTCGTCGATGGAAATGAAATCCCCACAATCCGCGAAAAAAGTGTTAAGAGCCTCGGTCGCAGCTACACCCTACCAATTACTGATCGACATCGTTGGCAGGAAATTATGAAACAACTAAAGGATGGCGTTCGCTCCATTGATAAATGTGATCTCATAAATAAAGACAAAATATGGTGCATCTATTTTGGATTAATTCCTAAATTATCATGGCCCATGCAAATATATGAGGTATCACTGACAAAGGTTGAAAAAAATGGAGCGCTTAATCAGTAATTATGTAAAGAAATGGTTAGGGGTACCTAATTCCTTAACAAATGTGGCATTATACAGTTCATCAACGAAGCTAAAACTTCCGATGGTGTCACTTGTTGAGAAATTCAAATTAGGGTAAAGCGCGACAAATGCTGCGTGACTCTCGCGACCCACTGATGAAGAACGCCCAACCTTCCGTAATAGCTGGTAGAAAATGGAAGGCACAGCAATCTGTAGAAAACGCAGAATCATCCCTCAAGATGAAAGAAATAATTGGAACTGTGACAAAGGGAAGATCAGGGCTAGCCTTAACCCACAGCGTTAGTGGTCGAAAGAATCCACGTCAAATAAAAGGATTATGATTTAGGAGAAAATCCACCAACTTAAGGAAGTCAAGCGTATTGCTACAGCTGTTGGACAAAGTAAACAGGGCGCATGTGCCAGATGGGAAAGTGCAAAAGAGAGAGTTGTAACATGGAGTGACATCAGACATATGGAGCCTTAAAAATTAAGTTTCTGATAAAGGCAGTTTACGATATATTGCCAACAACAGTCAATCTTCACGTCTGGGGTTAGCTACGTCAAACCTATGCAAAGCATGTGGGAAAACTGCTAGCCAGAAACATATTCTCACGGGATGCGAGTATGCTCTAAGAAGCTACACGTGGAGACACAATGAAGTCCTCGAGATTGTTGCGGAGGTGTCGAAGATAGGCTGTGGGACTGCAAATAAAGCTGTTAATAACATCAACAAAGCAATACATTTCGTTAAAGAAGGAAACATTTCGAAATTTTCGCGTAAAAATAGGCACGTGTCGTCTTTATTTGACGGCTCCACGGACTGACGCATTGCGTGCCTCTTGGAACATCAACTCGTTTTTCCAACTGAAATAAAGTTAATGGCCCAGCGTGCTGATATTGTAATTTGGTCTGTTAATCAAAAGAAAGTTTTTATTGTTGAATTGACAGTTCCAAAAAAAGAAGGAAATCTTGATTGGGCCCATCAGCGGAAGTTGGAAAAATATGAAGACCTACGTGACCAATGCGTTAGAAACGGATGGACAAGAAATGTATTTCCCATTAAAGTCGGATGCCGGGGATTTATTACCAACTCAAACTCGGCATTTTTGTCTAAACTTGGACTTTCTCCACCAGACAAGAGGAAATACTTAAAAAAGATTCAGTAGAAGGCTCTGACCGCATCAGCATGGATATGGCAGTCCTATATTGTGACATCAAACTGATAGAGTCTGGTGGTATCGTGAGATACTGCTGGAGCACGCTGGGTTAGTGGTAATGATGCTTCGGCCTCGAAACCATGCCTGAACCCAGAGTCATCTTCTGATGAAGGCTTTGTTGGTTGCAATGCTACTGTGTAAATAGCAGTCATTGTATGAAGATTATTATATATATAACTTATATAATATATATATATATATATATATATATATATATATATATATATATATATATACACATACATATATGTGTGTGTGTGTGTCTAGCTTATATAGCATATATATAGTTATTATATAGCTTATGTATATATATAGCTTATGCACACACACACACACACACACATATATATATATGTATGTATATATATATATATATATATATATATATATATATATATATATATATATATATATATATAGCTTATACATAGGCATATATACATATATAGTTTATATAGCTTATACATATATATAGTTTATAAAGCTTATATATATATATATATATATATATATATATATATATATATATATATAATATATATATGTTTTACACATATTTGAATATCAATAAAAACTGCCACATACCAAAGCGGAAACTCGCAGATTTTTGTTTACGAATAATTTTCTTTTCTTTAAACAAACAAGGCTCTGACGAAGGTTTGTTAAACAAACGGAAACACTGCAGCACCGGCTTATTAGACGTCAGCCGTCAATAAACTTATGTATTTTCATTTTTTATATATATATATATATATATATATATATATATATATATATATATATATAAAGGCAATTGTATGCAGGTATGTATTTATGTCTGGCTAAAACTATGAGAATTATTTGAATCTGTTGCTATCTAATAACATGGGCATCAGAACCATGTATTCAGGTTTTCGCAATCATCAGAGAAAGACAGGTGGGATATATATATATATTTCCCGAAGAAAAGTTTCATCATCAACAAAGCAATTATCTAACATTTCAATATACACATGTTCATTGATTGTTGAGGTAATAATTGCCATCTTCCCAACATCCTTTGGGAGAATCCTCGATGTGGGATAATTCCATAATTGTTGGCCTCGGGTAGAGGTTTTGGAAATTTCAGATGTAAAACTATGAAAATAAAACAATTAATGACAATGTAAATATATATACAATTTACAATCACTGCAGTTTTTGTATGAGAAATTATGAGAATTTGATTTAAGGTAAACTAAATGGAAACTCTGTTGCTGCTCAGCTGAGTGTGCATACATACATACGTCGTATCATACACACACACAGACACACACACACACACACACACACACACACACACACACACACACACACACATATATATATATATATATATATATATATATATATATATAAGAGTAATTTTTGTATGTACGTGTCGATCTATAACAGAGAAAAGAGAAGTCACTCAGATTTGAAATCTTGCATATAGATTAATATCCTTCTAACTAAGAAACACGTCAAATTTGTTATTGATTTTTACTAATTAAGGGATATAATTAATTAATTAAGCCAAAATCACCCAATTTGCAGAACTATCATATACCAGCACCTGCTGATAATAAATATTGTCCGGAGGCTGACTTTTTTTTACAGTGTTTTATAGCGATTTACAGCAGAAATGTATCATTTTAGCGAATAAATTTCGCAGTCTAAGCCGTTCTGCTAGGAATTTATCACCTATTCTTGGTCCAATCTTTAGAATATTTATATCGTTGAAAAGAAAATAATATAATCTTTCTGAATATTCAATTTTTATGCGTTTTTATTAATTTAATTATTTTTACAGCGAGTTTTTTTTTTAAATTGGCTTGAGTTTTTATTAATGGAATTATTTTTTACAGCGAGTTAAAAAAAATGATATTTTGATTCAGTCAGCCTAAAATTCGTAGTATCATTTTTTCATACTTAAATTTTAACATAAAATCAAATCTTATTTATCGCATATTTCTGTTTCTATCTTTAAAATATTTATTTGGTAAATATCTTTCTAAATATGTAATTAGTATGTCTTTTCATACATTGAATTATTTTTAAAACGGATTAAATAACAAATCAAACGAAAACACTTAACGACAACTCAACTTTGTTTTATAAATTCCCGTGGTTCGTCAATTGTAAACAAAACTTTTTTTTTCATAATCGCGTTAATTTATTTATTTAATATTAGAAAAAAAATAAAATCATGATACTAATGTAGAATAGTGTGCAAGAGATAATACCATTAGATTACATAATACATTTCACGGAAATACCTGAAAACTCAAATTGTTATCAAATTTATGATATAGTATACTTTACTATAATAATTTGACATTCGATCGACTACATTTTTGAATTAATAATGTTATAAGATTATTTATCGTTTTACATAAATTTGATTACTTTATTTAATTATTTTTTTCTTTTTCAAATATTAATTTGAAATTGAGCAAATCGCGTCATTTATATTTTATTTAAAAAATATAGTTAATCATTAAATTAAAATTTCTTACTAAATCATTATGTGATGGGCTAAACTTGCAAATCGGTCGGAAAATTTAGGGTGACCCAGAAAAAAACAGAACGCATAAATTTTGTAATGAAACTGTTAATTTTAACTTTAGGGTTAGGGTTAGAGGTGTGGTTTAGGGTTAGTTTAATGGGAAAATAAATAATTTGGGTTCTGTTTTTTCTAGGTCACCTGTAAGTTAGTAAAATCGTCGGGGCGGCCTAATGTCGGTATCAGCCAATCAGCGAGGGAGTCTATCCCCTTTTTCACTGGCGCTAGACCAAGGAGATTGTTTTTGCATCTGAGGTGGAGCGCCACACCTACCATCAGCTCCTTACTTTACCGCACAGAGTTGTTGAGGACCAGTATCGAACTAGGAACCTTGTGATTTCTAGCCGAACGCTCTACCGACTGAGCTAACCCGGCTGTAATATGTTTTAATTTTTCGACCGATTTGCAAGTTTAGCCATATGATGTCATTCCCTCAAATCTGACGAAAAGAAAATTCCCTGACCTCCCACCAGGTAGAATTAAATTAAGATCATTTTTACGTGGTGATTTTTATGGGTCATCCTGTGAGGACCGAACTCGCTATTGAGTAATAATAGATCTGTAAACGATAATTAAACAACTTCAGGGGCACACAAAAACTTTATCATAGTCTTTCGAGACTGAATTTCCAATGAATGAATGATGAATATATATATATATATATATATATATATATATATATATAGAGAGAGAGAGAGAGAGAGAGAGAGAGAGAGGGAGATAGATAGATAGATAGAGAGATAGATAGATAGATAGATAGATAGCGAAACAGAATGAGCTATCTAGGAAAATATATTTATAAATAGCTTGATAGCTAGATAAGTTGATAATACCCTTCAGATAGATAGATATGAACAGACCGATATGCATATATATATATATATATATATATATATATATATATATATATATAATATATATATATATATATAGAGAGAGGAGAGAGAGAGAGAGAGAGAGAGAGAGAGATATATATAGATATATATATATATATATATTATATATATATATAAAAGAGAGACAGACAGAGACGCGGACTGAGATAGAGATAGATGAACAGACCTATATAGATAGATATATAGATAGATAGATAGATAGATAGATAGATAGATAAGAATAAAGTTTGGTAGTTAGATAAATAACAAAATAGTAATGTAATTATCAAATAGGCATTATTGTGTTTTTTTAAATTCGGTTCCAACTTCAAGAGATCATTGAGGCGGACTGTGTACTTGAATGAGATAGATTCACTTAATGTGTGCTGTGTTCAATTAAGCGATTTTTTCAATCTGAGATTTTCCTCAAAGTTTTCAAGAAAAAGAAACAATAAAAGAGGAGACGAAAGGGTTTGTTTAGAATCGAAAGACACAGAGGGGAATCTAATTATTGAAGTTTTCGGTCATCACATAATTATATATAATTAAATTCTAATTAATTAATTCGGTAGACAAGCAAGCTATTTCTCTTCATTAGAGATAAATAATCTACTTTTATCTATCTATCTATCTGTATCTATCTATCTACATTTCATTCTTATATGTCATGCTTATATATATCTACTCCGCTACTCTATTACAGTCTATCTATCTATCTATCTATCTATCTATATTATTCTGCTCCTATTTATATATCTATCTATCTACCCCATTCTGTTCATTTCTATCTATCTCATTCTGTTTCTTTATCTATCTATCTATCTATCTATCTATCTATCTATCCCAGACTGTTCATATCTCTATATTTTTCTATGTATCCATCTCATTCTGTTCCTATCTATCTATCTATCTATCTATCTATCTATCTATCTCATTCTGTTCCTATCTATCTATCTAGTTAGCTAGCTATCTATCTATCTCATTCTGTTACTATCTATATATATATCTATCCATCTCATTTTGTCCATATCTATCTATCTATCTATCTATCCATCACATTCTGTTCATATCTATCTATCTATCTATCTATCTATCTATCTATCTATCTATCTCATTCTGTTTATATCTATCTATCTATCTATCCATCTCATTTTTCATATCTTTCTATCTATCTATCTATCTATCTATCTATCTATCTATCTATCTATCTCATTCTGTTCATATCTATCTATCTATCTATTATCTATCTATCTATCTATCTATCTATCTATCATCTATTCTATCTATCTATCTATCTATATATCTATCTCATCTATCTATCTATCTATCCATCTCATTCTGTATCTATCTATCTATCTATCTATATCTATCTATCCATCTAATTCTGTTCATATCTATCTATCTATCTATCTATCTATCTATCTATCTATCTCATTCTGATCTATCTATCTATCTATCTATTCTATCTATCTATCTATCTATCTATCATCTCATTCTGTTCATATCTATCTATCTATCTATCTATCTATCTATCTATCTCATTCTGTCATATCTATCTGTCTATCTATCTACCTTATTCTGCTCTTATTTATATATTATTTCATTCATTTATTCAAACCAAATCAATCACAATTTAGAAATGCAAAATAAAACAAACATATCTAATTGAAATGTTTGGCCCTCAAATGACGGGCGGGAAAATTCATCAAACCAACTGTCAGGACACATACAAGTACATCCATTTAATCTTCTTAAGCAAACACTATATATATATATATATATATATATATATATATATATATATATTATAAAATGGGTACAAGAGCTAACCTACTCGAGTTTCACCATAAGGATATTCAGGGTTAAATCCACTGAAATAATCGAAACACCGATTAATAGCAGTCGATTTCACGTGTGTGGTCATTGCAGTCTCTGATTCTGCGTGCTGAGTTACCGGTTTCGATTTCTGTCTGACGGAAATCGTAAGTATACATCGCTGATGAGACTTAATAAAGTTGAAACAGCTGTACGATGTTCTGCGTGGGCACAATATTTGCCGGGTTCGCTTGTCATGATTGTTTCAATAATTATCGAATTGTGTATGATATGCGCGTTGTAGTTGCCTTCAAGTAAAAAAATATAAATAATAATATACTTTACTCAACAATGCTTGTAAAGAAAATTATCAAATTTCATATATATATATATATATATATATATATATATATATATATATATATGTGTGTGTGTGTGTGTGTATGTGTTTATGTGTGTTTATGTGTGTGTGCGTGTGTATTTGGGCAGCATTCTTTCGTTTATACATGTAGAATTAACAAAACAGATGTTCCTGTTTAACAATGTTAACAGGAGACATCTCTTTTGTTTAATTCCAGACAAAAAAATACACTCTGTAGCAACAGACAGAACATGGTCAAGTGTTCAGTATATATGGATATCCACTCTAAAAGCACCAGCCAATCAAAATCCTGGAAATAGCAGCTTGACCATGCCACGTAGTCGAATAGCCCAAGCTGCTATTTAAACCACTTACCAGGATTCTCAGGAGCAAACTCAATTTGCAACACAGTTGAATACTGATCAGTCTACACAAATCTTAACACATCTTTTTAATTTCTTTTAATTTCGTAGCCCGCTGTAATGTGTTCTTCTTGGAGGAAAACCAGGTTCCATCTGTGACAAAAGTACAGATACCAACTTTAGGCCACCCCAACGACTTTATATATATATATATATATATATATATATATATATATATATATATATATTATTATTATTATTATTATTATTATTATACTAAAGCTGAGATTATCAACTTTCGTTTCCTAAAGGATTTTTTTCTATTTATGTTATGGACACAATATTTATACTTAGATATTCCTTGGTTTTAGAACTATTCATTGTTTGAAAAAAATTCAATTTCATTGGTTTTAATTAGCCGTAATTAGCAATTAAGTCAACAACAGACCAATCCCTGTCTAATATTATACACGATTCTCTTCTTCCCCTCTATATGTCAGTTAAGAGGAGTGGTAGAGCTCACAGCATGTAATAGTTTTATTACTAAAAAATCAGCACTCAAACCCCCTCTAACACCTCCTAACTCTCGGTAGATTCGCCCCCCCCTTTCACCAGACCACAGAGAATAAATGTTGCTTTGTTTTAATAATGCAAAACAAAAGTATCTTTTTACGGCATGATTTCAATTTTATTGAGCGTAAAATTTACGCTCAACTAAAATTAAAATCATGCTTTAAAATAGATTTGTTGAATTAATTATTAATTCATAGAGTCAAATTCGGAATACATGTCTGGTTTAACATGACTATTAAACTTACTTTTAAAAATATTCCATGTTGGGTAAAAAAAATAGTTACATATTTAAATATTATGGAATTCAAATGAGCAAACATTGACTACCCCCAGCGTTTAAGTGAAAGTTTTCTTCGGGCTTTTAACTAAAACAAACTAGACTGACTTCTGATTATATATATATATATATATATATATATATATATATATATATATATATATATATATATATATGCTTGTGTGTGTGTGTGTGTGTGTGTGTGTGTGATATAGTTAGGTTTCGCTTATGGCTCTAAATTAGTTGATCAAGAATATAAAAATAATTACATATAAACCTTATATATATATATATATATATATATATATATATATATATATATATATATATACCGCAGTGACTTGATTTTTTCATCTTTAATCTAAACATAACCTAAATCATACCTAAAACCGGAAAGTCAATTGGCAAAAGTAAATAGACTATTTATTTAAATCATTTCTAAACAGAATCTCAAAGGTAAGAAGACCCTCTAATATTTTTTTCATTTTTCAATTTTCTACCTTTAATATATATTTGGCTCACGCTTCGTATAATCCAGCAAAAACCTTTTTTCTTAATTTTTTTCAATCCTTGACTATCTATCTATCTATCTATCTCTCTCTATATATATATATATATATATATATATGTATATATATATATATATATATATATAGATATATAGCACAGGGATCTGTGCGGTAAAGTAAGGAGCTGATGGTAGGTGTGGCGCTCCACCCCAGACCCAAAAACTATCTCCCTTGTCCAGTGCTAGTGAAAAGGGGATAGACTCCCTCGCTGATTGGGTGATACCGACGACTTACTTACTATATATATATATATATATATATATATATATATATATAGTGTGTGTGTGTGTGTGTGTGTGTGTGTGTGTGTGTAGTAAAAATAAAGGAAAAAGTGGACAAAAAGAGAAAAACTCAAACAAGTAGATGTAGGAGATATATTTCGTTCGGCATTGAGCAGGATTCATCAGTCGTTTATTAAAGCATCAGTGCAACATGCATTTGTATTTATAGAAGAGAAAGTGAGTGGGAGGGGGTGAGTTTGGTGATGAAGTCAGGAGGGAGGGAAGAGTTTGTAAGGATTTGATTGGTCAGAGGAAATCTATCATGGATGTGGTGAGGGAGAAAAAGTATGGAATTTGTTAGGGGTGATAGGAAGAGGAGGTAGTTTAGTGCTAATACAAGTAGAGTATGGTAGGGAGAAATTAGGTCAACATTCTTTGGTTGGTTTTGAGAAAATGTTTGATTCTTTGAGGGGAGGGGGAGGAGAAGTAAGGAATTTTGTTGGGGAGATAGAATGAGAAGGTGTTTGGTGCTAATGGAGCAGAGTATGGTTGGTAGGGAGAAAATAGGCCAACATACTCTACTCCATTAGCACCATTAGCGCGAATCTTCGAAGAAGGCAAATGCGAAACTATAGCCATTCGTATTTTAAACCATTCGTTTTTAATCGTCTATTTAGCTCCTATATTAAGCACTTTTTAGTTGATTTTAGCGAAATAAATCCTGAAGCAAATAAGTTTTTATGCTTATTTACTTAGTGGATTTTTTAGTCACTGTGGTATATATAATATTGCTCTGTATATAATCTAAAACGTTTATTATACATTGAGCTCTCTGTAGTGATTTAAAGATTCATTGTATTTGTACATACTGGATCATACAATAATAATACAGTGTGTCTTAGAAATCACATATAGAATCATCCCTTACTACCAAGTTTTGGAAACCTCACATCTCTCTCTCTCTCTATATATATATATATATATATATGTATATATATATATATATATATATAATATGCCGAAGTTGTTGGTAAACCCTGTGGTAAGAAAAAACCGGCAAATAGTTTGATTGTAAAAATATGCTACCAAACATCACCTGGGGAAAAATATTGAAAAAAAGAAAAGACCAAGATAGTCGTACCAACTAAAAATAATCAGTTGATACTATAATACATGACCAAAAGAAAAAAATTATCATATATATATGAAAAATATATATATAAACCGCCAGGATTTTCTAAAGCTAAAATGTAAAGAGTGCTCAATACCTAAGTAAAGCAAATAATAAAGTTAAAACTAATGAGTCAGGTATATCTACTAACAGTTTCGCTTAGTAGCTCATCAGGGCAAAGATCTTTGTCTTGATGAGTTACTAAGCGAAACTGTTAGTAGGTTTATCTGACTCATTAGGTTTGAGCTCTCTAATTGGTAATTTAGATTAATTCTCACTATTAAGCATATAAGCAATGATCGTTTCCCCGGAAATTTGACCGTAAAATACATAAACAAACCTATGTACTTAATAGTTTAAAAACACCAGTCCCGCTACAGCTGTCAGTGGACGAGGGGATAAGATATCATGCTGCCAAACGGTCAGTCTGAGTTCGACCCTAGCCATAAAAGATAGTTGTGTCTAGCCACACTGAAGAGTCGTGAAACGCCGGAACACGTGTCTGTGGATGACTATATATATATATAAGATTTTTTGGATGTTTGTTTATTTTTGCATTGTTAAATAAAGTATATATATTAATATTCATATTTTTGCTTGAAGGCAATTACAATGCGCATATCGCATGAATTCGATAATTATAGAAGATAATAATGACAAGTGAATTTTGCAAAGAATTACTCGGTGTGTCGAATATCGTACAGACTGTTTCAACTTCATTAAGTCTCATCAGCGATATATACTAACGATTTCCCTCCGACAGAAATCGAAACCGGGAATTTAGCAGGATAGTTAGAAACTATACTGTTTCGGCCACGATACAGCACTGAGAAATTCCTGCGAAATTAACCTGTCAATGATACTGAGACGTCTCTACCATATGAGGAAAGGGGGCGCTGAGTGAACAATAACAAACAAATCCGGAGCCTTATGCTCTTCAGCGAAGGAAATAAGATTTTTGGATGTTTGTTTATTTTTTAGAAGCATTGTTGAAAGTATATATATTAATATTTATATTTTTGCTTGAAGGCAATTACGATGCGCATATCGCATAAATTCGATAATTATAGAAGATAATAATGACAAGTGAATTTTGCAAAGAATTACTCGGTGTATAGAATATCGTACAGACTGTTTCAACTTATAACAAACTAATCCGGAGCCTATATATATATATATATATATATATATATATATATATATATATATATATATATATATATATATATATATAGGCCCCAATTTTGTTCGAAATAAATTTATTATGGAATTAAGGTGTTGAGTTCTTCCTTCCTTTATATATATATATATATATATATATATATATATATATAGTATACCAAGCGTGTTGGTAGATCCTTGCAGAGAGAAAAAACCCAGCAGAAAGTTGATTGTAAAAATATACTACCAAACATCAACCAGGAAGAAAAAAAATTTTGAAAAAAAAGAAAGGACCAATATATTCGTACCAACAAAAAATAATCTATTGGTATAGTATTTGGCCAAAAGAAAAAACAATTTATATGTATATATATGTATATAAGATATATATATATTCATATAACCGCTAGGAGAAGCTAATATGTAAAAAGTGCTCGATACCTAAGTAGAGCCAAGTAATAAAGATAATCTAATGAGTCAGACGAACCTACTATTAGTTTCGCATAAAGCTCTTCAGGGCTAAAATCCGACTTCGGATTTTAGCCCTGAAGAGCTTTATGCGAAACTAATAGTAGGTTCGTCTGACTCATTAGATTATCTTTATATATATATATATATATATGCACAGCAATGTTTGTGTGTTTATATTGATACAGACAAACATTCGCTAATCCGCGTACTTGTAATTCGCTTCCTTCACTAATTCAGCGATGGTTTCGAATTTCCCGAGGCCCAGCACCGACCCGCTGCGAATTGTTTTGGCTGAAGCAGATCTATTCACCTGTTGGCGCCTTTACACAACACACAGTCAAACGATTCCCGCTTGTTTTCATGCATCTATTAATATCAGTTGTTCTTATTTAGACCCAGTTATGGCTGCCATAAACAATGGATGTGCATCTGACGCTGCGCAGCGAAAATAACGAATATTATTGATTAAAGAAAAGTTTGAAATCTAGAAAGAACGCTACAGCTGTATATCGCTGGAAAGTATCTGCCGGCATTATATTATTGGTTTGTCTAACATCTCTATCTGTCTGTCTGTCTGTCTCTGTCTGTCTCTGTCTGTCTGTCTGTCTGTCTCTCTATCTCTCTCTCTCTCTCTCTCTATATATATATATATATATATATATATATATATAACACTAAAAGTGGAGGAATCATATGTAATTTGGGATGATATTTTATTAATGAATAAAATATAAAAGGATGGTTAAATGCTGTTTTGACCTAGCTCTGTGCAAAATAGAGAATCACTCATCTGAATAGTCCCTCTCTCTCTCTCTCTCTCTAGAAGGGGCTATTCAGATGAGTGCTTCTCTATTTTGCACAGAGCTAGGTCAAAACAGCATTTAACCATCCTTGAAGCTGTTTACATCTCCTTTTTTCGGCCTACTCTTTGCAAACAAACTCCAAAGCACTCCCTCTATTTATTGGGAGAAACTTCCAACCCTGTTTCTACCTAGGATTCATACATACCCCACTCTTTCCCCCTTTTTTCTTTTTGTTGTCCCCCTCTGGTTCACCCCCATTCGTTTCTTACAAAATTCTTGTACAATCTGACTTTTATTCGTCACCGGTGTGTCACTTGAAAAGTACCGGTTGAAAAGCCCTTCGTGTAACCCCCCCCCTTTATTTTATATTTTATTCATTAATAAAATATCCTCCCAAATTACATATTATTCCTCCACTTTTAGTGTTATACAAATTATCTTGTACCAAAAACCTATTCATATATATATATATATATATATATATATATATATATATATATGTTATGTGTGTGTATATATATAACAGAATTCCAGATATTTCACAATATATATAAAATTATAGAAACTTATATAAATAATAAATAAATAAATACAATACAATAAAACATAGTAAAACTCTTTTTTTTATTCAAGGTGTGTTAAAAACAAAAAAAAACAAGGTATTTAAAGTTATGTTATGAAATGCGACATTACCGAATAACGCAGTGATAAGTGACCAGCAGTAAACATACATTTCCACAGAGTTAAATGTATATAATTGCGTATGAATTGATGTGATTCAATTAGTAAATAAATAGAAAAAATAATAAATGATAATTGTCACTTCCCTTATATGATTTAAAAACAATAAATAAATCGCTAATTCTTTGAGCGGCGAAGAAACCACGTCCACACACACACACACACACACACACACATATATATATATATATATATATATATATATATATATATATATATACTCACACACATATGTGTATATACACATATATATTTATATATGTACATGGATATACACACAGTTTCTAACATATACATATATATAAGAACATTTCAAAAGAATTCAACTCAAAGAAGTTTTTTTCAAGGAACAGATGGACTCGCTACTTCTAATACACTTATATGTCCGGATTATAGTATAGAAAAAAGATGGCCACACAATTTGAAAGGATAGAAAATAAATTCGTCAGACAAGAAATGTCTGTCGAGTTCAACAAAACTTGCATATATATCTATATCTCTCTCTCTCTCTCTCTCTCTCTCTCTCTATATATATATATATATATATATATATATATATATATATATATATATATATATATGTGGAGTCCACGTATTCTTCTATGTTTGTACTTCTGAGTCTTGTTCTCATATATATATATATATATATATATATATATATATATAGCTAAAGTGTGAAATAAATGAGAAACTCCGGTAGATATGTATTAGATTTCATTTTTATTTCATTCAATATTTTGAGGAAATTCTTGAAAAAGAGGAATCCCCTCCTCGAAAGTATCCCTCGGAAAATGAACAGGGGAGAAGGAATGCAAGTAAACAAACATGGCGAGGTGGAATATTTACACGATTTCAGATTTGGGGCCAACAATTTTCCTTCTATTAAAATCATCAGTCAAGCTACAAAAACAAAATAAAATAAAAATCTTATAATAATGGAGATTCGGCAACTATTTGTCTGTAACCGAAACTGTGGCACTAATTACGTTACAATACCCAAGAGTTGTGTAAATATATCAACGAGTATTTAATTCATAGTCAAAATCATTAATACATACAATAAATTGTATTTATTAACGATGGCTCTATGGAAATATGAGTTAGATTTACCTCAAAACAGCCCATGTTATTAGTGCGTTTAAAATCCCGCAATGTGTTTTATATATCACTAAGAAATAAAGGATTACATATTATAGAGAGTGGTTAATATGTATACTGGTCTCAACAAAAAAATAAATAATTACTATTGATCTCTAAAATTAGTTTTATTCTCCAATATATTAAAATCAATCCTATGAATAATTTTATATAGTAACCAATTAAAATATGATTTAATTTTGTTAGTCTTCCTAATTTAATATATTTTATTACATTAAAACTTAAATACATAATTTCGATAGTCTTGTTAAATTGTTAAATTTCATTGCATTCAAACTTAAATAGTTACGCCCGGCGAAAGGTGCATATTCTTGCTAGTCTTATTATAATGGAGATTGTATGTTTGTCTTTCGTTAACCGAAACTACATTAGTACTCAAGTCACAATTCCCTCAGTTATTTACGCTATATTCACCATTATTTTTAAAATTTATTTAAACTTCAGTTATTAATAAAAGTGTTTTACATTATTAATACTGTTGACCATATCGTCATACTAATAACATGCAATTGTATTTATATATACAACAAAATAGTGGTTTCCAGTGTGAACGGAAGGTTAATTTGCATATTGATATTAAAAAATTGATTTTAATCAATAGGTGCTTAGTATTATTGATTTCTAATTGTTTGGTTTTATCTTAATGAATATGAGCTAAGATCTCGGGGATAAATCTTCAAATAAATCGATTAACAAGAAAAAAAAGAACTCTAATTTTATTCTTTCCTTCCTATTCTAAGTAAATAGTTAAATCTGAAAAATTTAGCAATGAAAGACGGGCGTGATGGAAGAGTAAGTTTCAGTTGTTCTATTTTTCTCTTATAGCCCCCTCTGTTTCAAATCTTTTTAACCGCATTCTTATTTAGTTTCATTAGCCTTTCTAATTTAATATGAAATTTTATTACATTGATAATGATAATAATGGCTGTCAACTCGTGTTCGAGTAAGACCATTTCCTGTTTTTTAAAAGATTTTCTTCATCATCATCATAGTTAGGTGCCAGTAGCATTTGACACGCTATCCTTATGTTTTCTCAGATGACTCACCAGGCCAGCCCTGGAGAGACATACTCTTCCACATAAACTACATATTGGAACTTCTCCACTTTGAATGTTGCTGTGCTGAAAATTACCCTTTCTAATAATTTTATTACATTAAAACTTAAATACTTGCACCCGGCGGAGGATGCATATATTTGCTAGTATATATAGAATAAAATAAAATAAAATGTTCTGAATCGAATCATAGTAAGTTTAATGATGAACATAAATAAAACAAAATTGATGGTCTATTGTAATGTCCCGAGAAAGATCATAAAAATAGAAAATGGAGGCCTGGAAGAAATTCAGGATTGCAGCTTCATCGAAACGAGGTGGCGGCGTGGGCTGGGTTTGGGTTACTCGTAGAGAACATGAAAATGAAATAAAACAACGGATAACGATTAACTCCAAAGTAAATTTGCAAAAATAGAGAGACATAATGAAAAACACATTGCCAATTGTCGGACACGTTGTTATTGGCTGAATTTTGATACGAAACTTTCTATTAAATCAGGAGGCGTTGATATTGTAACGGTTACAGTTGAAAAAATAGAGGTTCGGTGAGTCGAGTTCAAATCCTATTCATTATAGGTTTGGTGGTTGGTTTTCTAAAGAGAAACGAGATAACTATGATGGTGTTTGCCTACCTTTGATTTATTTTCTTAATATTTCGAGATAAAGATCCATTCGTCAGAAGATTTCTGAAAAATCTGTGTTTGAGGCGAGTTGAACGCCACATTTTGTGTTTGAGGCGAATTAAACGCCACACTTTGTGTTTGAGACGAGTTTGACGCCAGACTTTTGTCTGAGGCGAGTTGAACGCTAGACTTTGTATTTGACGAGTTGAACGCCACACTTTGTGTTTGAGACGAGTTGAACGCCACATTTTGTGTTTCAGACGAGTTGAACGCCAGACTTTAAGTTTATGACGAGTTGAACGCCACACTTTGTGTTTGAGACGTGTTGAACGCCAGACTTTGTGTTTGAGACGAGTTGAACGCTACACTTTGAGTTTGAAACGAGTTGAACGCGAGATTTTGTGTTTGAGACGAGTTGAACGCGAGATTTTGTTTGAGATGAGTTGAGCGCCAGACTTTGTGTTTGAGGCAAGTTGAACGCGAGACGTTGTGTTTGTGTCGAGATGAACGCGCGACTTTGTGTTTGAAGCAAAGTTGAACGCGAGACTTTGTGTTTGAGACGAGTTGAGCGCCCGACTTTGTGCGTTCATAATATCTGCGTGTATATTCCGTTAAGCAATGTTTGCCATTAAATTTTGGACTACTTTTAAAATCACTATCTTCTACAGATGATTTCATTTGTTTGAAATAAATATAGATATAGAATAATATTTCCGTAAAGGGACGCAAATATTTTAGCTGCAAACATCTCCGGCTGACCTTCATGTCAAAATAAGATGCTACATTTTATCAACTATAGAACAGACAGAAACGGATACTCATCACCAACTGAATCCGGAATTACTTCCTGTTGAAGACAGAACGCCAGAATTACTTTTTTTATTACCGGTAGAGTGGATAGATTTGTCAAAATATTGCAAAATTATACATTTATTTTTGGATGTTTCAATTATGACCGCCTTAGATGTAATTACATTTTGTTTTTTCTAACGTTTTCTTTGAGTTATTTACGTTAATTCCATATATAGGCCATGTCAATTTTTATTAAATATGTATATATACGTATACATATTGTAATAATAAATGAACACACACGACTGGGCTTAAGAAAGTTTTATTCTACTTAGAATACAGCTGCAGTTTCTTTGGAGTTTATATACTTTCAGAAAGTTAAAGATTTACACAAAGGGGAGGTAATAATACAACAGGGGAAGTAACTCTCAGTTACTTATTACACTTATATACATATATATATGTGTGTGTGCGCGCGCGTGCGTGCGTGTATGTGTGTGTGTGTGTGTGCGTGTGTATTTGGGCTGCATCTTTTCATTCAGACGAATTTTGTTGAATACAACAGAATCCAAGTTATTTTATATTTTCTTTTTCTTTTCAATTATTCTAATGTCTCTAATGATTTTTGTGATATTATCACAACGAAAAGATTTTATTAAAAAAAGAACCAAAACAATTAGTCCCGTTAGCTCAGTCGGTAGAGCGTTCGGCTAGAAACCACAAGGTTCCTCGTTCGATACCGGTCCCCGCCAACTCAGCATATGAGTAGCACAGGGATATGTGCGGTAAAGTAAGGAGATGATGGTAGATGTGGCGCTCCACCTCAGACGCCAAAACAATCTCCTTGATCTAGCGCTATTGAAAAGGGGATAGACTCCCTCGCTGATTGGCTGATACCGACTTTAGGCGGCCCCGTCGACTTTACTTTTTTACTTACTTTCAGTTCTAATTTGAAAGTACTACCATTCCGAGTCAGAGTGGACCTGGGAGTAATGGTGATGAAGTAGGTACTGCACATTCCCCAGAGCTCCAGAATTGGAACCTCACCATCAGAGTTGAATGTCATACCCAGGACATTTAAACCATCGGCCACATCCCTCTAGCACATATATAATAAAAAGGGTTGGGGCTTGCTATATGGGCAATTAGGTCGGGACAATTATATAGGCGCTAGGGATTAGCCGATTGATCGGAGGGGGCCTTTCTGGCCGCCCGTCTATCCTAAGTATGGGTCAAAGTGTAGCGTTGCATGTCATAGACTGCTCATCCACCAGGATTCCGTCCTAAAGCATCACGGGTCACCAACCATGGCAAACATGTGGCACCCATTGGGGGGATGGTCTTACGCCTTTGCAGAGTTGCAGGCGGTTTATTCTAAAGCCCCCTGCCTACGGGGCTGAAATGTTTTTAGCGGCTTCCAGGGTGTTATGGTCCGGTGAAAACTATTAGCATAAGAAGAAATACACAATGAGTAAGCGCACCAAATATCACGATACTACCAACCCTTGTGGCTACCTCCCTCTGCTTTAATCACATATTATACAGGGTGTTCGGGAGAAATTTGACAGTTTCATAAGAAAAAAGAAAAAGTGTTTGGTAACTACAAAATTTAATGGTTTGTTTGATATGGCTATGCCGACAATTTTTGGGAGAATATGTGCTTAATTGAAGTCATACCTAATTAATTAGTTTGATAATTAATGAATTAGGCGAATATATCTGTTTAAATGTGAAGCGTAAACAAATCGAGAAAAAGTCATTCTCTGAATGTACATTTCGGCCTATTATGCCTCATCAGGAGAGTTATAGACTCGAAGCCGCTTTGTGTTTAGGGTTTCAACCCTAACTACCTGGCTGACAGTCGGAGATTCTAACTGTTTGCGTACTTTCATACTGTCGTGTAGCGAGTCCCAAAAAAGTAGGATATATGAGTTTATAAACAAAGCGAGAAATCTGGGAAGACCAGCTAGTGTAACGGTTAGAATCTCCGACTGTCAGCCAGGCAGTTAGGGTTCGAATCACATACAAAGCGGCTGATGAGGCATAATAGGCCGAAATGTACATACAGAGAATGACTTTTTCTCGATTTGTTTACGCTTTCACATTTAAACAGATATATTCGCCTGATTCATTAATTATAAACTAATCAATTTTCAAATTAGGTATGACTTCAATTAAGCACACACACACACACACACACACACACACACACACACACACATATATATATATATATATATATATATATATATATGTATATCTTCTAAGGACGGAACTGGTTGAGAGCACCCAGTATATGAGTAGCACATGGATCTGAGCGGTAAAGTGAGGAGCTGGTGGTAGGTGTGGCACTCCACCTCAGACGCTAAAAAACAATCTCCTTGGTCTAGCGCTAGGGAAAAGGGATAGACTCCCATTCTGTCTGACTGATACCGACTTTAGGCCACCCCGACGACTATATAGATAGATAGATAGATAGATAGATATGAACAGACTGGGATAGATAGATAGATAGATAGATAGATAGATAGATATGAACAGGCTGGGATGGATAGATAGATAGATAGATAGATATAACCTGAATGAGATAGATAGATAGATAGAAAGGAAGAGAATGGGGTAGAGAGATCGATATATATATATAGGAGCTGAAAAATAACCAAATTTGAATATGTCAAATTTATCCTGAACACCCTGTATACATTGGACTTTATTTCATACTAGCAGCAACTACCCGGCGTCGCCTGGGTAGAGGGGGATTTTTAAAAGTTAGTCCTGCAGATCCATTATTACTGAATCGTGAGTTGAATCCTAGTGGGATGGTCCATTTAAATCCTTATGTAAAAAAATAGACCTTGCTTTGATCCAGCTACTCTGAAAAGAAATGTTAATATCCACTATCTAAAATATTAAATGAAAAACAAAATCTATGCTGTTATCATTTAAATTTTATTTTTTAATTATCTTCACGAATATAAATCAAATCTCTATTATTTTTGCTCAAAAACCAAGCCCTGGTGATATTTAATGTGTATATATATATTTACTTTGTCGTTAATTGTTTTATTTTCGAAGTTTCCTCCGGACATACAGATACAAACAACTGCCCTTTATATATGTATTGATAGATTCCACAAACATTTGTCCAGTAGACTATGGTAAAAATTTACGCTCCCGAATTCACTGTCTCTCATTTAACCATATCTGATAGGGTCGGTGGGAGAAGAGATTGAATCATCCCCTTCCTAAAAGCATTAGCGGAAATGAAACGTAAACAGCTCGTCCAGGATTTAATCCGGGTCACCGATTCCCTTTCTTACAACGATAACCGTTACGCTTTTGCGCCTCTTTAAGAACTAATTAGCTTATTGTTAGTAAATCCTAAAATCTTGTCAACTGGCATCTGGCTAGATTACTTTCAGATTAGAAAATTACGTACGTTTCTCTGAAGGGTATAATTAAATATGTAAGAAATGGAAATTATGAAATGTCTCAAAGACATGTCACGATCTCGGTGAGTGTGGGGAAGGGTGTTCCTTTAATGAGGATCAACTTGGACGGTAATTTCTGACAAGAAAATTCATTATAAATTCAAAGGCACTAAAACACCCGAAAGTCATATATACTACAGCAGAAATCGGCAATGATTATAGTCCATCACTGAAGAGTACCCTTGATTATATATATATATATATATATATATATATATATATATATATATATATATATTAAAAGAAAGGAAATGAATCCGACGGTATGAGTATAGATAAAAGGCTATGAAAACAACACAATATGCTGTTAAAGTGAAAACATTTTATAACATATTCATAGCTAATATTGAACAATATTTTGATTTTATAAAAACCATCTTCAGTACTTGTTTATACTCCGTACTATCAAGAGCGGAGACGAAAGTCATATGATAGTCATTTATAGTCCAAAAACAAGCTCTGAAGGTGATTTTTATAAAATCGAAATATTGTTCAATATTAGCTATGAATATGTTATAAAATGTTTTCATTTTAACAGCATATTGTGTTGTTTTCATATCATTTCATCTATCTATCTCTCTCTCTCTCTCTCTCTATATATATATATATATATATATATATATATATACATTATGGAAAAGGTGACTTACCGGTGAATATGGTCACAATGGTTAGTTGATGCAAAATTCAGAAAGGTAAGACAGTGATATAACAAATAAAAAGTGCTCAATACGTTAGTAGAGCAAATTTATTGCAATATAGGTACAAGTGATAACCTACCCGAGTTTCACCATAAGGATCTTCAGGGTTAAATCCACTGAATTAATCAAGATATTGATTAATTGCAGTCGATTACGCGTGTATTATATATAATACTTTCTCATAACGAACCGTTTATCGCGAAAGACACACACGTGTAATCGACTGCAATTAATCAATATCTTGATTAAATATATATATATATATATTATATATATATATATATATTAGTATTATAATGTGTACAGAAATAGCCTACTCGAGTTTCATCATAAGGATCTTCAGGGTTAAATCTGCTGAATTAATCAACATATTGATTAATTACAGTTAACTACAGGAGTTCATATTCTAATTACATATTGATAATTACAATATGGATATGGACTCCCGCAGTTAAGTATAATTAATCAATATCTTGATTGATTCAGTAGATTTAACCCTGAAGATCCTTATGGTGAAACTCGAGTAGGTTATTTATGCACAAACTATAATACTAAATCCGCTTTACTAATGTAATGAGCACTTTATATTTGTTATAACTCTGACTTATCCAAGTAATACTTATACCAACCAAATATTTAGAATAACCCAATATTTTTTACCGGTAAGTCATTCCCTTTATATATATATATATATATATATATATATGAGTTTTATAATTTGCTTGAAGTATTATGTTTATATTGGTTTGGTGGTTGGTTTTGAAGGCTATGATAATGCAAGTGTAAAGAAAATGAGGTAAGTATGTTGTTTGTTTACCTTTCTTAATACAAGGAAATAACGGCTGCGTCAGAGTAAATCCTTGGTGGTGACGAAGGCGTCCTTGCATACTAAAAAGAATTTTGTAGTTTTTCTATTATTGTTTTATTTCATTTTTTATCTAAAATAATAATAGATAGAATACATGTATAAACTCCTGGCCGAAACACGTGTCAGTATAATAGAATAGAATAAAATAAATCTTATTTAATCCATTTAACATTTTCTTTCCTTTATTTTTCATTTCAATATACCGTCGGATTCGCTTCCATTTTCAACTTGCATATATATATATATATATATATATATATATATATATATATATATATATATAATGTTGTTCTGGTTCCAACGGGAGAAAATTTAATATTTTATCAAAAAGAAGAAGGTCCGCAAAATGTATTGTTCTCAGAAAAAATGTTTTATCTTTTTATTTTATATACGCAACACGTGTTTCAGATATTTTGGTATCTTTTGCAATTTTTCTGTTATGGCTGTTTAATAACGGTTGAACGCTACGTTATTCTTTTCAATACTTGCGTGCGATTTGCGCGTAAGCCGCATGCGACCTGCGCGCAAAACTTGAGAAAAAATTGAGAAAAAATGATGATATAACGTTCCACAATCTTTGCGCGTAAGTTGCACGCAGGTCACGGCTTAGTAATTAATTTATTAAATGAGCTTTCATTACTCTTTTAATAGGTATAGTTCATTTCTGTGTTTTTCTACTTAAAATTATACTTTTGGGGTGTGTGTATGTGTGTGTCTATGTTTACTTTTTGTGTGTGCGTGTGTGCGCGTGTGCGTGTTCGCCCATGTACATGGTTGTATTTGGTGTGTATATGTATATATATACACATATCTAAGAGTTGATATATATATATATATATATATATATATATATATTATATATATATACATGTTGTATTTGATTGAATGACCCTTGTATATTGCTCATTGCTCATTAGCAAGATCTTTTGTTTCAGATAAAGATAGATTGCCCGGGAATATCTTAATACGTATATCAGTTTTCTCCTTAATCATTCCTGGCGCTCCTATTACAACAAGAATATTGGGTTTTGCTCAACTGGCACATTTGTGCAACTTCTATTTCAAAAGTCATATCTTCACCTTCAAGCGGTGGTCTATTTTCATACGAGGCGCCTTTTCACCGGCATTTCACTGACTATGACTCATTGAAGAAATATTAACACTTTCAACGCCAAGGTGGCTTTTGTTTTTCTTTAACGTCAAGAAAAGAACAATTGGAATTTCCAGCCTTGTCGGCAAGGCTTAGAATACGTTGGCTGTATCCCCCCAGAACCCCCCAGCCCCCGCTGGCTAGAAGTAAGACTCCCACCGCAAACAAATTGGATAATATGATACTAAAGTGCATCTGATGGTAAGGAGCAAGTTCTGGAACTCTGGTGTGGCTAAAATGCATCTAGTGGTGATTCTAGAGCAATGGTTCTCAACCAGGGTCCATAAGGACCCCCAGGGACTATATCATTTTTCTTTTTTTTTGGGGGGGGGTCTTGGCAAGCAAAATATATGGTAAAAATACAAAAGGAAATTTAAACAGCAAATGGTAATGGGGAGTCCACAAATAAAAGGTTGAGAACCACCATTCTAGAGCTTTGAAAAGAGTGATGTACTAATTCATTACCATAACTCCCAGTTTCACGCTTCCAAATCTAGTTTTTTGTTTTATTTATGACTTTGTTTTTAGTTTTTTTTTTTTTGTTTTTTTTGTTTTTTTTTAATTTTGTATATGTGATTTTTAAGCGAATAGTTTGATGACCGGTAGGGAGACCACGCCTGCGCTTTAAAGATGTCAGCAAGAGGGACATGAGGACATGCCACATCAACACCAACACATGGGAGGTTTGTGCAAACGACCGTACAACCTGGCGCCTCGTCGTCAAACAAGGGACGAAAAGGAGTGAAAAAGAAAGGAAATAAGCCGCCACAGAAAAGAGAGCCAGAAGAAAGGGGAGACATCAGAAATTCCAGCAAGCATCACTGTGTGTTTGCAGTCACTGCACCAGAGATTGCCATTCAGAAATTGGTCTGTTCAACCACTCACGCAGTTGAAGATTAAAAAAAGTGGACACAACGCCATCGTCTTTAGTAGACGGACGGATGCCAACATTTCAGTTTCATGATAACTGTGTGAAAACAAATAATAATTATTAAATAAAAATAATTACCTGAAACTATTTAATTATTTGTATTAGATACTTGAGATTATACAACTGCGTGCAAATCATTTATTATTAGATAGGAGTACTTGATATTATTATTATTATTATTATTATTATTATTATTATTATTATTGGCATTTCAGTCTCGGAAGACTATAATGTAGTTTTTGTGCCCCTGAAGTTACAGCGCTTCCTGTGACTGTAAAATCCAATGTTCGAAAAACATTCTCGACCACAGATGAGAATGTTTTTCGAACATTGGATTTTACAGTCATAGGAGGCGCTGTAACTTCAGGGGCACAAAAACTACATTGTAGTCTTCCGAGACTGAAATGCCAATAATAATAATAATAATAACTCTTGTACCCAGCAATGGTTTGCGCAATGAAAACAGGATACCTTCGTGGATTGAATAAAGGGTTGGGTTCAAAGTTCCGTGATGGATCCCGATTACGACAAGAAGGGTCCCGAGTTCGAAAAGAAGGTTCCCGAGTTCGGGAAGGCTCCCGAGTCCGACAAGAAATACCTTGAAGGCCGGAGATCACATCGGCCGAAACATTGTATAGATAATAATAAAGACGAGGACAATAGTCCGAACAATCCAAATAATACGTAGAATGTTGTGAAAAATGAATTAGCAGAGAAAAGCTAAGCGCAACTCGTTTTATTCAAAACTGAGATAAACGTTGTGTATATCTATTAATAATGGAGATTCGCTTCAGGTTTTTGACTGTAACAAAAACTACGTCACTGCTTACGTCACATTACTTAAATCGTCATGACATAGAATACACTCAAAATTTGAACATACAACAGTCCTCATTGTTTTTTTCAAACAAGTTTTAATAAATACATGACTGGTATTATATATATATATAGTTTGTTTTATTTTAATACATATTTAAAGTTTACATTTCAAATTGTTTTATTTTTTAATCCTTTTATTAATTTGATGATTTTACTTACTTAGGGTACAAACTCGCTGACATTGATTTATTTTACTCCCACCCCTCAGGCAATATGTTTCAAAAACGTATTTTTATTTTGCTAGTAACAATAAAGAAGAGGACAACAGTTCGAAAAATCTAAATATAAAGATGAATTGGCCGAGGAAAGTTAAGCGCAACTCGTCTTTTTCAAAACTGAGATAAAACAGGAACACAATAATGTTAAAATGTCTTTCTGGAAAATATAATGTTTAGGAATGCCAATTGGAGAAGCTAAAAAAAGCATTGATCTTTTTTTTTTACCTCTTTTTCTTAAAGATGGCTGAAGACAATAGCTAAAATTAAATTTTCCCATATCGTTAGACAGAAAAGGAGACTGACAAAAAAACAAACAAAAAAACAAAAAGAGAAGTAGTGGCGTATTCAATCAATAATTTCGCAAGATTTACTTCAGTAATTACACTCTACTTGTTTGCTATCAAGAAACTCACAAAACTAGTCCCCATATATATCTTACTATAATGGAGCTTGTGTGTTTGTCTGTCTGTAACCGAAACTATATTACTATTCAAGTCACAATTCCCTTAATTATTCCCACCCTGTCACCTGGGGCGTTAGAATGCATAGATGGGATCCTAACAGGTTCTACCACTCCGGGTCAGAGTTGACCAGGGAGCAATGGTGATGAGGGGGTGCTCCACATTCCCCAAACTTCCAAAACTGAAACTTCACCATCAGATAGAGTTTAACGTCATTCCCAGGACATGTAGACCCTCAGCCACCGCATTCAAGCACCCATATGATAAAAAAGGTTTGGGGATTGCCATAAGAGCAATAGGGTTGAGGCAATCATATAGGTGCTCGGGCTTGACGTGGCCAGCCGACCACCCGTCTAGCACAAGAAAGGGTCAAAGGGGAGTATTGCAAGTCATTGACTGCTCAACCACCTGGATTATATCATTAAGCATCACTGGTGGCCCCATTGGGGGAGTCTTACTCCTCTGCAGAGGTGCAGTCAGTGCATTCTAACGACCTAGTCGATAGGATGGAATAAGAATTGGATAGAAATGACTGATTTGATGTTGCCGAGTATTAGGGGAATTAGTATTCACCACATATACTATACATGCGTTAGTGTGTGTGTTTGAGTGTGTGTGTGTGTATGAGTGATAGAGAGAGAGTATATACCTATATGCGCTCGTGTATATGTGTGTGTGTGTGTGTGTGTGTGTGTGTGTGTGTATGAAAATTGAGTAAGTTAATGACCGACTTCAGAATGTTTTTTTTTTTATTTTAAGAAGAATTCATTTCTATATAAGCTAAGAAATTGATTTTTGTTGCAGGTTTTATTTTTCTCCAATTTATTTTGATGATTTAAATTTTATGTAATTTGATTAAATCGTTAATTATGACTGAATAAATTCTTTTCAACCTACGTGAAAGTCACTTCTGCGAACGTTCTCTCTAATTTTAGAACATGTGTGTTGCACATGTATCACAAATAGGAAATAATTTCTGTGCTATTCAAAAATTAATGTCAAAAATTAATTTGTTCCTTTCTATTTTTTTCTTTTCTTTATCTTTCTCTTTTTTCTTTTTCTTTTTTTTTATAAAAACGGCAAACACTAAAATGAATCTATATATTAATACTCGTGTTCCTTAATTGTACAACCGTTATCATCTTGAAACCATGCAGCTGTGTGCAACGTATTTATATTAGAAGGGAATACTTGAAAACAGAACTGTGTGCAAATCATTTGTATTAGATAGAAATACTTAAAATAATACAACTGTGTGCAAATTATTTGTATTAGATATTATATAACTGTGTACTTAAGAAACAACACAAAAATATAATTGTAAATATACAATGGATATAATTCACTAACCTCTAGGCATAAAATAACCCCAAATAGTTCGATAGGCAGTTAGAATTAATCAATCAATCAATCGAACTAAATATTACAAATAATATATATTAATACTCATGTTCGTTGACTACGTATTGGTACACATAGGTACGACTATGTATATTACTGATGTACATAGTGGTAAATATATGTATATGAGGAAAAATGAGTAAAGAAAAGAAAAGTAAATGGATAAAATGAATTTAATCGATATCACATTAATCGATATCACTTACACATGTGTTTCGGTCAGTTTATGTGTGTGAAAATATTTCGCACACATAGAAGAATCGACCTTCATCAGAGTGAACATTTATTTTCATAAAAATAAATGTTCACTCTGATGAAGGTCGATTCTTGTATGTGTGCGAAATATTTTCACACACATAAACTGACCGAAACACATGTGTAAGTGATATCGATTAATGTGATATCGATTAAATTCATTTTATCCATTTACTTTTCTTTTCTTTACTCATTTTTCCTCATATTGTCGGATTCAATTCCTTTTCCATTTTACATATATGTATATATATTGGCATTTCAGTCTCGGAAGACTATAATAAATTTTTTGTGCCCCTGAAGTTACAGTGCCTCCTGTGACTGTGAAGTCCGATGTTTGAAAAACATTCTCGACCACAGATGTCGCATGTAACGGCTGTCCCTGAAGATGTTGATGTGCCGGTGCTTTGTTGCTGCTGCTTTTTTCTAGACCTCTTAGCTTCATGGTGTTGCGTCAGGGTGACTTCTGACATGAACCGACCTCTACGGTGACCCTGCCACCACCGAGGGCGATCCTGAGCCACGTTTTCCCATTAGGAAGAGGCAATGCCAACGCACCTGAGATCGTTCTTGCAGACTTCCTTGAAACGCAGCTGGGGGCGACTAATCTGTCTCTTACCAGACAAAAGCTCTGCATAAAAGGTATCCTTCGGTATTCGTCCATCATCCATCCGGCGGACATGATGCAGCCATCGGAGACGATGCTGTCTCAGAACCATCGCAAATATTTCGCTTCCTTTTTTTAAAAACAATATTTAGAATTTATACTTTTATAATAACATAGCAGTATCTATGTTGACTATGTATTGGCACGTATATGTAACACTATATATATTACTGATCTATGTAGTGTTACATATATGTACCATTGCAAATATTTCACTTCCTTTGTTTAAAACAACTAGCAAATATATGCACCCTCCGGGTGCAAGTATTTAAGTTTTAATATAAAATATCATATTAAATTAGAAAGGCTAATGAGACTGAATAAGAATGCAGATAAAAAGATTTGGAACAGAGGGGATATGATTGAAAAATAGAACAACTTTGAAACTAACTCTTCCATCATTTTCCGTTACTCCCGTCTTTCATTGATAAATTTTCCTAATTCAACTATTTAGTTAAAATAGGAAGTAAAGAATAATATTACAGTCATTTCTTCTTGTTAATGGATTTCTTTTAATATTTATCCCCGAGATTTTTGCTCATATTCAATAAGATAAAACCAAACAAATAGAAATCAATAATACTAAGCATATATTTATTAAAATCAAATTTCTAATATCAATATGCAAATTAGCCTTCCCATTCACACTGTAAACCGCTATTTTGTTGTATATATAAATACAATTGCATGTTATTAGTATGTAGATATGGTCAACAGTCTTAATGATGTAAAACTATTTTATTAATAATTGAGGTTTAAATAAAATCATGGAGGATGTGATGTAAATAACAAAGGGTATTGTGACTGGAGTAGTAATATAGTTTCGGTTACAGACAGATAAACCCACAATATCCATTATAATAAGATATATAGAATATATACTTTTATAATAACATAGCAGTATCAACATATACTAGTTAACATGTTAACTAGGTATTGGTACACATATGTACCACTATATATATTACTGATGTAAGTAATGGTACATATTTGTACCGTTTTAAATATTTCACTTCATGTTTTAAAACAATATTCAAAATATATACTTTAATTATAACAAAGCAATATCTACATATACTACTTAAAGAAGATGGAAATGATGCAAAATTAAGTTATAATTAGAAATTTATTCAAAAAAGTAATATAAAAATAAAACAAAATAGGTTCATTCTCAGCCAAATATATATATATATATATATATATATATATATATATATATATTATATATATATAGTATTACAGTGTGTACAGAACACTGTAATGCTAACGTATTGAGCACTTTATATTTGTTATAACATGACTTATCCGATTAATGCTTGTATCAAACAAATACTGGGATTAACTCAATATTTTTTACCGGTAAATCATTCTCTTTATTCTCATCATCATCATCAGGTCCTCTGTGCAGCATCCTGTATCCGCACAGAGCTGATCAATGTACGTCTTTGCTGGACGGCCCACACTGGCGTGCCCATGTTCTAGCTTCCGCAGAAGGACGTCGCTTATGAGTTCGTCCTTGCTTCTCCAGCAGTGTTCCGCGTCTTACTCGGATGGTTTGGGTGATATATGTGGCAGGTGGCTGTACAGCTCTTTTCTCGTGGGGTGCTGCTTCCACATCTTGTTCAGAATCACCCGCAGCATTCTTGTGCAGCTCCCATCTAGTTTATTCTCCAGTCGCTTCGTTAGGGTCCAGGTAGTGCAGCCATACAGCAGCACTGACACGGCAACGGCCTGGAAGAACTGTCTCTTTAACCTGTCTGCGAGATTGGATTTCCATATGACCGATAATTTATTTATAGCGGCCCATGCCTTTCCTATACGTGTATTAACGTCGTTTTCTGTTGAGGAGATATTACTACCTAAGTATCTAAATTGTTCTACCGAGTTTAGGAGTTTGCCATCGATGGTGGAGATGTCGCTTTTGTTTTTGAAAGACATGAACTCAGTTTTATCAGACTTTACATATAGGCTGACATTTCGCGCTGCCTTTTCTAGGCTGTGTAGCAAGGATTCGGCTTGTGCATGTGTATTTACGAGTAGTGCTCGGTATCAGCATAATCTGCATCTGTAATAGTATGTGCGGGATGTCGCTTGCTTCTTGCTTTTTTTAGTGTGAGGCCTTTTTCTTTTATGGGATCTAGTGATGTTCGAAGTACGCAGTCTAGGCATATTATGAATATATATGGCGCTAATGTATCCCCTTGTAGGACTCCGGCGACAATGTCAAAGAAGTCTGTGTCACCATCTGGTGATCGTACCATTGCTTTTGTATTTTGGTAGAGCATCATTATGGCATTAACTGTTTCCTTGGGTAGGCCATATGCTAGCAGTATTTGCTCTATTTTTCCTCTGTGTATGGAGTCAAATGCTTTAGAGAAGTCTACAAATAGTAGTGTTGCCTCGAGATTCTTCGCTCGGACCCCTTCTATATTTCGGCGAATGGTCAGGATCTGTGTGGTTGTAGATCACAATGTTGTTGAAAATAGACGAAAATGCGGATAAAACGACACAACTAAATTTAAATGATATTTCGCCTCTGCATAAGACTGAGGCGAAATATCATTTAAATTTAGTTGTTGAGTTGTTTTATCCGTTTTTTCCTCTATTTCAACCACACACACACACACACACACACACACACACACACACACGTATATATTTGTTTATTAATATAATGTTTTAATGTTAAAAATTATTTCTATATTATGTATTGCTATTATTTTATGCAGATCATGAATAAATCCCAGATAAATTCGCGCGCTAAATATGTACCAACCCGTAGTGCAGCCAATTTACCATTGACGTACACGTGTTGGTATTATATTATACCACAGAGGCGTGGTACATTATTGGCCCACTACGTGTACCAGCAACACTTTCAAAACTGATGCAATAAAGGAAATGTGGCAACGTCAGTGAGGAAAAACTGCCATTTGAGCAAACGTAGTCAACGTGTTACGTCAGTTTCGGTATTACCACGTATTTGTTGGTGTGTGTTATCATATGATTCAATTTGGAGGCGCGTGGGATAATGGTTATAGTCGTGAGAAATGGACTCGTCTACCCGAGTTCAAATCTTAGACAAGGCTGTTTGCATTTCACATAGTGCTAATACCCTTGGGAAAGGTATGTATCCATATATTCTCCCTACAGCTATGGGTAAAATAGTAGGGCAGAACGGTGTTGGAATATTTTGTGCATATAAGGTGTGCTTCAATTGCCCACCTGAATTTATAGACTAGTCTAAGTCACGTGGTTTATTACTTCGCCAATCACTAGCAATTCTGCGTGGCTGATACACTACTTAAACCCCCACACTGGTCATAATTCTAATTGAACTCATTGAGGAGGGACTTACAATACCGGACGATTAGCAATACTCAGGACTCTTTACCAAGGATCCAATTCCGCTGGACAAGTTTTATGGCTTAAGGCCTACAGGATGGCCCAACAGATTGTAAAAAACGAGCTCTTTAATCTTGGATAGGTAACCAGTCTAGGAAAAGGAAAAAATTGAAAATCTTAAGGTCAGTCGTTGATTGGGTTTGTGGCATTCCTTGTGCACCAATTCTTTCCTATCGACTGTGCCAAAAAGCGCAGATAGTCCAATACTTGCTTTCGCCACTATAAACAAAACGGTTATTTCTAACATAAACAAAGGGGAACCATCTAGACTGATAAACTATTTATTTATTTTCCCATTAAACTAACCCTAACCCTAAACCTTAACCCTACCCCGTTTTCTTTTTTCCTATTAGACCAATAAATAAATAAATAATTCATCAATCAAGAGTGGTTCCCCTTTGTTTATGTTAAACTTAAAGGAAATAACCAACAAAACACTGAGTAGGTGTTTCATTGGATGAACCCTCATACGTCGAAATCGAGAAGAGAGTCCATTTACCATTTTCATGATACAATATTCTATTTATAATAACCTTTCTGTATTTTCTAAAGACATTTATCTTGAAACCGAAAGTGTTAAAAAAAACTCAGCCCCCACACCAAATCCGCATCGAAATGATTCATAAATTAAAAGTACGTTGCCATTTAAAGTTTACTGATACTTCTTTCTTTTTTCATGTAAATCATAGAAAACACTGATGAATTAATGATATTTTGTTATTTAATATTCAATTAATTTATTTAGGGAGCTAATGGAAATTATATTTGCTTCAATAATATAGGAGACTCAATTACGAAACTTTCATAACCGATGCTTTAATTAAAATAAATAAGAAAAGGGATAATAATATGAGGTGTAATTAAGATTGTATTTGTTTTATTTGAAAGTTGAATTTGCACTACTGACATTTGACTCAACTTTGATTAAAGAAGTTGTTCTCAACCGTGGTCCACATGGCCCCTGGGAGATCGTGTAACGTTAATGGTGTTTACACACACACACACACACACACACACACGCATACGCACACACACACACACACACGCACACACAAATGCCGAATTGGAGGTGTTCCCTAGGATATTTTAGAGGTCCATCGAGCAATAAGGAAAAAATTGATAATAACACGAGTTGTGAAAATTAAATATTGTATAGTGAGGTCCCTGGGAGTCCATGCAACGTTATTGAGTGTCCATAAGCACTCACATAAATACCGAATTGGGGGTCCCCCGTGATATTTTAGTGGTCCATAGAGTAATAAGGGAAGTAAATATCTTATTATAATGAAGTGTGTTTTTCTGCCTGTAACCGAAACTATATCACTACTCAAGTCACAATTCCCTTAGGTATTTAGGTCACATTTGGCCATGATTTTATTTTTATTTAAACCTTAATTATTAATAAAATTATATTAAATTTTAAATACTAATAACTTGCAATTGTATTTATATATAGAACAAAATAGTGGTTTACAGTGTGAACGGGAAGGCTAATTTGAATATTGATATTAAACATTTGATTTCAATAAATATGTACTTGGTATTATTGATTTCTAATTGTTTGGTTTTCTCTTAATGAATTTGAGTAAACATCTCTGGTATTAATCTTAAAAGAAATCCATTAACAAGAATAAATAACTGTAATTTTATTCTTTACTTCCTATTTTAAGTAAATAGTTAAATTAGAAAAAAAATTAACAATGAAAAACAGGAGTGATGGAAGAGTAAGTTTCAGTTGTTCTATTTTTTGGTTATACCCCACTCTGTTTCAAATCTTTTTATTTACATTTTTATTTAGTCTCATTAGCCTTTCTAATTTAATATATCTATTTTAATTTGAAATTGATAATAATATGAGTTGTGAAAATTAAATATTGTATTTGTTTTACTTGACATTTGACTCAGCTTTGATTAAATCAGTTCTCAACCATGGTCCACATGGACCCTGCGAACCCATGGTAACGTGTCCACACACACACACACACTCTCTCTCTCTCTCCCTCTCCCCCTCTCCTCTCTCTCTCTCTCTCTCTCTCTCTCTCTCTCTCTCTCTCTCTCTCTCTCTCTCCTCTCTCTCACACACACACACACAAATACCGAATTGGGGGTCCCAGTGATATCTTAGTGTTACATAGAGCAATAAGGAAAGTGCATCTGGAAAGTAATGACATATCTGAAATCTGAATCCGATCTTGATTCGAATTATATTTTTTATATTATTCATGGTAGAATATCTTATTATAATGAAGATTGTATATTTGTCTGTCTGTAACCGAAACTATATCAGTACCGAAGTCACAATTCCCTTAGTTATTTACGTCACATTCACCATGATTTTATTTTTTATTTATACCTCAATTATTAATAAAATTGTTTTACATTATTAATACTAATGGTCTTATATATGTACTCGATATTTACCACGTACCCCACGTGTACGGGTTAGGCACAAGACCCTATTAAAGCCGTGACTCATGGGTGGCGGGTGCAAAAAATGCGTTGATGCCGTAAGCATTCCCCTCAATGGGGGCGCCTCAGGCACTGGACAATAAACCCAGCCCTGCCTCTTTAAATCAAGGAGGCAGGTGTTGCCTGGGAGGATAGCCCCCTAGATCAACGCTGTTAACTTCTATGATCCATGACCGAAGCCGCAGTTGACCATATCTACGCAATTGTATTTATATGTGTACAACAAAAT
>CM042173.1:45993750-46018750 GCA_023376005.1 Doryteuthis pealeii
AACAAACAAGGTAAACAACAAAAAAGAAAGAAACAAACAAACAAAGTACGGAAGAAAGAAAGTAAGTATGGAAAAAGGAAAGAAAGGAAAGAGAAGGAAAAAGTAGAGAAACGATCAAACAAACAAGAGAAAGAAAAAAAAGAAACATGGGAAGAAAACTTTTGAAAGAAAGAAGGAAAAAACAAAATAGAAACAAACAAACAAAAGAAACAAAACATGGAAGAAACAAAGAAACAGAAAGAAAGAAAGAAATAAAGAAAGAAAGAAAGAAAGAATCAAACAAGAAACATAGAATCAAAAAGAAAGAAAGAAAGAAAAAATGAAAAGGGAAAAAAGAAAGAAACAACCGAAAAGAAAGAAAGAAAAAAAGAAAGAAAAGAAAAAAGAAAGAAGCTGAAAAGAAAGAAAGATAGAAAGAAGGAAAGAAAGAAAGAAAAGAAAAAGGTAGAAGCTAGAAAAAAGAAAGAAAGAAAGAAAAAGACAGAAATAAAGAAATAACGAAAGAAAACACGGAAAAAGGAAAAAAAGGAAGTAAGAAGGAATGATCAAAGAAAGAAACAAACAAGCAAAGAAAGAAAGAAGGAAAGAAAGAAAGAAAGAAAAAAAGAAGAAAGAAGCTAGAAAGAAAGAAAGAATAAGGAAAGAAAGAATGAAACAAAGAAGCTACAAAGAAAGAAAAAAAAGAAGGAAATGAAAAGAAAAAAGAAAGAAAGAAGATAGAAAGAAAGAAAAAAGAAAGAAAAAAGAAGGAAAGAAAAAAGAAAGAAAAAAAGAAAGAAAAGAAAAAAAAAGAAAGAAAAAAAGAAAGAAAAGAAAGAAAGAAAGAAAGAAAATATTGAAAAAGGAAAAAAAGGAAGTAAGAAGGAAAGGCCAAAGAAACAAACGAACAAAACTGGGACAAAGGAAGAAAGAAAGAAAAAAAGAAAAAAAGAAAAAAGAAAGAAGATAGAAAGAAAGAGGATAGAAAGAAAGGAAAGAAAGGAAAGAAAGAAAGAAAGAAAGAAAGAAAACATGGAAAAATGGAAAAAAAGTAAGTAAGAAGGAAAGACCAAAGAAAGAAAGAAAGGGACAAACAAACGAAAGAAAGAAAAAAAAAGAAAAGTCAGAAAACATGCAAAGAATGAAACATAGAATTAAAAAAAAGGAAAAAATAAACAAACAAACAACGGGACAAAGAAAGAAAGAAAGAAAGAAAGAAAGAATTTGTAATTCTTCAAATTAAAAATCGTTCATTAGTTGTTTCTCCACCCCCACCCCTGTTCGTTTCAGCTTCGATTTCTGTTCCCCATTTTATTTCCATATCGAGTTCAATAGAATTGATGAATCGAAAAATCAATTAGAAACCAAGAAGAAAAAAAAATCAGTCAAATGTATTAAAAGAACTTCGACCTTGAACTGAAATTGATCACATCAGCAAAATTATAAGAAATATATTCGATTTCTTTGTTATTTTAAGCGAAAAATTAATGGAATACATATACTCGCATTTTATATACAAGCAAAAAAATGCACCCTCTGGGCACAACTATTTAAGCTTTAATAGCATTGATTATTAAAATTGATTATTATTATTAAAATTTGATTATTAAAATTCAATGAAATTAAATACGAACAGAAAAAGATTATACTTAGTTTTATTTTATTCTAATTGATTTCAATAAAAAAAAACATTAAACATAGGATTGCTTTTAATACGTTTAAGATTAAAAGAATGATATTAGAAATCAATAACACAAAGTAATTATTTATTAAACACGGTTTTGTTAAAACCGACATGCAAATTATTTACACCATATACTATGTAAACATTTATTTCTTAATGATATATAACACACATCACAGGATTTTAAATGCATTAGTAATATGGGCTAATGTAAATTAACAGCGTTGATCCCAGAGGGTTATCCCCCCAGGCAACACCTGTCCCCTCGATTTAAAGGGGCAGGGCTGGGTTTAGGGGGGCGCCTCAGGCACTGGGCAATAAACCCAGCCCTGCCCCTTTAAATCGAGGGACAGGTGTTGCCTGGGGGGATAACCCTCTGGGATCAACGCTGTTAATCGACGGCAGTCCACCTCAGGGGGCGCCTCAGGCACTGGGCAATGAGGTGGACTGCCGTCGGGATCAAGGCATTTTTTGTGCCTACCACCCATGAGCTTCGGCTTGTGGGTGGGTCAACATAAAAATGTCCATGTGTCATGCTCTCATAAGTGGGATGAGAGGCAAATACTTTAATAACCTGGACCTTTCGGGGTCTGTGTTTGTTAATGTTAATTAACAGCGTTGATCCCAGGGAGCTATCCCACCAGATAACTCCTTCCCCCTTGATTTAAAGGAGCAGGGCTGGGTTTATTGCCCAGTGCCTGAGGCGCCCCCTTGAGGGTTCATGCCGACGGGATCAACGCATTTTTTGCACCCACCATCAAGGAGTCTCGGCTCGTGGGTGGTCCCACATTAAATGATCTTGTGTCACACCCGCATACGTGGGATGCGAGGTAAATGATTTAATAATATGGGCTGTTTTGGGGTAAATCTATCTCTATTAAGATTTAACCTTAATAGAGACATTGTTATTAAAAAGCATTAGTATTTAAGATTAAATAATGATTATTAATACACAATGAGAATATAACGTAAATAAGTTAGGGAATTTTTACGTCTGTGTTGACTTAGTTTCGATTACAGACAGACGCGCAATCTCCATTATAATATTATATAGTAGTAGTCCATGGACAAAGGCCGCATTCCCAAAGATCTACTGTATGGTGAGTTAGTGGAGGACACCCGACTGGTAAGGAGACAATGTCTGCAAAAGGGATATGAAGACATGCCACATTGACACCAACACATGGGAGGCTTGTGCAGAAGACCGTGCGACCTGGTGCCTCCTCGTCAAACAAGGAACGAAAAGGAGTGAGAAAGAGAGGAAAGAAGTCGCCGCAGAAAAGAGAGCCAAAAGGAAGGAGACAACAGCATCTCCAGCAAGCACCACTGTTTGTTTGCAGTCACTGCATCAGAGATTGCCATTCAAAAATTGGTCTGTTCAGCCACTCGCGCAGTTGCAGATAAAAAAAGTGGACACTACTCCATCGTCTTTAGTAGAGGGAAGGATGCTAACAAAATAGTAGTAGTAACATTAATAGTGTGTTCAATTTTATTTAATCTACCAGTAACTTTCTTTAAGTCAAGTTCTTTTGGATAGATAAATAAAATGTAATCTATGTACTTAAAGGTACCAGATTCGGAGAATTCTAGATAAAGGCAGAGGAGAACACCACTAGGAGGTGATCCCCTAGGCAAAACCAATTTCTGTTTATAAAAAAGTGTTGTTGTGTTGCAAATAACAATGCATGGTGCAGCACTTTCTATAAACAGACATTCGGTTTACCTCGGGGATAACCTTTTAGTTCTTTGTGCCGTTTTTGTTTCTCTTTGCGAAACAAAAAACAAACAAACACTTATGGGGTTCTTTGTGACCCCAGTTTTAACCTAAAAAAGAAAAAAAAAACAACATTCACCGATTCTAGAGTGGAAGTAGCGTATTGTAGATCAGAAAATCCAAGATTCAAAAAGTAGTTGAACCTTGTCAAATCATATATCTTATCATAATGAAGATTCAGTGTCTGTCAGTATTTAATCGAAATTACGTCACAGCTTACGTCACAATATCCCCAGGAATTGCATAAGTTTATTAATGAGTATTTAATTTATAGTAAAAATACATAGAATAAATCTTATTTATTAACGATGTGTCGATAAAAATCTCAGTTAGATTTTGCTCAAAACAGCCCATGTCATTTAAAATCTTGCAGTGTGTCTTATATATCACTAAGAAATAACGGTCTACATAATATGTGGTGCGTTTAATTTGCATACTGGTTTTAACGAAGGCATCGGGTTTAATAAATGATCACTATATATATATATATATATATATATATATATATATATATATATATATATATCCCACACACAAATATATATATATATATGTGTGTGTGTGTGTGTGTGTGTGTGTGTGAAGGAAATACTTGCTATTATTGACTGGATTGCAAACACTGCCAAAAGCAATACATTTGAAAGTCAGAATAGCAATTTAACTTTTGATTGAATAACTAGACACACAGAAACAAATCTTTGGATTAGAATATTATACAATATTTCTGATGTCTCTGTCTTTTTGCATGTCTATAATTGGAAATAGTACCAAGATCAGTACCAAGATAAAAAAAACTTTTCTAGGCTATAATTATATGAACAATCCAACGGTGGTATTCATAGTCACCCCAGAAGTTCTTATGTATCCGCCTGTCTGTCTGTCTGTTTGTTTGCATTTTTGCTTGTTTTTTTACGGCATATCAACTTCGGTGGGTCATTTAATACCGGCAAAATTTTGAAAGATTCGTAGCGATAGTTTGGTAAAATAATTTTTAACTCAATTTTTTATAAACAAATATTTTATATTCAACGCATACATAGTATCATAACAGGTACTACCACTCCGGGACAGAATGAACCTGGGAGCAATGGTGATGAAGAGGTGGTCCAAATTCCCCAGACCTCCAGAACTGGCACCTCACCATCAGATTTTAATGTCATACCCAGGATATGAATACCCTCAGGCAACGTTCCAGCACATATATGATAAAAGGGTTGGGGCTTTCCATAAGAGCAATAGGGTAGAGACAATTATATAGCTACTAGGGCTTGATATGTCCAGCCGATTGATCGGAGGGGAGTGCTGTATGTCATGGACCGCTCAGACACCAGGATTCCTTCCTTTAGTGTCACGGGTCGCCATCCACAGCAAAGAGGCCACATTGGGTGGATTTTACCCATCTGCAGAGGTGCAGTCGGTGTACTCTAAAGCCCCAGACGATAGAGCAGAGAGACAAATGGTGAGTAATGCTAACAAAGGGGGGACTCTAAACATTCCAGAACTTGGGATGGTATATATATATATATATATATATATATATATATATATATATATATATATATTATTGGAGTTATTAGGTTAGGTAGCTGCGCAATTAGAATTAATGTTACCATTGACTAGATGATTTGGCATTCTCCGTTTGTGGCATGGGCTGGTGGCCCAGTGTGTTGAGTCCCCGCTCTTCACGCTGTGGTCCGCTGGTTCAATCTCTAGTGGCGGAGATTGTGTTATGCACTGCTGATGAGACCAAAGGAGGTCGAAACAGCTGTCCAGTGCTCCGGATGTCGCAGATGGTGTTTGCCGAGTTGTCTGGTCGTGGTAATATGATTCAGAATTATCAATTTATATATATATATATATATATATATATATATATAATCAATAATAATGATATTATGGATATTAACTCATAACTCTAAGTTTCATGCGTACGCAATCTTCAGATGAGTCATCTGAAGATTGCGTAAACATGAAACTTATAGTTATGAGTTAATATCCCTAATATCATTGTTATTGGTTGTAAATCTGCTCTGCTTTATTAGCATTGAGCACCTTTTTCTGCCAATACTTTTCTCATTTATTCTCTATTCATTATATATATATATATATATATATATAATATATATATATATATATAACAATACTACTAGGACAGCTAAGGGCACGAAAAGCGACTACCCAATCTCCCACAATCACAAAAAAACATCAACACAGATAATAATGACAGCCAAGACACATCAATAAACACACTGACACATAAAACACAGACAAACACACGCAAAAAAACAAACAAATGAGCAGTCGCAAAGAAAGAAGCAAGGTGGTCACTAAGAGCGACCGTTCCCATACCACCCAATCAGGTCAATGAGATAATATCATCAACACCAATAAAGAGTATATATATATTATATATATATAATTATATATATATATATATATATATGTGTGTTGTGTGTGTGTGTGTGTGTGTATGTGTGTAAAATAAAAGGAAATTAATCCGACAGTGTGAATTTGATATATTGAAAAAACAAATGAAGTTTACAAATGCTTGGGATCATCAGGAGAGAATGTGCACCGTTTCGGGGCCTTCCTCTCAACGGTTTTAACTGCACATCGCCCCCCCCCTCACTGTTGTGAGGTCCCTCGGAATATCTGTATCGACCGTATATAATAGATCAGTCATCAACAAGAGCAAATCCGGGATGAAATTAACGTTAGAAGAAGAATGCGCAAACAGAACGCTTAGTCAATGTTGGAATTTTTCAAAAAATTGCGTTATCTGTATTAAAAATAAAATGAATTTTATTTTTAATTTTTAAAAATCAGAGGCATTACAGTTTATAATAAGACTCACAAGAGCCTGATGTAAAATTGTATAAAAAGTGTATATTAAGTATCAAAATTGTTCATAAAACACTCCAACTGTTAAATAAGTAACCAATAAGTCCACAGCACAACTGAAAAAGATGTAAGGTTCCAGAAAGTTTGTGGTGTTCGTAAATCCGTGGTGTTTGTGGATAATTATATTATATATATATATATATATATATATATATATATATATATATATATATTAGCATTTCAGTCTCGGAAGACTATAATGTAGTTTTTTGTGCCCCTGAAGTTACAGCGCCTCCTGTGACTGTAAAGTCCAATGTTCGAAAAACATTCTCGACCACAGATGTCGCATGTGAAGGTTGCCCCTGAAGATGTGCCTGTGCTTTGTTGTCGCTGATTTATTCTGGGCTTCTTGGCATCATGGTGTTGCACCAAGGTGGCTTCAGACATGAACAGTCCCCTACCGAGAACCTGTCGCCAACGAGGGCTATCCGGAGCCAAATTATCCCAGCTGGATTACTTTTTATGTATAATTTTTAAATAACCCGCAAACATTGATATGACCCACAAAGGTCGATATATCATTAAATAAACACACTAAACCAAACAGTTACATGCTAATAATTTTATCAATTTAATTGGTACTGCTGCTCTGGATCAGAGACGACTGGGGAGAAATGGCAATGAAGGGGTGACTGTAATAATAATAACAATATCTGATAAAATAATAATTAAAAATTAAATCTATAATAATAATAATAATAATAATAATAATAATAATAAAATCTAATGAAATAATAATTCAAAAATTAAATTTAAAATAATAATAATAATAACAATAATAATAATAATAATAATAATAATAATAATAATAATAATGATCAAGGTTCTTCACCCTAGAGACGATAGAGATAGATTATATGTGTCAAGAAAGGAAGGGGGAAGAGGTCTTGCCAACATAGAGGGCTGCGTAGAAACCACTATCCAACAACGTGAGGATTACACAAGAAAGAGCAAAGACAAATTACTTATGGCGGCCAACAATAGTAGAAACGGCAGATGGACAAACAGAAAAACGACAAAGACTAGAAAACAAAAATGGGAAGAAAAACAATTATATGGACGCTTCAAACGACAAATAGAAGAGGTTGCACATCAAAAGACTTGGACCTGGTTAAGAAAGGGAAACCTCAAAAGAGAAACAGAATCACTTATAATTGCTGCACAAAATAATGCCATAAGGACAAAAATTGATAAGACCCAACAAAATAGTAAATGTAGACTTTGCGGTAATAGAGATGAGACTGTAAACCATATACTCTGCGAATGTAGCAAACTAGCACAACGAGAATACAAAACTAGACACGACTGGGTTGGGAAGGTGATCCACTGGGAATTATGCAAAAAATTAAATTTTGACCACACAACAAAATGGTATATGCATAAACCAGAATCTGTTCTTGAGAACGAAACGCACAAAATTCTCTGGGACTTTGAGATAAAAACGGATCACAGCAAGAAGACCAGACCTAGTGTTGATAAACAAAAAATAAAGAACTTGTCAACTGGTGGATTTTGCAGTGCCAGCAGATCACAGGGTGAAGCTGAAGGAAAATGAAAAAATGGACAAATTTCTGGACCTTGCCATAGAACTGAAAAAGTTATGGAATATGAAAGTGAAAGTGATACCGATTGCACTTGGAACAGTCCCAAAAGGATTAGAAAAGGGCTTGGAAAGTTTGGATATCAGAGGAAGGATTGAAACCATTCAGAACACTGCACTACTGCAATCTGCCAGAATACTCAGAAGAGTCCTGGAGACCTGAGGAGACTTGCTGTCACTCAGACTCCAGTGAAAGACCATCAGCTATCACTGATGTGAAAACTCAAAAGGAGTAAATAATAATAATAAATTCGTATGTTTTGCTTACGTTGTATTCCTAAAGACAAGCAGTATACTTTTTATGCTTTTTTAAGAAAGGAAGAACATTGTTTAGACGCATAAATAAATATATAAAGACATTTTTCTAATGGAGACCATTCACGGGTGACTGTGATGCCCTTCAGGGACGAACCGAAAGAAGAGCGTGCTGAGTCAAGATAAACAATACGACAAACAGCTTGCAGCTGTGTTCATTTTTCAAGAACATTCTCGAGACGGCTGCCATTATTCTATTCTACATGTAAATCACACCATGATTTGCACATTATTCGCTAGAATAACCATGTTCGGGTATTTTGGTCGATGCAGTGGAATGTGCAACATAAGCTACCACAAAAGACGCCAGGAAGAGAACATTGAAGCTATTATAAATCATGTCGTTGGCTGCGACAAATTGTCTCGGTTAGGATGCATTTCAGCCGGGGTCGAATTGAAGTCAGAATAGGGCGGAACTGTGCAATTTATGGCGTTCATTTTTGGCGCCAAGGGATTTTAGATAAATCTTCGAGTGTGGGGTTTACAATGGTGGGTTCTGTGGAACACGGGTTTCACAAAATAATTATGGGGTTCTGCGAGGTGAGTTGTCTTTTAAATTAAAAAACCCATATCATTTATACATACATATATATATGTGAGAATGGGAAATGAATCCGACAATATGAGGAAAAAATGAGTAAAGAAAAGAAATGTAGATGGATAAAAATGAATTTTATCGAAATCACTTTTAATCGATATCACTTACACATGTGTTTCGGTCCGTTTATCAAAATGTATACGGATTTACGTTATTATTATTATTAAAATAATCAGATGATAATAATAATAGGAAAAATGCATAAAATGTTCCGTACACAGATTTTGCTGACGTAAGTGATATCGATTAAAAGTGATATCGATAAAATTCATTTTGATCCATCTACATTTCTTTTCTTTACTCATTTTTTCCTCACATATATATATATATATATATATATATGTGTGTGTGTGTGTGTGTGTGTGTGTGTGTGTGTGCGTGCGTGCTTGTGTGTGTGCGGGTGTGTGTGTGCGTGTGTGTATGAATGATGTTCTTTGTTAAAAGACAACATAATTGATATATATATATATATATATATATATATATAAATATATATATATATTATATGAATTTATTGCGTATCAACTTTATTCTTGTTAACGTTTTTTTTTTGGGGGGGGGGTATCATGAAGCATGGGAAATGAGCAAGCGAGTAAAACAAAAAAAAAACAGAACAAAAAACAAACAAAAAAACACTGACTTTCAATACCCAGCTGTTGTTTTGTCCCTGGTTTGCTTTATTTTTCCAATATTTCGGGTGACCTTCACCCTTCATCAAGGTATCATATGACAACTATCAGTCAAATGAAACAAATGCGAGAAAAAAAATCACATTTCTCTTATGCTTATTGTTCAAAATTATTATATATATATATATATATATATATATATATATATATATATATATAAGTTAAGAGTAAGGAAATGAATCCGACGGTATAAGTATAGATAAAAGGATATGAAAACACACAATGCTGTTAAAATGAAAATATTTTATATCATATTCATAGCTAATATTGAACAATATTTCGATTCATAAAAATCATCTTCAGAGCTTGTTTTTAAACCGGACTCATCGAGAGAGAAGCTGAAAATAATTTAAATTCAAAACGAAAAAAATTGATGTTCCATGATGCATGATTAATTTTTTTCGTTTTGAATTTAAATTATTTTCAGCTTCTCTCTCGATGAGTCCAGTTTAAAAACAAGCTCTGATGATGATTTTTTTATAAATCGAAATATTGTTCAATATTAGCTATGAATATCATATAAAATATTTTCATTTCAACTGCATATCCTCTTATCTCTCTCTCTCTCTATATATATATATATATATATATATATATATATATATATATATATATAAGTAAAGTCGTCGGGGCGGCCTAATGTCGGTATCAGCCATGCAGCGAGGGAGTCAATCCCCTTTTCACTGGCGCTAGACCAAGAAGATTATTTTAGCGTCTGAGGTGGAGCGCCACACCTACCATCAGCTCCTTACTTTACTGCACAGATCCCTGTGCTACTCATACACTGAGTTGGCGTGGGCAGTTATCGAACTAGGAACCTTGTGGTTTCTAGCCGAACGCTCTACCGACTGAGCTAACCCGGCCCAACATATATATAATTTTGAATAAATAACATAAAAGAAATATTCCCTTTTTGTTCATCTTCATGTATATAAATATATATGTGTATGTGTATGTGTGTGTGTGTGTGTGTGTCTGTGTCTGTGAACAAAAAGTGATAAGACAAACAGGAATATTTATTTTATGTTATTTATTTTTTAATTGTTCTCAACCTTAAGTCATAGTCAGAAGAAAATTCATTTTGAAAGAAATTGTTTATTTTAATGTTTTTTTTTTTTAATTTTTTTTTTGGTTTGTTTTTGGTTTTTTTTTTTTTAGTTTTTAATGTGTTTGACATTCTACAAAACTTCTTTTCAGAAAAACATACTTTTAAACGATTAGGTTAAAATCGTTTAGATTGTTTTTGTTTTTCATACATGGTGAATATATATATATATATATATATATATATATATATATATATAATATATATATATATGGTGAATTTTTGAAAAGTGTTCATGTCAATTTAAAGTTTTAGAAGTAAAAAGAAAATCTTCGGTCTAAACACGGTTTATCACACCTTGTATTGTTTGAATTCAACAGTTTAATTTTTCCTAAGAGACATTTGATTTTAAAAGTAATTAAACATTGCATTGAACCGTAATGAAAAACATTAGATATGTTTTTGTCTGTTATGTTTCTTTTCACACCACCGAAATAACAGCGACATTTATATATCAGATATATTTGATTAAATAGTATTATAAGATGAAAATGTTCTTATAATATGTTAGAATGTTCAAAATAACCTTCCAACGTGGTTACATATGTGTACATCAATTAATCTGGCAAAGAAGTTATAACAAACATAGATTTTATGTGAGCACGTGGAGTAAAATACATATATGACATGTATACACATACTCATGACAGGGTACAGTAAGATATAGAAAACAGATATATAAACATATACAAAGGATGTAGGACTAAGTCCTAAAGAAGTGATACAGAGTTGAATATAGAAATGATACTGATAGTGTGCTGGGGGGGGGGCAAATCCCCTCACTTAGGGGTCAGAGACAACAAGCGCCTAACCCATGTGCAATGGTTGCCGGACCGAGAGAAAGAGAGTGATTTTTCCCGGGCTGTTGTTTAAATACAACAGCCACCTATGGACGAAAACCTACAGCAAGAGAAGAGAACCCTTTTGGACTCATGTCCATCCTAACAGGGGCTGACAATCACTACAGTATAAACATCTTTTGTTTACATATTTTGGTTTCAATCTTTTCAAGTCACCGAATGGGTGATACAATAGCCGGTTAGAATTGGTTAATAAATTTGCCATACTCCCGAGTACATTTAGTCTGAGGTGGAGCGCCACACCTACCATCAGCTTCCAACTTTGCCACATTGATCCACGCCGTGCTACACATACGCTGAATTTGCCAGTTTAGCTCAGTCGGTGGGGCATTCGCTGTTAAGTATCTGGCCGCCATCCTTGGCCAGTTGGAAAGAACTCAAAGTAAATAAGTAAGTAAGTCCCAAGTTATAGAATCCTTAGGTAAGTGAATAAGTCCTGTGATATAGAATCCTTTAGGTCCGTCGTCCAAGAAGATCCAAGTAGTAGTGAGCTAAGATTAGAATCAGCCAGTATAAATAACAACAGCAGCAGCAGAGCACTGCCAGTGATTGGACAATAGTGGTCACGTGCTTATCGGTGAGTCTATAAGTAGAAGTGACCATTTACCACACGCCTTATATCTTAAAAACGATAATATTCGCCTAGTCTCTACAATGTTCCGGGTTCAATACCAGCTCTCGCCAACTCAGATAGTACCAATACTTCAATATTTTGTGCTTCCATAATTTGTTCCTCTATCTTAATATTAATTTAAACAGATTATTTTAATTCATTTTAGATATGTTCCATGATGCCAGAAAGTTTGGGTATTAGATAAAACTATATATATGAATATACCACAGTATGATAATTTAATTATTACAATGTTTGATATGTTTATTTAAGAGCTATTGCGAAATAGTTTAATACGTAAAAAGTATAATAATCTTGATTTGATTCTCTCTCAGGCTTTTTTATTTCTTTCCTTCCTTTCATGAAAGATAATCTTTCATTTGTTATGCATACGTCAGCATTTAGTTCAAATTGATGTCGGCTGATTTCATGATGTATGTAAAAAATTCCAATATCGAATATTTGCATTACATACATAATTCGTAAACTGTTGGCTTGGGATTATTTACATTCTAGCTATTGTTCTAAAATATTTATAAAACTATTTTTCTTTCTATTCTCTTTTGTTTACACAATTCAAAACATAAATCCTAATATAGAATTATTAAAATAATTGTTTAAGAAACTTAACCATTCTATTCTACATACATGTAAAAATATAGGAGTTAATCCTACAGATTAAAAATATCGAAGAAACATTTTCTGGTAATTTTCACCTTTAGTTGTCAAAATACCTAGCAAATGAGACAATTAGAGTAACCTCCCTTGACTTTCACTTTGAACTAAGCCGGTAGCTATTTTGAAAGTCCCCGTGCGAAATAAACAAATCTTAAAAACTTTTTCGAAATCAATACAACTGCATGCTTCAACACAAAAATATCATAAAATGTGTTCTTAATAACAATTAAGTTCATTTCAGATAATTTTATGTTAGGAATTTAGCCAACTGACTTTCACTTTGAAACAAGACGGTAGCCATTTTGAATGTGTCCGTGCGAAATATACAAATCTTAGAATCGTTTCGAAAATAATACAACTGCAGACTTTAACACAAAAATATCATAAAATGTGTTCTTAATAACAATTAAGTTCATTTCAGATAAAGCGCACTCACAATTTTATGCTCGGAATTTAACCAACTAAAGGTGAAAATTACCGCAGTTCTTTGGTGACATTGTATTTTGTGGAGTGGTCGAGCGTTCTTCATTGGGCTGATCGCAGATAGCGCCAAAGTGAGGGTCGATATTCGGCACGTACGAGCGAGAATGAGACCGTGTAAGCGTCTCTGAAGCTCTACGTGTTTACTTGGGATGAAGAGATTAAGCGAGGTTTCAGTGTGGGTTGCGCGCGTGCGCAGCGAAGGGTAACCGTAACGGGGTATGACCGTTAAGGAAGAGGAATCTTTACGCTGCATTTGCTGCAGTGAAATAAAGACGCCCCAGGAGTCGCTGCTCTACACGCTTACGTAGTTAGGACCTGAGTGGAGTTCTGTCTGAAAAAAAAAGTGACAATGTTAATTTTTACCAACTAAATAAACGTGTAAGGACGTGTGCTTATTACCTCTGTAAAATACATCTATCTATCTATACAAATATAAAGGGCAGTTTGTGTGTATGTCCGGAGGAAACTATGAAAATAAAACAATTTATGTAAGATTAAATATATATATACACATTCACTATCACCAGATCTTGCTTTCTGAACAAAAATAATGAAAATTTGATTTATATTCCTGAAGATAATTAATTACCTCTGTAAAATACATCTATCTATCTATACACATATATAAAGGGCAGTTTGTGTTCTTAATAACAATTAAGTTAATTTCAGATAATGCGCACGCACAATTTTATGCTAGGAATTTTAACAACTAAAGGTGAAAATTACCCATTTTCTTAGAGTGGTGAGTTCATATTTTTGGCGATGAATTGTATGAAGACAATTTGTACAATAACGATTTGGACTCTACCATGAATTACCTGCACTTTTCTTTCAGCATTGAACCTTCAACAGCAAAACAAGTCGGCTTTATTTTTAGACACCATTTGCAATGACAATTTTCTTTTTATCCTTCATTTTTTTTCTTCTTCTTCTAAACAAACATGTTAATTGGGGATGACCCGAAAGATCCCAAGCTGCCATCTTCGTATTTAATAACTTACGTAACAGATACAAGTACCATACCTTAGTCACAAACAATTTAATCATACGGAAGATTGTTGTCACCTTCTGTTCAGGGAATTCGATATTTGGACGCTGTGTTAAGCCACTGAGTCAAACAAATTGCTGTAAGGTATTTATATTCCGGGTGCCCTCCTACCAGGCCATATTGAAATAATGTATTTTTCAACGTGGGAAGCTGCGCACAAACAGAAGCTCTTGCGTGGCCAGAATTGGCTGTTTGGTTGGTTGGTTGGTTGGTTGGCTGGATGTTTGGATGGGCGGTTGTTTTTTTACGGCATGTCAACCCTTGGGTTATTTTATACCGGAGATATATATGTTCTATTAATTCTTTTTGGATATTCAATTTTTTAAACTCATTTTTTTTAAATAGCAGGTACTACTACTCCGGGTCGGGGTGGTCCTGGCAATGAAGGTGGGTTGGTTGGTTTTTATGGCATGTAAACTCTTGGTTAGTATATGTCAGAGATGTTTTTGTCTTATTCATTTTAAGATATTCAATTATTTAACTCATTTAAAAAATAATTAACAAGTACTACAACTCTGGGTCAGAGTGGACCTGGGAGTAATGGCAATGAAGGTATTTGTTTTGTTTTTTAATATATTAAATTTTACACAAAATTGTAAATATTTATTTATCTATTTGTAAACTTTTTAGTTACTGAAAAAAAAGGGCAAGAGTAAAAAAAAAAACAATTTTCAAAATTGTTTACTCAAATTTTAAGATTATAACTCAGGGTTGTTTTTATTTTATGCATTAACGATTTTGACTATATATTAAATACTCATTAATATACTTACGTTACAAACAGAAATACACCCAATCTCTATTATTAATAGATTATTTAAATAACTCCAGTGAAAGACCATCAGCTTTCGCAAACAAATTTCGTGGCAACATATGTTATGATGATGAGGATGATGATGATGTGATGATGATGACTGTGAATTCTATCTAACGTAGGAACATGTGTTTTGATGATGATGATGATGATGATGATGATGATGACGACGACGACTTTGAATCCTTTCTGACGTAGCAACATATGTTTTGATGATGATGATGATGGTGATGATTGTGGTGGTGGTGGTGGTGGTGGTGGTGATTATGATGATGATGATGATGACTGAATCCTATCTGACGTTGCAACATGTTTTGATGGTGCTGATGATGGTGATGATGGTGATGATGATGATGATGATGATCACTGTGAATCCTATCTGACGTTGCAACAAATATTTTTGATGATGATGATGATGATGATGATGATGATGGCTGTAAATCCTATCTGACGTAGCAACATATGTTTTGATGATGATGATGATGATGATGCTGGTGTTGGTGTTGATGATGATGATGATGGTGATGATGATGATGATGATGGTGACGACTGTGAATCCTATCTGACTTCGGACCAATGAAAAAAAAAGAAAGTCTGGGGAAAAGGGATGTTGTAGTGTTTCTTATAATTTCTATCCGATCAAAAAAAATCGAATCGTCTGGTGATGATCTATTTATTTTGCTGGCTTGTGTTTACTAATTTTGAAGAGTTCAATAAAGTCAGCAGAGTTTTATAGAAAGTGGGGGGGGGGCGCTGGGTGGGGCGTGGGGGGTGATTTGTATCATGTTGGGGCCCACGAGTTTCTGCGGAGGAAAAATAATGGTTTTTATCGATTTTGAAAAAATTGTTTGAAAGGACAATATCCAGCATGATATAAATATTGAAGACGATCTAAATGAGGTCAAAATAATAACAAAGATCTTTAAATAGGAAAAGTATTATGGCTGATTGTATTGGCAAAGTAATTACCAACGTTGAAAATTATATTATATATATATATATATATATATATATATATATATATATATGATAAGTATGTAAACACGATGTGTTTGGATATGGCTTTTTGCCGACAATTTTTGGGAGAATATGTGCTTAATTGAAGTCGTACCTAATTTTGAAAATTAATTGATTAATAATTAATTAATTAGGCGGGAATGCCTATTAAATGTGAGGCTAAACAAATCAAGAAAAATCAATCTCTGTATGTACATTTCGGCCTAGTAGGCCTCATCAGCAGAGCTATAGGCCGAAATGTACATACAGAGCTATAGGCCAAAAAGTACATACAGAGATTGATTTTTCTTGATTTGTTTAGCCTCACATTTAATAGGCATTCCCGCCTAATTAATTAATTATTAATCAATTAATTTTCAAAATTAGGTACAACTTCAATTAAGCACATATTCTCCCCAATATATATATATATATATATATGTGTGTGTGTGTGTGTGTGTGTGTGTGTGTGTGTGTGTGTGAAGAAAAAGTGGAAGTGAATCCGACAGTATGTTCATAAACGAGTAAAGTTTATTTCGCCTACGCCGCAGTGTTTCGATCTGTTTCAAAAGATCTTCATCAGGCTTTCGTTAGTTTCAGGAAAAATAAATGTGTCACAGAAAATGAGAAGTCTGCGAGACACTTTGGCTTTGTCGGTCAGTCTATTTAAAAATTGTTGAATGAAAAGCGAGCATTCTTGGATGTTTAAAACGTAAGACGGACGCTGAAAACGGTTGCCGTGGATTTTGAAAAAATGTAAACAGACGCTTAACAGACGAACGATTCACTTGAGATGTGTGTGTGTGTGTGTGTGTGTGTGTGTGTGTGTGTGTGTGTGTGTGTGTGTGTAAGCATGAGTATGTATTATATTAAATTAATGAAAAAATATATATCCTATTTAATTGAAATATATATTCATATATATATATAATTGAAAAAAATCCTATTTAATTGAAATATATATTCATATATATATAATTGAAAAAAAAAATCCTATTTAATTGAAATATATATTGATATATATAATTGAAAAAAAAAATCCTATTTAATTGAAATATATATTGATATATATATATATATCCTGTATAATTTAACATATATATATATGTATACATGTATATATAAACATATATATACACACACATATATATATACATACACATATATATACATACTCACATATACATATACATGCACAAATATATATATATACAAACGCATACACACTCACTCACTATATATATATATATATATGTGTGTGTGTGTGTGTGTGTGTACATAGTGTGTGTGCGTTTGTATATATATGTATGTGTATATATATATATGTGTGTGTATATATATGTTTATATATATGTATATATATGGGTATATATATATGCGTGTGTGTATATGTGTTTATATTGTTGTCGAGTGATAAAGTAATTATCAACTTTGCAATATATATATGTGTGTGTGTGAATATATATATGTGTGTGTGTATATATATATGTATATATATATGTGTGTGTGTGCATATGTGTTTGTATTTGTTTATATATATGTCTGTGTGTGTGTGTGTATTTTAACAACCCCCCCTCGCACAGGCTGGATGTGACACAAGGTCAATTATTTAAGCAGAGTTTAAAAGGCTTGAATTCAGAGTTTTCCTTCCCTTAGACTGGTTACGTATCCAAAGTTAAAGAGCCCAGTCTGCCCTACTATTAACCCATAGCTAGAGGGGGGGTAGTTGGGTTATTTAATGCTAAATCAATCCTTGTAGAAGAATAGTAGTAGTACTAACTAATTAATAACTGAAGTTGGTTCATATCTTTACTAAAAGTATTAGTATGAAAATGAACGTACTAGCTTGACTGGAGTTCGAACTCACTTAATACGAGGCCCAGTCCAGCACATTAGCCACTACGCCTCGAAGCCAACCCAACTAATCATAATAATCATTTTGTATTAAACTTTTGTTAACAGGAAATAGTTAGGTTATCCACTTCGCCACTACAAGAATGACTCCCCGGTAACCACTCCCCCATGCTTTTTGAATGAATGTCATGATATTTTTCTTGCTGCTTTCCTTCTGTTACACTACCACTGTTTAATCTAGATGGACAGTTGCAGAGGCCCCCTCCGATCAATCGGCTGGTCACGTCAAGCACTAACAACTATAAGATTGCCCCAGCCCTATTGCTCTTATGGCAACCCCAGCCCTTTTTATCATACCTCAAGAACTGGAACCTCACCATCAGATACAGTTTAACGTCATTCCCAGGACATGAAAACCCTCATCCATCGCCTTCTAGCACCCATATGATAAAAAAGGTTGCAGCTTGCCACAAGGGCAATAGGACTGGGGCAATCATGCTTGATGTGACCAACTGATTGATCGGAAGGGGCCTCTCCGACCGCCCGTCTAGCCTAAGTAAGGGTCTAAGTAGAGGGTGTCATGTTATGGACAGCTCATCCACCAGGATTCCATCCTTAAGCATCACGGGCCACCACACACGGCCAACAGGTGGCCCCATTGCGGTGGGGGGTTCTTACCCCTCTGTAGGGGTGCAGTCGTATTCTAAAGGCGCAATCGACAGGGCAGACTAAAAGGGAACGTAATAGTGTAACCACTACGCAACGGGGATTCTTTTTTAACGAATGTCATATTTCCAATAACCTATTTTCAAATCTAATGATAAAAATATGACTCATTTATTCTTGAATACAATCTACCCTATTTGACGGCATAGAGGACGCACAGCCGGCATATAGGACACACAGCCTGTGTTGTTAGTGCGTTTAAGATCCTGCAATGTGTCTTATATATCACTAAGAAATAAAGGTTTACATAATATATGGCGTGGTTAATTTGCATGTTGGTTTTAATAAATAATTACTTTGTGTTATTGATCTCTAATATTGTTTTATTCTCCAACTTATTAATATCAATCCTATGAATGATTTTATATAGAAAACAATTAAAATATGATTAAAATAAATGTAATCTTGTTATATGCGTTCTTATTTAATTTCGTTAGTCTTTCTAATTTAATATATTTCATTACATTGAAATTCAAATACTCACTCCGGAGGGCGCATATTTTTGCTAGTGTTTTTAAGAATACTAGACAATAGTAATACAATGCGATCAGAATAATAACACAAATTTTGTTCTGTTATGTTTTAATTACTTGTGTTGTAAAAGTATAGAATCTGACCATTACTCTCTTTAAACTTTCTTTATGCTCTAAATAACACTATGTAACCCAAATCGTGTTCCTGGATAGTACATGTATTTCTTAATTACCGTATTTGACGACATATAGGACGCAAATTTTGTCTAAAAAATTTTTCCTGCGTCTTATACATAGTATGTGAAGTTTGAGACCTCCCGTAGGCCTAGGTTAATCTCCTCTATGATGCTCACTAACCCAGCTTACGCTCAGTACTTTTACCTACGCTAAACTCCATGCATCCTTATTTTATTGCTGGTATTGTTATAATCAAGGTTAACAGGAGCGCATGGTGGTGAATAAAAAACTAACACAAGTTTTGAATTTTTTTCCTGAATCTGACCTGCTGAAATGGGGGTGCGTCTTATATACCCGTGCGTCTTATATGCCGTCAAATACGGTATATGCTGTTATATAATGGCCTTCCATAACCCTCACTCTGACGTTGCAGCGGAAGTGTCGAGGCATTAATGGACAGATGATAGGTTAGTAATGATCTATATTGAAACAGTATCTCATCTACTGAAACTGATATGAACATACGCTTAGGTAAAATATGGGCTAAACTTGCAAATCGGTCGGAAAATTAAAACATATTACAAGGTGACCCAGAAAAAATAGAACTCAAATTATTTATTTATTTTCCAATTAAACTAACCCTAAACCCCAACCCTAACCCTAATCCTAACCCTAACCCTAATCCTAAACCCTAACCCTAACCCTAAACCCCCCTAGTTAAAATTAAGATTTTTATTACAAAATTTGTGGGTTCTGTTTTTTCTGGGTCACCTTAATTTTCCGATCGATTTGCAAGTTTAGCCAAAACATGGACTGTTTGGAAAGGGAACGTAATAGTGTAGCCTGAATTCGAACTCACTTACTACAATGTTGCGGTCCAGAACGTTAGCTACGACACCACAGTGACTCCTCATATGCTTTTTTTTAACGAATGTCATATCTCTAATGGCGTATTTCAAGATTTATTGATAGAAAATATGGAAAATATATTCTTGAATACAATCTATATGCTGTTATCTAATGGCCTCTCATAAATAATGCCCCAACGTGGAGGCGTTGATGTATAAGTGACAGGTTAAAGTTGACCTCTATTGAAACATTCTCATCTGCTGAAAATGATGTGAAGTTCGGCGTAGGTAAAACTAGGACTGTTATTGAGAGGTTGACGACTGAAAGGGAACGAAACAATGCAACCTGAGTTACCACGATGTGCAGTCCAGAACGTTAGCAATAACACCACAGGGACTCCTACTATACATTTTTTTAATGAATGTCATATTTCCAAATCTATTGATAAAAAATACGGCACATTTATCCTTGAATGCAATCTATTTGCTGTTATCTATTGGCCTTTCATAACGATCACCCCGATGTTCTAGTAGAAGTGTGGAGGCGTTGATTGACAGCTGATAGGTTAGAGGTGATCTCTATTGAAACAATAACTACTGAAAGCGGTGTGAACATACTCTTAGGTAAAACATGGACTGTTGTTGAAAGATTAACGAACGTATTAGTGGAACTAGAATTCGAACTCACTTCCTACGATGTTGCAGTCAAAAACGTTAGCCACTGAGATTCCTGCTATGATTTCTTTAACGAATGACATCTTTCCAATTACATATTTTAACATCCATCGATAAAAAGTATGACAAATTTATTCTTGAATACAGTTTATGTGCTATTATCTAATGTCCTCTCATAACAAACGCTCTGACGATGAAGTGGAAGTGTGGGCAGGGGGTTGATGGATAGGTGACAGGTTAACGTTGACTTCTATTGAAACAATATCTCTGTTTGATTATTTGGTGGATATAAGCCATGCTGCAGTACACCACTTAAATTTATAGTCTAATTGAGCTCACGTGTTTTAAACCTCAGCCAATCAACAGCTCGAATACTTGGCTGGTTAACTACTTAATCGCTGATACTGAGAGACGCCCATTTGCAATCATTCACGAAGGACTTGCAAGACTGAGGAGCACCAAGGAACAACCAAAGGATTCTTTACCAAGGATCGCGCTTTGCTTAACACAAAGGATTTCCGCTGGACAAGCGCTCTTGTTTGAAGCCTAAAGGATGGCCACTAAAATTGTAACAATCTCATCTACTGAAAGCGATGTAAACATACGCATAGGTAAAACATGAACTGTTATTGAAAGGTTGACAACCAAAAGTGAATGTAACAGTGTAACTGGAAGTTTGTTACATAATTGTTAGTACCCTAACAATTATGTAGGGTTAGTGTAGAAATCAAAATGGCCGTTAGAAATTACGGCTAGCAGTTTTTTGAGTGGGAGTATGTGACGATATCATGGAAGATTGACTGTCACGTGTTGAACTCGTGTTAACCCCTTTTCCGGTAGATACCGTGAGAATTAGTAGAGAAATGAGAAACAAAGGCTCTTTCCGGTTTTGATTTGAAAGAGTTAGTTAAGTCAGTACTGGGCAAGACACGGAGATAGCAAGTCGCGATCAGCACGCTCCCGGTGCTCACACTCTGCGCAGTTAGTCTGGATGGGGATTTCTAAATAAAATATGATATAAAGAAAATCTAATTTCTCTGAATGTTTGTGATAGTATTATCTGCGTTATTCGGACTATTGTCCCCATCTTCATTGTTATGAAGAAGGCTGGAGGGTATATCGGTCGAAACGTTGTACAAATAACAATGAAGATGGGGACAATAGTCGAATAACGCAGATAAAAGAAAATCTAAGTCTTGGGTTATTCATTCAAAAACTACTAATGACCCAGGACTTCTGATAGACCAGAAATCTCCAAATGAAAGTTCCAGATGCTAGAAGAAAACTCCCAACTACATAAGATACCAAAGATGATCGGAAGTATATAACAAATTAAACTTACTTACTACAATGTTTGTGGTCCAGAACGTTAGTCACGACGCCACCGAGATTCCGGCTATGACTTTTGTTTAACGAATATCACATTCTAATGACCTATTTCCAAATATATTGATAAAAGATATGACACATTTATCTTTGAATACAACTTATATGCTGTTATCTAATGGCCTCTAATAACCAATGCTTCAGCGGAAGTGTGGAGGCGTTGATGGACAGGTGACAGTATAGATGTGACGTCTATTGAAACATTATCTCATCTGTTGAAAGCGATGTGAATTTCTGCGTAGGTAAAACGTGGACTGTTATTGAGAGGAAGACGACCGATAGGGAACGTAATAGTGTAACCTGAGTTCGAACTCACTTACTATAAGGTTGAAGTTCTGAACGTTAGCCATTACGCCATGTAGACTCCTCCTATACTTTTTTTTTAACGAATACCATATGTAGAGTAATTATTAGGGTCTACCGGAATTTTGGATTAAAAATAAAACTGTATTCGGATTTCTAGAGAAAGAGAAGAAAAAGAAATAAGGACAAACAAAGGTTTAAAATCGGGAAGAGTAAACACACAACGGGGTGCCAGTAATTTGACCGAAGAATGATCCCGGAAATAGATTTAAAAATAAAAACGGAAATTCCGGTGGTTGACCGGAAACGGATGTGACGCAGGGACGAGAAACGGAAGAAGAGAAAAATCTGCCTCTTTTCCTTTTGGCTCTGGTGGGAGTCAGACCTGGGTCATGGGTCCCCGGATGGGTCTGACATAGTAGTAGTGAACATGATTTACTCTCTTTTTCTCTGTCTTTCCTTCTCTCTGAAAAAGAGCCCACGGGCCTAGAAATAAATACAAAGCCCCTTGTGACTATACAACTTGCGTATATGTTGTTTCTGACGTATCGGCTACTAATAAGGACGACTACTACTACAACTTGAGTTGGCCTATGCGACACATATAACCTTGTTACATATATTTCAATGACCTATTTCCAAACCTACTGATAGAAACATACTTGAATACAAACACACACACACACACACACACACACACACACACACACATATATATATATATATATATATATATATATATATATATATATATATATATGAAAAACAAAATGCCACAAAAAGATGAATTTATTATGCTTATGTCGACGTGTAAACGTTTCGGTTTAAATAAGACCTTCTTCAGGACAATATGATATAAAGAAGAAAAATAGATTTTTTTTTTGTTCAAAGGGTGATATGTGTTTTCGAATGACTTGAGTTGGAGATGTATATATGAGGGGGGGGGGGTAAAAAATGAAAAATAAAGATACTGGGGTATTTTTAAGCATGGATATGTGAAAACTTGGAGACAGAACTTTTCAACATCTCACCATATTTAAGCAAACTTATCGTTAGTGGCTAGAAAACTACAAATTCAAACCAAACAAACATAACATAAGCTATTTCTCTGAATGTTTGAGATGAGGCTTGAAGATTAGTATCATCTGTGTTATTCGGACTATTGTTCCCATCTTCATTGTTATTTGTACAACGTTTTGGACGATATACCCTCCGGCCTTCTTCAGGTATTTCTTGTCGGACTCTGGTTAGGTTCAAATTTCCGTGCTGGCTCCCAAATACGACAAGAAAGTTCCCGAGTTCGAAAAGAAGGTTCCCGAGTCCGTCAAGAAATACCTGAAGAAGGCCGGAGGGTATATCGGCCGAAACGTTGTACAAATAACAATGAAGATGAGAACAATAGTCCAAATAACGCAGATAATAATAACATAAGCATCCGCAATAATACAACCATCTTCCACTTCTGTATAAAGGTTAACCAAATCATTCTATCAAGACACACCAACACCTACTATAATATCAGCTAAAGATTTACATGCAGCATTCTTCCCTCTATCTCCTCTTCATCGTACACATTTAATAGTATCAGCCATGAGCTATATTCCTTCCAACTCCAAATGCTGTTATCTAATGGCATCTTATAACCATCACCCAGGCGTTGATGGACAGGTGACAGGGTAGATGTGACCTCTATTGAAACATTATTTCATCTGCTGGAAGTGGTGTGAACATACGCATAGGTAAAACATGAACTGTTATTGAAAGGTTGACAACCAAAAGTGAATGTAACAGTGTGACTGGAATTCGAACTCACTTACTATGATGTTGCAATCCAGAACGTTTGCCACGGGGACTACTCCATACTTTTTTAACAAATGTCATCTTTCCAATTAATCATTTCAACATCTGTTGAGAAAAATATGGCATATTTATCTTTGAATCCAATCTATATGCTATTATCTAATGACCTCTCATTGCCAATGCCCTGACGTGTGGAGGAGTTGGTGACAGGTTAAAGGTCAACTCTATTGAAATAATAATTCATCAACTGAAAGTGATGTCAATATAAGCATAGGTAAAACATGGACTGCTGTTAACATGTTAACATACTTTGGTAGCAATATCTCATCTACTGAATGTGATGTCAATATAAGCACAGGTAAAACATGGACTGCTGTTAACAGGTTAACATACCTTGGTAGCAATATCTCATCTACTGAAAGTGATGTCAACATACGCATAGGTAAAACATAGACTGCTATTTACAGGTTAACATACCTTGGTAGCAATATCTCATCTACTGAATGTGATGTCAACATACGCATAGGTAAAACATGGACTGCTGTTAACATGTTAACATACCTTGGTAGCAATATCTCATCTACTGAAAGTGATGTCAACATATGCAATGTTAATCCATGC
>CM042173.1:46026250-46053750 GCA_023376005.1 Doryteuthis pealeii
CGCCATTACTCTCAGGTCCACCCTGATCGGGAGTGTTAGTACCTGTTGGGGTTACATATATCGGTTAAATAGCTAAATATAATTTTTTAAATGTTTTTTTTAAATTGAGTACCTATGAAGAATGAATAAAACAAAAAACGTCTTTGACATAAAATAACCCAACACTGGTTGACATGCCGTAAAATCCAACCAACCAACATATTAAAATGAATCTGAATTGAAGTCTTTTGGTTTTTGTTGGAATCATTCTGGTTGGTTATATAATATAATTACTTTATCGAGTTCAACCGAAAAAGGTGTACCGACATTTTATGCCCAAAAGAAGAAAAATTAGTCAGATGGCTTAACTTCCCAAAAATGCGTAATTTTTGTTGGAAATCAGCGGCCTGAGTTTTTAGAATACTTTTAATAGAGAATAATAGTTATCGGTTACTACACTTCTGTCATAAGTAGCTAATAAGTTACTAATACCTATCTATATCTATACATATATAAAGGGTAGTTGTGTGTATGTGTATGTCCGGAGGAAACTTGGAAAATAAAACAATTAACGACAAAGTAAATATATAAATATATACATTCACTAGGGCTTGCTTTTTGAGCAAAAATAATGAAGATTTTATTTATATTTGGGAAGATATTTAAGAATTAAAATTTGTTTAGTAACAGAAGGTAAATGAAATATGATGTTGATTGATTAAATTTATATAGTCAAAAGGTCATTTGTCGAAAGGTTTCATTTGGTTACTGGTCACAACCATTTAATATAGATATTTATCTATACATATATAAAGAGCAGTTGTGCGTATCTGTATGTCCGGAGGAAACTTCGATAATAAAACAATTAACGATAAAGTAAATATTTATACACATTAGATATCATCAGGGCTCGGTTTTTGATCGAAAATAATAAAGATTTTATTTATATTTGTGAAAAGGATTGCAAAAAGGATTAAAATAAAATTTAAATGATAACAGAATGGAATATTTTTTGCATTCAATATAAGTTTCATTTCTGGTGCTCTGGGGAACATTAACGTTTATTTTCAGAGTGGCTGGATCAATGCAAGGTCTTTTTTTACATGGGGATTTTAATGGGGCATCCGACGAGGATCCAACTCACGATTGAGCAATAATGGATCCGCGGGACTAACTTTAAAAATCCCCCCTCTACCCTGGCGATGCCGGGTGGCCGCTTCTAGTCTGATATAAATATCTATCTATCTATCTGGCTGGCTGGCTGGCGCGTGACTGGCTAGCTGTTTTTACTTATATCTGTATGTTTATCTACCACCAACCAGCCAACCAACCAACCAACCAATCAATCCATCTATCTATCTATCTATCTATGTTCATTTCTGTTTACTTATCCATGTGAGGAAAAAGTGGAAGTAAATCCGACAGTATGGAATATTATGAAAAAATTAAAAAACACAAGTTCATAAATGAGTAATGTTTATTTCGCCAACATGCAGTGTTTCAATCTGTTTCAATAGATCTTCATCGGGGCTTTCGTTAGTTTGAGGGAAAAATATCTATCTATCTGTCTGTCTGTCTGTCAGTCTGTTTGTCTGTCTGGTGGGTTGTTGACTGGCGATCTGTGTATCTGTCTGTCTTCTACTTCAGTCTCTTCGTAAGGATCCATCAGTTCATATATATATATATATATATATATATATATATATATATATATATATATATATATATATATATATATATAGTTCAATAATCAATACAAAAATGAACCAACGAATATAATAAAAATGAATGAAATGAATAGAATAATTGAAAAAGATATTTTCCGGGGGACCTCTCCTAAAGAGGTCATTAATAGAAAAACCTTTTTCACATTCTATGGGACTCTTTATCAAAGTATTTAATTAATCATCATATAAAATATTGGAAAGGATAAAATAATGTCTTACCTTTGTAAAGTAGTATTGAGAAGTAAACTTTGTGAAGTTATATTGTGAAGGAATTCGAAATTATTTTCTGTCTAATGCTGTCTATCCTATTTCCTTTGTAAATTGGCAACCTTGTAACCTTATGAATTTAAGATAAAAGCGGTCAACTGTAAATATTTTTGAATAAATTTTGACAGCTGTAAAAATAAAAAAAATAATAAAATAAAATAAATAAAATTTCTTATATATATATGTGTGTGTGTGTGTGTGTGTGTGTGTGTGTGTGTGTGTTTGTATATATATATATATATATATATATATATATATATATATATATATATATATATATATATACCACACCAATATTATCTACATTGCTTAGTGATATATATTACGTAATCTTCTTAGTGATATATATTACGTAATCTTCTTAGTGATATATAAGACAAAATACTTTTATAGAGACATCGTTAATTAATAATATTTATTCTATTCTATGTATTAAGGGTTTTGACTATAAATTAAACATTCATTGATAAAATTACGCAATTTCTGAGGTTATTGTGATGTAAGCAAACATCTCTTCAATGAATCTTAAATGAAATCCATTAACAAGAAAAGATAACTGTCATTTTATTCTTTACTTCCTCTTACTTCCTCTTTTAACTAAATACTTAAATTAGAAAAATAACAATGAAAGACGAGAGTGATGGAAGAGTAAGTTTCAGTTGTTCTATTTTTCGATTATACCCCCTTCTGTTTCAAATCTTTTTAACTGCATTCTTATTTAGTTTCATTAGCCTTTCTAATTTAATATACTATTCTATTACATTAAAACTTAAATACTTGCACCCGGAGGGTGCATATATTTGCTAGTATATATAAAGTATAGTATAAGCTGACAAGAACTAAGAAAAAAAATATTAAGTTTCATGTCGATATTCAGTTGAGCTAGTATTCAACAATATATATATATATATATATATATATATATATATATATATATATATATACATGTTTGTGAGTGTGTGTGTTTGCGTGTGCATTTCTACGCGTTTGCGTTTGTGTTGGTGTGTATATACGAATACCCATTCGAATCTAACACACATACACATACACACACACGCAAACACATACACAGACACACACACATATATATCCACATTATCCCGCGTTAGTAACAAAAATTCGCACACATCTAGAACACGAAGGAATGTGACATCAGAAAGTCACGTAAAAAGGAAATACTTCCCAACGTCATTTCCGGTACAAATTTATTTACCATTACATTTCCGGTGTGAACATATTGTTCCTCAAAGGTTAGAAAAGTCACTTGCCAAAATGGTTAGGCATCAGGTGTCTTTGAGAAGATTCCGAATAATCCAAGAATTTCATTAACTTCGCTTAATTTGGCACAAACACCGCACATTGCGAACGGCAACCCTGGTGTTACTAAGTGGTTTCTCATCGACCAACTCAACAGGTTCATTGTTAGCTTTTAACCCTTTAATTACACAATGCAAATTAGACGTGTCTACTTAGACGTTTTTGTGGGCCATAAATCTAGCACTCAGAATTATTTCAATAAATACAAACACAAAGTTTATAATTCTTTTCTGATTCATTATCTTCTATATATTAGTATTATTTGCATTATCCGGACTATTGTCCTCATCTTCATTGTTATCTGTACAACGTTTCGACTGATGTGCTCTCCGGCTTTCTTCACGGATGTGTTGTCGGACTCGGGAACCTTCTTGAATTCGGAAACCGCACTGTTGTCTTGGCTCGGCCAATCAGAAGTTAAGGTCAGTTGTTGCATAGCGCCTTCTTTGTTTGGCACTAAATCGTATATGTTATATACTGGCATCAAATTCTATATATGTTATATAGCGGCTTCTTCAAACTCACGCTGCTAAATCGTGTATGTTAGTAGTGGAGTATAAAGATCACAACTAGGCGTAGAGTAGGAGATTTGATTTTATTTCTCTCATCGGCTGTACGTGGTGGGTGGCGAGCGTGACAATGAAATGACCGAGGGTTGACAATGACTTCTACTGCTACTGGGATCTGACGGTGTTCAGGTAAAGGGGTGGCTGGTGGCGTCTCACCGCCATTAGCCGTGGCGGTGCGTGACCGCGTCGGTCCGCCGTCTCTCTCCTGACTGGGTCTTCTATCTGCCTGTTCACTACTGACCTCTGGCTTTTGTATTGACGATACGCCTACGCATCTCTACCCTTGATTTGATAACTATCTCCGAACTTATTGTTTCCCATCCTTCTTTTGTTCGCTTTGTTTAGTTTAACCGGAAATTAATATTTCCGTTTGTACAATATCCAACACAGTGACATCTACATCATCACTCGCACATTGAACTAATTCTGTTCTTTTTTTTTCATTATTATTTACATGTACATAACACGTCAACCCACCGCTGACGTTACATACTGACTACTACACTCATTATTAGCATTATCTGCGTTATTCGGATTATTGTCGTCATCTTCATTGTTATCTGTACAACGTTTCGGCCGATGTGCTCTCCGTCCTTCTTCAGGTCTTTCTTGTCGGACTTGGTAACCTTCTCGGACTCGGGAACCTTCTTGTTGTAATCAGGAACCTTCTTGTAATCAGTAGCCATCACGGAACTTTGAACCTAACCCTTTATTCAGTCCACGTGGGTATCCTGTTCTCATTCCGCTAATTATAGCTGGAGTAGAAGAGGCGTTAAGCTGTGTTAATTATTATTCTATGTTACTGCTGCCAAATTCCTACTAGGCTATGTGACCAATTGGATACGTTGTTTAGATAACAATGAAGATGATGAAAATAGTCCGAATAAAACAAATAATACTAATTATCAAGCCTCATCTAAAAAAAATCAGAGTAATATTTTATATATTAATACTTGTGTTCCTTAAAAGTACGACCGTTATCATCTTGCAAACCCTCTGATTAAGAACGAGTCCGTCTAAATCGCCCAAGAAGCAATACAAAAATGTAAATCCAGATTATCTGGTGTCGCTTAATGGCAGATTTCTTATTTGTCCCCTTTTATTTCACCGAATTTTTAAAATGAAACATTCCAAATGGTTTTGCGTTGATTAAATGCCTGATGTAAAATTATAATTAATTTTTTTTAAAAAGCCGTTTTATTTGTAATATTGAAATTGTAAGTTACGGAATATATTTTGATAATTTTGTTCTTGTGTGGTCACGGCATTTTGCTCTAATTTGCGCTAGCGAGGCAGCATTGGGCGAATTTCCGACCCAACTTAAACGTGTTTTGTCACTATTTTGTCGGCAATTTAATGTAGATATCTTAAACGTCCCCCCCCCATATTTTTATCGGCAAATCAATGTAAATATTTTACGATCCTTCTTTTTAAAAAGTGTGAGAGAGGGTTGTTGGGTTCAAAAAGGTAATAATATAAATTATAATTAGTTGAACAGACAACTCCGACCAAGGGCGTTAAATATAACAATGGACTTTAATACATGACAGCACGTGGAGAAGCATTTATAACAAGAGATACACATACAAGATAGATAGTAGATATATGAGTAACACATATATGAGACAAGATACAAAATGGAAGTATAAAAGTTATGGAGAGTCCATAAGTCAAAGTCACTTACTACGTTGTCTGTGTGGGGTTTTTCACCCCCACACAAGAAGGGTGCAGACAAACTGTCTAACCCATTGTGCGTTCGTTCAGTCCTGAAAGAGAGTTCAAAATTGGTGCTTGCCTGCTTAAATAGTCAAGGCGCCCGGTGGGGAAAAACAGAAACACCAGGAAAGATAACTCTTCCAGCCAAACAAGGGCAGACAATCCCACAGGTTAAATCAAGATCATTATGCTTTTTTACATATTGAAATAATTGCAATATCTATTAAGTAAACATATCAAATGTTGTAATTTTTAAATTATCATGCTGTGGTATATCCACAGGTCCTGCTAGTCTCTCATAATACACAAGTAAGTTCTCCTCTTCCTCATATATTGTTGTATCGCGAGGTGGAAAGATAGACAGAAGAATGGTGTGCTTAATACATTTATTAAATTATAAGTTTTTTCTCAATATATATGTATATTATTCACTCTCTCTCTCTCTCTCTCTCTCTCTCTCTCTCTCTCTCTCTCTCTCTGTGTGCTTATGTGTATGTATGTATATAATAGATATATAGATTAATATATATAAGCGACTGACAGATAGCTTAGTTGTGGCACAAGACCATAAGTGTGGGGCTCCTAGTGAGAATCAAACACACTAACAATGGTGTGCTTATCTAACTTCCTAACCATTTAGCTGAATACCGTTATCAAATTTTTGGCATCTGATTTTATATTATAATTTTAAGCTCCTTAAATAACACATTACCAGGAATCTGCATAGTTATCTATTTGATAATTAATTAATACTTAATTATATATCATATCTAATTCAGTATTATTTAAGGTTTCTCTATTTTTATGATGCTATTTATTTACGTAATAATTAATAAAGCTAAATGACTGAATGTATCATGAAAGTCAATCAGTACATTTTAGCTGAATTTCAAAAACAATTAACGGATACATCCAAACACAGAACAACTAAGTACAAACAATTAACAAGACAAACTTACACTAAATAGAGGAGGGTCAATTCGGTATAGCCAACGTAGCAAAGTCAGTCTGAATATTATTCAGCTAGTTAATCATTTTAATCGTAGGCTATTTTATGGATAAGAGACAGTCCATCTGGTAGAATACTGAAGGGGCATTAGCTACTATACAATATATATATATATATATATATATATATATATATATATATATATATACCCAGAAATATCTGGGTACATAACACTCGTAAGTTGGTGCATACGTAAGTCAAGGTACTGTTACATAATTTATGTGGTAGCATAAATTGTTGACAAACCCTGTAGGAATAAGCGGTCATTGGCTTTCAAATCAGAGAGCGTAGCGGGTAGATTTCTGCTGGAAAAATACCAGTAACGGTTATAGCTCTCTGACCCCTAGAGAACACATCACGAGAAACACGTGACTAGATTTAGATTTAGTTTCATCCAGAGATGGACGCAGAGTAGAGGTGCTACTGCGGGAGGCGCGGCGAATAAGAACATGGGCAGAAATAAATCTTGATCAAGAAAATAAAAGTCTTGTGAGTTGATTAATTTGCACGACTAAAAAGTTAGCCCTGAAGAGGCACTTAGAGAAAGCAATAAGAAGACGATAAGATTACAGAAAAGAAGTAGGAGAGAAAACATGGTGACTAGACGTAGCAAGAAGAAATGAAGAACAAGTAAATCTTAACTCTCTCTCTCTCTCTCTCTCTCTCTCTCTCTCTCTCTCTCTCTCTCTCTCTCTCTCTCTCTATCTCTCTCTTCGATGTATATACCCGACGATGGGTATATATATATATATATATATATATATATATATATATGTATGTATGTATGTATATATATATATATATACATATATTTCATACTGTCGTGCAGTAAGTCTCCAAAATGTAGGATAAATGAGTTTATAAACAAGGCGAGAAATCTGGGAAGACTAGCTAGTGTAACGGTTAGAATTCCCGACTGTCAGTCAGGCAGTTAGGGTTCGAATCACACATAAAGTGGCTTCCAGTCTATAACTCTACTGATGAGGCATAATAGGCCGAAATGTATATACAGATATTGACTTTTTCTCGATTTGTTTACGCTTCACATTTACAGAGATATATTCGCCTAATTCATTAATTATCAACTAATTAATTTTCAAATTAGGTATGACTTCAATTAAGCACATATTCTCCAAAAATTGTCGACATAGCCATATTAAACAAACTGTTTGCGTACTTTCATATATATATAAGTATATTTCGGCAGCATTTTTTCTTTTAAACATGTTTTGTTGAACTCTACTGACAATTCTTGTCGGACGAGTTTTTGCTCGTTCCTTTCTAACTGACTGGCCATCTTTTTAATGTCAGGGTGGAATTGGTGTAGCAATCCACCAAAGGTTCTTTCACGAGCGCTTTCTACACGTCTTTGTGCCATCATCAGGTGTGAAACTGGTGGAATGTTTCTGTTGGCTCGCTTTTAAAACGAGCAGTAGCAGTAGGAATTAGTAGTAGGAGGGGCTCACGAGTTCCGTTTAAACGAACAGTGGCAGTAGAAATTGTAGGAAGGGGGCTCACAAGTTTGTAAGAATGTAAGGGGAATGGGGGAAGGAGGATTGGCGTGAAATTATAGGCATTTGAGGACATATTGACTTGTTTCAAAGTTTATCTTGTTTAAGGTGGGGTTTTTTGTTCATACATAAGGCTTCGAGTATTTGATGGTTTTATTTGGGTTTTTTTCTTTTTGCCAGTATGAAATTGTATTATTTCAGTATTTGCATATATATATATATATATATATATATATATATATATATATATTACATTGATACTGATTCCCGAACATAAAAAAATCGCATGATTTTAAACAACGAATTCTAATTTAAAGAAACACGATTTGCTATCTTAGTTTAATTATTGTGGCATGTTGGTGAATGGGACTAATTCAGAGACACATAAATGATTGATTGCCTCATGATAAATGGGGGAGGATTTAAATATCAGCACCCCCCCCCCTGGCAATGTCGACACGGTATTGATTAGACATGAATCTAAAACACGATAGAAACACAGCCATATAGACAGATGGAGTGAGCACCTCATGTGGTGTAATGGTTAGCAAGTTAAGATTAGCAGATCATTGTTAGTAAGTTCGATTCTCACTGGCTACCCATATTTCTGGCCTTGTGTCGCATCTGAGATACGTTTAGTAAATAACTATGGGTACCTCATGTGGTGTAATGGTTAGCAAGCTTGATTCGCAGACCATTGTTAGTGAGTTCGATTTTTACTGGGCGCCCCATAATTTGACCTTGTGCCACATCTAGACTAAGCTTGGTAAATAAGTATAGGCAGATTGAGTTAGATAGACAGATAGACAGCGAGAGAGAAAAAGAGTGAGAAAGAATCAGGAAGAGAGAAAGAGATATAGAGAAAGGTAGATAGAAAGAGAGTGGGAGTGGGAGTGGGGAAAGAGAAAAAGAAAGGGAAAATGAGAGAGAGAAAAGAGAAAAAGAGAGAGGGGGAGAAAAAGAGACATATAGTTAGGTTTTTCATAAGACTGGCAAATATATGCACCCTCCAGGTGCAATTATTTAAGTTTTAATGTAATAAATATATTAGATTAGAAAGGCTAATGAAACTAAATAAAAACGCAATAAAAAGATTTGAAACAGGGTGGGGGTATAACCCAGAAATAGAACAACTGAAACTTACTCTTCCATCACTTCTGTTTTCATTGCTTTTTTCTAATTTAACTATTTAGTTAAAATAGGAAGCAAAGTATAAAATTACAGTTATTTCTTCTTGTTAATGGATTTCTTTTAAGATTTAATCTCAAGATGTTTGCTCTTATTCATTAAGATAAATCCAAAAAATTAGAAATCAATAACACTAAGCACGTATTTATTAAAGTCAAATTTTTAATATCAATATGCAAATTAGCCTTCCCGTTAACACTGTAAACCACTATTTTGTTGTATATATAAATACAATTACATGTTATTAGTATGCAAAATGTAATATAATTTTATTAATAATTGAGTTTAAATAAAATAAAATCATGGCCAAATGTGACCTAAATACCTAAGGGAATTGTGACTTGAGTAGTGATATAGTTTCGGTTACAGGCAGAAGAACAAACAATCTCCATTATACTAAGATATGAAATATTGGTGCGTACCTATTTATGGATCATAATACATACACATACACATATATACCTATGCGTGTATATGTATATATATTTGTGTATATATGTGTACATGTATGTGTGTGTATATATCTATGTATAGGTGAAAACCCTAGGGTCGCAGAATCACACCCATGCAATTAGTATATATACACAAACTAATATATATTTATTTATTTATTGAATCAAGGAACAGTGAAGTTAAAGGAAATAGAAGAAAGAAAGAAAAAAGAAAGAAAGAAAGAAAGAAAAGAAAGAAAGGATGTGAAAAGTAAATGATAGAAAAAAGAATATAAGTATAAAAACGAAAGAAAGAAAGAGAAGTTGAAGACTGAAAAAATGAAAGAAAGAGAAACAGAAGGCAAAAAGAAAGAAAGAAAGAAAGAAAGAAAGAAAGAGAAACAGAAGACAAAGAAAAAGAAAGAAAAGTTAAAGAGAAAGAAAGAAAGAAAGAAAGAAGGGAAGAAAGATTTGGTTTGGTTTATTTTACGGCATATCAACCTCAGTGGGTCATTTAATGCTGATAAAGTTTTGAAATAAATTCATTTTTAATGGAAACTCAATTTGTTTTATTTAACCCATAGATGCGGACTCTAACAGGTACTACCGCTCCGGTCAGAGTGGACCAGGGAACAATGGTGATGAAGGGGTGCTCCACATTCCCTAAACCTCCAAAACTGGAACCTCACCATCAAATAGAGATTAACGTCATTCCCAGGACATGTAGACCCTCAGTCACCGCCTTCTAGCACCCATATGATAAAAAGGTGTTAGAGCTTGCCATAAGGGCAATAGGGTTGGGGCAATCATATAGATGCTAGGGCTTGACGTGACCAGCCGATTGATCGGAGGGGGCCTCTCCGAAAGCCCGTCTGGCCTAAGTAAGGACCAAAGTGGAGTGTTGCAAGTCCTGGACTGTTCAACTACCTGGGTTCTATCCGTAAGCATCATGGGTCGCCACCCACGGTCAACAGGTGGCTTCATTGAGGGAGTCTTACCCCTCTGCAGAGGTGCAGTCGGTGCATTCTAACACCCTAGCCGACAGGGCGGAGGGAAGTAAGAAAGAAAGAAAGTAAGGGAAACAGAGAACAAAGAAAAAAGAAAGAAAAGTTATTAAAGAAAGGGAAACCTAAGACAAAGAGAAAGAAAGAAAGAAAGAAAGAAAGAAAAGAAAAGAAATAGAAAATATAAAACAATAAACCATACATTTTCAGTTATCTCCCTTCCATCTTTTTAATTGACCTAAACTCTTCTTTATTATTTTTTCCTCCACAATTTTTTTTCCCCCAATTTTTGTCAATGATGAACGGTTATCAATCATCCGAACATTTTTTAGCTATAAATAACTTAGACATCTTTCCTTCTGTCTTTATCTATTTTCAATAATTTTCATCATCGATTGTTTCTACAAGGTCATTCAATAAATAATGGGGCATTTTTCTTTTAAATTGACTTATTTTATTGATCCTGGTTGGTGTTGATATTAGCATTCTTCAAATTTCGGTATTCTATCGGGGCCGGTTTAGCTCAGTCGGTAGAACATCCGCTTCGGAACGAACATGTTACGTATTTTATGCTGACCCTCCCCAACCCAGCGCATGAGCAGCACAGCTTGAATCTGCGCAGTAAAGTTGGTCAAACGGTAGGTGTGGTGCTACAACTCATTACGCTGAAAGCACCGGTTTCCGCTAGATCACCGAAGTTAAGCAGCAAGGGGCTTGCTCAATATTTAATTGGGGGACCACTTGGACCATGTTGGACCCTTAGGCACCCCTTTTTGATCTCGATTAAGAAAGGACATGTTTTTCATTTACACCGTCAATATCCGGTTGTTTTAACAGACGATTTTTAGATTTCTTTTAAATTATAAAACTAACCCCTAACCCTAACCCCTAACAAATAACCGGATATTGACGGTGTAAATGTCCTTTCTTAATCGAGATCAAAAAGGGATGCCTAAAGGTTATATATTCCGACCACTTGAGGTACTATAAGCAACAAGTCGTTGTGTTGAATAATTGATAAGTACCTCGAATTGATAAGTCGTGCCGGTTCTCGCTAGATCACCGAAGGTAAGCAGCGATAAGCCTGCTCAATTTTTAATTGGATAACCACTTAAAGTACTATAAGCAACAAGTCGTTGTGTTAAATAATTGATATAGACCTATAAATTGTGAACAGTAGTGTAGTTAAATTAAAATAACGGTTTTGTGGAAAAATCAGTCGTACCGGTTCTCACAATGGCAGCGATGGTAAACAATATTTAATTTGTGGAACCACTTGACGTAATGTAAGCAACAAGTCGTTGTTTTTACATAGTTGTTACATTGCCTGATGATTGCTCCGCTTAAAATTAAGCATAATCAGCACAAGAAACCAATGATAGCAAACTTGTTTCCATGTAAATGAATATATACTAAATATGTAATTTATTTATTAACGCTCTATCACAGATATTGAGCACTCTTCTAATAACACTGTAACTCGCGCTTTCTTTCAAGTATAAGTGCTAATCATACGCATTGATTATATATAATATATATATATATATATATATGTGGTGTGTGTGTGTGTGTGTGTGTGTGTGTGTGGTGTCTGTGGTGTGTGTGTGTGTGTGCGCGCGTGTGTGTGTGAGAGAGAGAGATGAAAATGGAAGCGAATCCATCGGTATGCTGAAAGGAAAAATAAGGAAATAAAAATGCTGAATGGATAAAATTGATTTTATTTAGATAAAATGTCAAATAACAATGATAATGATTTACAACACCATTTTACTTTGACGAAGGCCGTTATTCCTTATATATCTAAAAAAATTGTAGTTTTCTAGCATTGTTATTTAACTTTGTATTTAATAAAAATAGATAGAGTGGATATGTACATGGATAAACTCCTGGCCGAAAACACGTGTCAGTAAAAATAAAATCAATTTTATCAATTCAGCATTTTCTTTCTTTATGTTTCCTTTAACATATATATAATCAAAATCTTGCTTACGACATAGGATTTTTTTTAAACTGTCGCAGTTTGCAGAGTTCAATGTGTACTTTTATGTTAGCAATTTATAAGTTGAAAATATAACAAAAGACTTAGAAGTTTTGCTTATAAGTCTATATTTTCAGGAAGCTTAGACAAAGTGTCTAACTCTCCCAAATCATCAAATGCGATATTTTGCATCTGATGATTTCGGAGAGTTAGACACTTTGTCTAAGCTTCCTTGAAATAAAACTAAACGCAAAACTTCTAAGTCTTTGTTATATTTTTACTTATATATATAAATATATATATATATATATATATATATATTATATATATATATATATATAGGGAGTAAATATGGAATTAAATCCGACAATATAAAGAAAATTTGAAAAAACAAGTATTCCGAAATTGGGATGAATATATATATATATATATATAGTAAAAATATAACAAAAGACTTAAAAGTTTTGCATTAAGTCTATTTCAAGGAGGCTTAGACATATATTATATAGGGTCACACAACACGTGTTTTCGACTTATCAAGTCTCCTCAGTGTGGCTAGACATTGTGTAAGCTACCTACAGCCGGAATTGAAATCCGATCGGTTGGGTGGCAGTCCGGCACCGTAACCATTAGGCTGTCTTCACTTACAGAATGGGAAGGGGATTTTAACTGTTTTAATACACACATCGCTTTGCGTGTAAAGGCCGTCACAAAGTGCTCCATTCCTTAGAAGAGCGTTGCGTTTTTTACGCTTGAGTTGGCGGCCGTCAGCAAGATCCCCCCCAGAGTGCTCAACCCTAGGGGATTGGGAGCATATATATATATATATATATAAGTGTATTTTGGCAGCATTTTTTTCTTGAAAGTCTTGTTGAACTGTACAGACAATTCTTGTCGGACAAGTTTTTGGTTGATCCGTTCTAATTTTCAGGCCATCTTTTTGGTGTAGGGGTGTAACTGGTGTAACAGTCCACCAAAGATATATATATATATATATATATATATATATATATAACAGATTTCCTACATGTTAATATTATTTCTATTTATTGATCGGTAATGTTAAAGAAAGTTATCCATAAAATCTAGCGCCAGTTATAAAATTGAACATTTAATAACTCAAACTTTACAATTGATACAACCATTTAATAAAACCATATTAAAATTCAACTCTTGTAGTTTTATTTTTTATGTACGTTTTGATTATTGCATTTCAACAAGACTGCCATCTTTGTTGTGATATTCTAAATCTGATGCAAGACTCGAGAGACACCCTGTCTATATATATATATATATATATATTAGTTTGAACGAAAAAATATATACATTTGTTAATATCGACCGTTTCAAACAAAGTTCACCCTCAGGGAATATTTATTACAAACTTGATAGATTTACAAACGCAAGAGAATTATTATTTGCGTGTTTATGATAATCGAACTTTTAAACGACATTTTCCATTTGATGGTGAAATATTTGCTTCTTGTTTTAAATTTGATTTCTAATTCTAAACGTTTGCGAAGTGGGTAATCTTGTTTTATTTTTTTTTTTTGTTTGTTTTTTTATGCTTTGGGTGGTAAGATTTGCAATTAACCAATTATTTAGTGATTGAAACTGTTTATAAAAATGCTGCCATTATTAATTTCAAGATATATATAATATATATATATATATATTAATATATATATATTTTGAAATTAATAATGTCGGAATTTTATAAACGTTTCAATTAAATAATATGGTTAATTGCAAATCTTACCACCTAAAGATAAAAAACAAACAAAAAAAAAAAAAAATAAAACAAGATTACCCAGCCTTCGCAAAAGTTTAGAATTAGAAATCAATTTAAAACAAGAAGCAAATATTTACCATCAAAATGGAAAATGTCGTTTTATAAAAGTTCGGATTTATCATAAACACGCAAATAATAATTCTCTTGCGTTTGTAATCTATCAAGTTTGTAATAAATATTCCCTGAGGTGAACTTTGTTTGAAAGCGGTTCGATATTAACAAATGTATATTTTTTTCGTTCAAGACTATATATATATATATATATTATAAGACAGGGTGTCTCTCGAGTCCTTGCATCAGATTTGAATATCACAAAGTATGGCAGTCTTGTTTGAATGCAATAATGAAAACGTCTAAAAATAAAACTACAAGAGTTGAATGTTTAATATGGTTTTATTAAATGGTTTGTATCAATTGTAAAGTTTGAGTTATTAAATGTTCAATTTTATAACGCGCTGATTTTATGGATAACTTTCTTAACATTACCGATCATAAATAGAAATAATATTAACATGTAGGAATCTGTTATATATATATATATATATATATATTATAATATATATCTTTGGTGGACTGTTAACACCCGTTACCCTACACAAAAGATGGCCTGAAATTAGAGGATTCAACCAAAAACTTGTCCGAAAGTGTCTGTACATTCAACAAGATTTCAAGAAAAAATGCTGGCAAAATACACTTATATATATATATATAATTATGCTCCAATCCCTAGGGTTGAGCACTCTGGGGGGATCTTGCTGACGCGCCAACTCAAGCGTAAAAACGCAACGCTCTTCTAAGGAATGGAGCACTTTGTGAGGCTTTACACGCAAAGCGATGTGTGTATGTTAAAACAGTTAAAATCCCTTCCATTCTGTAAGTGAAGACAGCCTAATGGTTACGGTGCCGGACTGCCACCAACCGATCGGATTTCAATTCCGGCTGTAGGTAGCTTACAAATGTCTAGCCACACTGAGGAGACTTGATAAGTCGAAACACGTGTCTGTGGATGACCCTATATATATATATGTCTAAGCCTCCTTGAAATAGACTATAATGCAAAACTTTTAAGTCTTTTGTTATATTTTTACTTATATATATATATATATATATATTCATCCCAATTTCGGAATACTTGTTTTTTCAAATTTTCTTTATATTGTCGGATTTAATTTCCATATTTACTCCCAATCTATATATATAATATATATATTATATATATATATATATATATATATATATATATATATAAGTAAAAATATAACAAAAGACTTAGAAGTTTTGCGTTTTAGTTTATTTCAAGGAAGCTTAGACAAAGTGTCTAACTCTCCGAAATCATCAGATGCAAAATATCGCATTTGATGATTTGGGAGAGTTAGACACTTTGTCTAAGCTTCCTGAAATAGACTATAAAGCAAAACTTCTAAGTCTTTTGTTATATTTCAACTTATAAATTTGCTAACAATAAGAGTACACATTGAACTCTGCAAACTGCGACAGTTTAAAAAAAATCCTATGTCGTAAGCAAGATTTTTGGATTATATATATGTTGAAAGGAAACATAAAGAAAGAAAATGCTGAATTGATAAAATTGATTTTATTTTACTGACACGTGTTTCGGCCAGGAGTTTATCCATGTACATATCCACTCTATCTATTTTTATTTTAAATACAAAGTAAAATAACAATGCTAGAAAACTACAATTTTTTTAGTATATAAGGAATAACGGCCTTCGTCAAAGTAAATGGTGTTGTAAATCATTATCATTGTTATTTGACATTTTATCTAAATAAAATCAATTTTATCCATTCAGCATTTTTATTTCCTTATTTTTTCCTTTCAGCATACCGATGGATTCGCTTCAATTTTCATCTCTCTTTCTCACACACACACGCGCGCACACACACACACACACAAGACACACACACACACACACACAAACACACACACAACATATATATATATATATATATATATATATATAATCAATGCGTATGGTTAGCACTTATACTTGAAGAAGCGGTAGTACAGTGTTATTAGAAGAGTGCTCAATATCTGTGATAGAGCGTTAATAAATAAATACATATTTTAGTATATATTCATTTACATGGAAACAAGTTTGCTATCATTGGTTTCTTGCTGATTATGCTTAATTTTTAAGCGGAGCAATCATCAGGCAATGTAACAACTATGTAAAACAACGACTTGTTGCTTACATTACGTCAAGTGGTTCACAATTAAATATTGTTTACCATCGCTGCCATTGTGAGAACCGGTACGACTGATTTTTTCCACAAAACCGTTATTTTAATTTAACTACACTACTGTTCACAATTTATAGGTCTATATCAATTATTTAACACAACGACTTGTTGCTTATAGTACTTTTAAGTGGTTATCCAATTAAAAATTGAGCAGGCTTATCGCTGCTTACCTTCGGTGATTAGCGAGAAACCGGCACGACTTATCAATTCGAGGTACTTATCAATTATTTCAACACAACGACTTGTTGCTTATAGTACTCAAGTGGTCGGAATATATAACCTTTAGGCATCTTTTTTGATCTCGATTAAGAAAGGAACATTTAACACCGTCAATATCCGGTTATTTGTTAGGGGTTAGGGTTAGGGGTTAAGTTTTATAATTTAAAAGAAATCTAAAAATCGTCTGTTAAAACAACCGGATATTGACGGTGTAAAATGAAAACATGTTCCTTTCTTACAATCAGGATCAAAAGGGGTGCCTAAGGGTCAAATGGTCCCAAGTGGTCCCCAATTAAATATTGAGCAAGCCCCTTGCTGCTTAACTTCGGTGATCTAGCGGAAACCGGTGTTTCAGCGTAATGAGTTGTAGCACCACACCTACCGTTTGACCACTTTACTGCGCAGATTCAAGCTGTGCTGCTCATGCGCTGGTTGGGGAGGGTCAGCATAAATACGTAAATTGTCGTTCCGAAGCGGATGTTCTACCGACTGAGCTAAACGCGGCCCGATAGATACCGAATTTGAAGATGCTAATATCAACACCAAACCAGGATCAATAAAATAAGTCAATTTAAAAGAAATGCCCCATTATTTATTGAATGACCTTGTAGAAACAATCGATGATGAAATTATTGAAATAGATAAAGCAGAAGGAAAGATGTCTAGTTATTTATAGGCTAAAATGTTCGATGATTGATAACCGTTCATCATCTGACAAAAATTGGGGGAAAAATTGTGGAGGAAAATAATAAGAAGAGTTAGGTCAATTAAAAAGATGGAAGGGGAGATAACTGAAATGTTATGGTTTATTGTTTTTATTTTTATTTTCTTTTTTTTTTCTTTCTTTCTTTCTTTCTTTCTTTTGTCTTAGGTTTCCCTTTCTTTAATAACTTTTCTTTCTTTTTCTCTTTTGTTCTCTTGTTCCCTACTTTCTTCTTCTTTCTTCCCTTCCTCCGCTGTCGGCTAGGGTGTTAGAATGCACGACTGCTACCTCTGCAGAGGGGTAAGACTCCCTCAATGAAGCCACCTGTTGACCGTGGGGTGGCGACCCATGATGCTTACGGATAGAACCCAGGTAGTTGAACAGTCCAGGACTTGCAATACTCCACTTTGGTCCTTACTTAGCAGACGGGCTTTCGGGAGGCCCCCTCCGATCAATCGGCTGGTCACGTTCAACGCCTCTAGCATTATATGATTGCCAACCCTATTGCCCTTATGGCAAGCTCTAAACACCTTTTTATCATATGGGGGTGTAGAAGGCGGTGACTGAGGGTCTACATGTCCTGGGAATGACGTTAATCTCTATTTGATGGTGAAGGGTTCCAGTTTTGGAGGTTTAGGGAATGTGGAGCAGCCCTTCATCACCATTGTTCCCTGGTCCACTCTGATCCGGAGCGGTAGTACCTGTTAGAGTCCGCATCTTATGGGTTAAATAAAACAAATTGGTTTCCATTAAAAATGAATTTATTTAATACTTTATCAGCATTAACACTGAGGTTGATAATGGCCGTAAAATAAACCAAACCAAATTTTCTTCCTTCTTTCTTTTTTTTTCTTTCTCTTTAACTTTTTCTTTTTCTTTGTCTCTGTTTTCCTCTTTCTTTCTTTCTTTCTTTCTTTTTTCTTTTTGCCTTTGTTTCTCTTGTCTTTCATTTTTTATCTTCAACTTCTCTTTTCTTTTTCGTTTTTATACTTTATTCTTTTTTCTATCATTTCCTTTCACATCTTTCTTTTCTTTCTTTCTTTCTTTTTTCTTTTTCTTTCTTTCTTCTCTTTCCTTTAACTTCACTGTTTTGATTCAATAAATTAAATAATATATTATTTAGTTTGTGTATTATACTATTGCATGGGTGTGATTCTGCGACCCTAGGGTTTCACCTATACATAGAATATACACACACATACATGTACACTATATACACAAATATATATACATAATACCGCATAGGTATATATGTTGTATGTGTATGTTTATGATCCAAAATAGGTACGCACAATATTTTATATCTTCTTAGTTAATGGAGAATTGTTTGTTCTTCTGCTGTAACCGAAACTATATCACTACTCAAGTCAAATTCCTAGGTTTAGGTTCAACATTTGGCCATGATTTTATTTGTATTTAACTCAAATTATTTAATAAAATTAGTATTACATTTTACATATAATCAATGTAATTTGTAATAGTTATATATAACACAAAAATAGTGGTTTACAGTTGTTAACGGGAAGGCTAATTTGCATATTAGATATTAAAAATTTGACTTAATAAATACGTGCTTTAGGTGTTTATTGCTTTCTAATTTTTTGGATTTTCTTAATGAATAAGAGCAAACATCCTTGAGATTAAAATCTTAAAAGAAATCCATTAACAGAAGAAATAACTGTAATTTTATACTTTTGCTTCCTATTTTAACTATAGTTAAATTGAAAAATTAGCAATGAAAACAGAAGTGATGGAAGAGTAAGTTTCAGTTGTTCTATTTCTGGGTTCTACCCCCACCTGTTTCAAATCTTTTTATTTGCGTTTTTATTTAGTTTCATTAGCCTTTCTATCTAATATATTTATTAATTAAAACTGAAATAATTGCACCTGGAGGGTGCATATATTTGCCAGTCTTATGAACAAACATAATGCTATATGTCTCTTTTCTCCCCTCTTCTTTTTTCTTTAACTCTCTCTCATTTTCCCTTTCTTTTTCTCTTTCCCAATCCCACTCACTCTCTTTCTATCTTACCTTTCTCTATATTCTTTCTCTCTTCCCTTGATTCTTTCTCACTCTTTTTCTCTCTCGCTGTCTATCTGTCTAATCTAACTCAATGCTGCTATTACTTATTTACCAAGCTTAGTCTAGATGGGCACAAGGTAAATTATGGGGCGCCCAGTAAAATCGAACTCACTAACAATGGTCTGCGAATCAAGCTTGCTAACATTACACCAATGGGTACCCATAGTTATTTACTAAACGTATCAAAATGCGGCATAGCAAGGCCAGAAATATGGGGCAGGCCAGTGAGAATCGAACTTACTACATGATCTGCTAATCTTAACTTGCTAACCATTACACCACATGAGGTGCTCACTCCATCTGTCTATTGGCTGTGTTTCTATCGTGTTTTAGAATTCATGTCTAATCAATACCGTGTCGACATTGCGGGGGGGGGTGGTGATATTTAAATCCTCCCCCATGTAATTGAGGCAATCAATCATTTATGTGTCTCTGAATTAGTCCCATTACCTAACATGCCACAATAATTAAACTAAGATAGCAAATGTGTTTCCTTTAAAATTAGAATTCGTTGTTTAAAATCATGCGATTTTTTTAAGTTCGGGAATCAGTATCAATGTAAATATATATATTATATATATCTATTATATTATATATATATTATATATATATAAATATATATATCAATATATATATATATTAATATTATTGATTAAGAGGGTTGATTTAAAGGCTATCACAATGCAGTTTGGAATAAATAAAATAATAATGATAAAAATATAATAACGGTAACAATGGTGTTGTGTGTTGACCTGTATTTTTTATTATTTTCTTGAATTTTTCGAGGTAATACTTGGGAAGAAATTCTTTTGATAAAGAGGTATTATCGAAAATTCAAGAAATAATGAAAAATACAGGTCCACACCACAACACATTTGTTACGTATTATTATTCTTTATTTAATTCCAAACTGCATTGGTGATCTGCTTCTAAAATCAACACCTCCTACCAATAATACACAATGCTTCAAGCAAATTATGAAACTCTCTTTTATATATATATATATATATATATATATTAGTATATGAATTTTAACTGAAAATACAATTATACTGCAAAAAGAAAAAAACCCAATAAAAACAATCAAATACTCGAAGCTTATGCATGCAACAAAAACCCACTAAACAAGATAAACTTTGAAACCAGTCATATGTTCAATGCCTATAATTTCCGCCAATCCTCCTTCCCCATTTCCCTTACATTCTTACAAACGTTGTGAGCCCCTCTCTACAATTTCTACTGCCATTGTTCGATTAAACGGAACTTCGTGAGCCCCTCCTACTCTAATTCCTACTGCTATGCTCGTTTTAAAAGCGAGCCAACAGAACATTCCCAGTTTCACCACCTGATGATGGCAACAAAGAGTGTAGAAGGGCTCGTGAAAGAACTTTGGTGGATTGCTACACGCATTCCAACCTGACATTAAAAAGATGGCCAGTCAGTTATAACGGAACGAGCTAAAAACTCGTCAGACAAGAATTGTCAGTAGAGTTCAACAAAACTGTTTAAAAGAAAATGCTGCCGAATATACTTAATATATATATGAAAAGTACGCAAACAGTTTGTTTAATATGGCTAGTTTGACAATTTTTGGGAGATATGTGTTATTGAAGTCATACCTAATATGAAAATTAATTTAGTTGATAATTAATGAATTTAGGCGATCATATATCTCTGTAAATTGTGAAGGTAAACAAATCGAGAAAAAGTCAATATTTGTATATACATTTCGGCTATATGCTGCCTCAGTAGAGTTTAATAGACTGGAAGCGGCTTTGTGTGTGATTCAAACCTAACTGCTGACTGGACAGTCGGGAATTCTAACCGTTACACATAGAGAGATACTCCCAGATTTCTCGTTGTATAACTCATTTATCCTAACTTTTTGGAGACTTACTTGGCACGACAGTAATGAAATATATGTATATATATATATATATATATCTACATTACATACATATATTATACTATATATATATTATATATATATATATATTATATTGTAACACGGTTTGTTTGGAATGGCTTTTTGCCGACATTTTGTTGGGATGAACAGGTTGCTTAATTCGGAGTGTACTATTTTGAAAATTAATTAATTATAATGAATTGGACGGATAACTTTTAAAGTGTATGGCTAACAATCGAGAAAATCAATCTTGTATGTACATTTCAGCCCTAATTAGGCCTCATCAGCAGAGGCTATAGATCGGAAGACCTGCCTGTGCGGATTTGAAAACCGGAACTGGCAAGCTGAACAGGCCGATCCCATAACCCTACACTAAAGGACTTCTTAGATTTTACGATTTGTTTAGAGTAGGTTAATTTCCTTTCTAGTGACTTTTGATTACACGACGATATGATAAGTTGTTAACACGTTTAGTTTGGAATGGGGGCTTTTTGCCGACCATCGTCGGGTAATATATGAAAGAGAAGACTCCCTGAAAGAGAGAGAGAGAGAGAGAGAGAGGAGAGAGAGAGAGAGAGCGAGAGAGGAGAGAGAGAGGAGAGTTAAGATTTACTTGTTCTTTCATATCTTCTGCTACGTCTAGTCGCCATGTTTTGTGTTTTTTTTTTGTTTTTGTTCTTTTTTTTTTTTTTCTTCTCTCCTACTTCTTTTTCTGTAATCTTATCGTCTTCTTATTGCTTTCTCTCGTGCCCTCTAGGGGGATAATTTTTAGTCGTGGCAAATTAATCAACTCACAGACTTTTATTTTCTTGATCAAGATTTTTTATCTGCCCATGTTCTTATTCGCGCGCCTCCCGCAGTAGCACTCTCTCTGCGGTCGATCTCTGGATGAAACTATGGAATTTAAATATAAGTCCACGTGTTTTCTCGTGATGTGTTTCTCTAGGGGTCAGAGAAGCTATACGTTAAAACCTTGTGGGTATTTTTTCTCCAGCAGAAATCTACCCGCTTACAGCTTCTCTGATTTGACAGCCAATGGCCTTATTCCTACAGGGTTTGTCAACCATTTATGTACCACATAAATTATGTAAAGTACCTTGACTTACGTATGCACCAACTTACGAGTGTTATGTACCCAGATATTTCTGGGTTATATTAATATATATATATATATATATATATACATATATATATAATATTTGTATAGTAGCCTAATGCCCCTTCAGTATTCATAACCAATGACTGTCTCTTATAGCGCATAAATGCTAACGATTAAAATGGATTACTAGCTGAATAATTTATTCAGACTGACTTTTGGCTACGTTGGCTATACCGAATTGACCCCTCCTCTATTTAGTTAAGTTTGTTTGTTATTGTTTGTAGGTAGGTTGTTCTGTTTTGGATGTATCCGTTAATTGGTTTTTGATTTCAGCTAAAATGTACTGATTGACTTTTCCATGTATACATTCAGGTCATTTAGCTTTTTAATTATTACGTCAATAAATAGCATCATAAAATAGAGCAACCTTAAAATAATACTGAATTAGATCTGAATATATATTAAGTATAATTAATTATCAATAGATAACTATACAATCGCTTTGTAATGTGTTATTTAAGGAGCTTAAAATTATAATTAATCGATGCAAAATTGATAATGGTATTCAGCTAGATGGTTAGGAAGTTAGATAAGCCACACCATTGTAGTGAGTTTTTGATTCTCACTAGGAGCCCCACATTTGGATGGTCACATAGGTGCCTAACACAACTAAGCTTCTGTCAGTCGCTTATCTATATTAATTCTCTATTGTCTATTATATACATACATACATCTCAAAGCACTTATGGAGTGTTAGCGCTCTGTCAAATGTTAAAGAATCTTCAACAGGATTTGAGCTGGGTCGCCATGTCTATTTCATACGATAACCATTACGCCAAAAGCACCTCCATAATATTTTATTATTTATCCCCGGGCATTATTTGGGGGGGGGACATTAATTGAGGGCATTATTATACCTCCGGATATTATTTATAGGGCATCATTTGGATGGCATTATTTGGAAGGCATTATTTGTCTCTGGATACTATTTATAGGATATTTATTTGGAGGGCATGATTTGGATATATTTGGAGGGGATTATTGGTCTATTCGGACATTTTGGAGGTGAGATATTATTTGGAGAGGCATTATTTGGGTCTGGATATTATTTGGAGGTAGGACATTAATTTGTAGAGGCATTATTGTGTCCGAACATTATTTGGTTGTACGGACATTTATTTCTTAGGATCATTATTTGGAGGGTATCATTGTCTTCACGGATATTCATTTGGAGGTGGGACAGTATTATTGAGGTGTATATTTGTCTCCGGATATTATTTGAGGGTGGGACATTAGTTGAAGGGCATTATTTGCCTCTGACATATTTGGAGGTGGGACTGTATTTGGAAGGTTATTATTTGTCTCCAGACATTATTTGGAGGTGTGAAATTTTTTTTGTTGGGGGGGGATTATTATTATCTCCTCAAGACATTATTTGGAGGGGGCATTATATTTATAGGTTATATTTGGTGGACATTATTTTTTTCGGACCCTATTTGCAGGACATAATATAGTGGGATATTATATAGTTCTCCGACATTATTGTGGGGACATTATTGGAGAGTTATTTCTCCGCGTATTATCCATTGGGTATTATTTTTTCTCATGACATTATTTTGGGCACATTATTGGAGGGTGTTATCTTTATCGGGCGTTATTTTGGGGGATTTTATTTGTTTCTGGAAATTATCTGGTAGGCATTATTTGTCTCCGGGCAATTATTTAGGGCCATTATTTGTCTCTGGACAAAATAATGTCCGATAATGTCCAGAGACAAATTATTGGAGAGACATTATTTGGAGGACATCGTTTGAATAATATGATGGAATTCAGTATTAAATAACCAAACAAAGGTAAACCTCTCATAAAAATAAACAACCAACCATCAAAAAGATTGTCACAATGTTACATTTTCAATTTTCCTCCTTGACATATCATACCATTTTGGAATAAGCCAGACACTGTAGCAAATAATTTGGGACCGAATTCAGAACCCACAATCCTGATTTTTTTCTAAGTTTAATTATAGCGATTTTTTTAATGTGATTTTTTGTGACAATTTTTTTTACGATTAAAATTTTTATAACTTGGAAATAAATTTAGGAATAACTAGCTTAATTTCCTTTTGATTATATCAAATGGCATACTTATTTATTTTATATCTTATATTTTCTATTATAAATAAATACATGCATATGTATTGTCTTGATATGGTATAGATGATTATATTAAATAGATAAATATTCCTTTTCTTGTATAGTACTAGTATAAAACAAAATTAGATACTTTAATATCTATTGTCTTGACTTGTCATTGTAATAAAGAATATGTTAAAAGCATGAATACCATATATACATATGTACGAGAGTGAGTAAAAAAGTAATGCTATTTTGTTTAGGAAGCAGGTATGATTACCAACACAGGAACATGTATCACACATCAAAATGAAGCTGGTCCTCTGTGGATCACATCTCTGTTCTCTAAATAGTCACCGTTTCTCTCAATAGCAATGTTCATCTTCGAATCAAGAGCATGTGTTCCTGCCCCGTAAAATTCAGTTGACTGTTCTTTAAGCCACTTCTGACTACAGATTTCACTTCCTCATCACTGGAATAATGTTTGCCTCTCAAACCCTCTTTCATCGGACCTTAAAGAACAGTCAACTAAATTTTACGGGGCAGGAAACACATGGTCTCATTCGAACGGTGGAACGGTAGGTATGAATTTTGAACGTAGATGACTTTGAAACCGGGGATTGGTTAACATGTTTCAAGAATTACCAGCAATTTGGAATTGTTTGGGTTTTACGGCATGTCAACCCTTGTTGGGTCATTTTATGCCGAAGAAGTTTTGCTTTATTCATTCTTGATGGAAAGTCTTTTTTCAAACACATTTGTTTCTATTTAACAAAGGTGTAATCCTAACAGGTTCAACCGCTCCGGAAGAGTTGACCTGCGAGCAATGGTGATGAATGGGTGCTCCCCATTCCCCAGACCTCAAGAACTGTAACCTCACATCAGATAGAGTGTAACGTCATACCCAGGATATGAAGCCCCTCCGACACCGCCTTCTAAAAAACATATATTGATAAAAAAGGGTAGGGGGTTGCCATAAGGGCAATAGGATTGGGACATTCATATAGGTGTTAGGGCTTGACATTACCTCTTCTGACCGCCTCAGTAAGGTCTAAGTGGAGTGTTGCATGTCATGGACTGCTCATCATCTAGGCTTCCGTCCTTAAGCATCACGGGTCGCCACCCAGGGCCATCAGGTGGCCCCGTTGAGGGGGTTACCCTCTGCAGAGTGCAGTCGATGTATTCTAAAGCCCAAAGTACAGGGCTATTAGGAATTGAAATTGTGTGGAAAGTCGAAGATGAATGATATCATTCTCATGAATGAAAAGTCTTTCTTTTTTTTTAGATAAACCAATGCTTTTAACAATTTGGGAATCTTCAGTGGGAGGGGGGGAGATTATCTTTGAAATTGAAAGTGATGTCACTTTCCTTTCAACGGGTCAACACAGAGAAATGACCACACGAAATTTCTTTTCGGATCTCAATAGTGTCATATATTTATCAAACACTGACTGAAGATTCCATTCATAAGTGGAACAAAAGAAAGAAAGAAAAAAAGAAATAAAGGGTTAATAAGAATAGAATGATGTTATAGAATGGGGGGGAGAGGAAGTGGAGGAAATGGTGAGGAGAGGGGAGGGAGAGGAGGGAAATGAGGGAGGTAAGACCAATGAAGATGGCAAGGAAAGGTAGAGAGGGGAATAGAGATGATGTTGATAAAGAAGAAGGGAAACCATGAAAGAGAAGAAGAAGAAGAAGAAGAAAGAAGAAAGAAGAAGAAGAAGAAGAAGAAGAAGAAGAAGGGAAACAATGTAAGAGAAGAAGAAGAAGAAGAAGAAGAAGAAAGAAGAAGGGAAACAATGTAAGAGAAAGAAGAAGAAGAAGAAGAAGAAGAAGAAGAAGAAGAAGAAGAAGGAAGAAGGAAAAATGTAAGGAAGAAGAAGAAGAAGAAGAAAGAAGAAGAGAAGAGAAGAGAAGAAGAAGGAAAACAATGTAAGAGAAGAAGAAGAAGAAGAAGAAGAAGAAGAAGAAGAAGAAGAAGAAGAAGAAGAAAGAAGAAGAGAGAAGGGAAACAATGTAAGAGAAGAAGAAGAAGAAAGAAGAAGAAGAAGGGAAACAATGTAAGAGAAGAAGAAGAAGAAAAGAAGAAGAGAAGAAGAAGAAGAGAAGAAGAAGAAGAAGAAGAAGAAGAAGAAGGGAAACAATCTAAGAGAAGAAGAAGAAGAAGAAGAAGAAGAAAGAAGAAGAAGAAGAAGGGAAACAATGTAAGAGAAGAAGAAGAAGAAGAAGAAGAAGAAGAAGAAGAAGAAGAAAGAAGAAGAAGGGAAACAATGTAAGAGAAAGAAGAAGAAGAAAGAAGAAGAAGAAGAAGAAGAAGAAGGGAAACAATGTAAGAGAAGAAGAAGAAGAAGAAGAAGAAGAAGAAGAAGAAGAAGAAGAGAAGAAGAAGATAAGAAGAAGAAGAAGGGAAACAATGTTTAGAGAAGAAGAAAGAAGAAGGGAAACAATGTAAGAGAAGAGAAGAGAAGAAGAGAAAAGAAGGAAGAAAGAAGAAGAAGAAGAAGAAGGGAAACAATGTAAGAGAAGAAGAAAGAAGAAGAAGAAGGAAATGTAAGAAGAGAAGAAGAAGAAAGAAGAAGAGAAGAGAAGAAGAAGAAGAAGAAGA
>CM042173.1:46061250-46117085 GCA_023376005.1 Doryteuthis pealeii
CCAATCAGCCATCGGGTACATATTCAGATCAGTGTTCAGTCTTAGGCCATCTTGTGATGTTGTATACTAATACTAGTATACCTTTTGTGTTTGAGCTTATATATGCGAGCATGTATGCGTAAAATTCTTGTTGACTGTTCTTTGGGTGGCTTCTTTACTACAGATTTTACTTCCTTGTCACTGGAATAATGTTTGCCTCAGACTATCATCTCTTCGGTCCCATAAAAGAGGATTTGAGAGGAAAAAATTATTATTATTAATAATTAATAATAATAATAATAATAATAATAATAAACAGTACAAACAAAATAGGGCCTTCCAAAACAATGAGAAGAAATTTTATGAACAAATTAATGGATCAAAAACAAACACAGGTGAACACCCAAATGCAACAGAAGCAGAAAAGTTTTTGAGTGATATATAGAAGAGGAAAGAACACATTATGAAATTGAAATGGATAAGTGATATTAAGAATGAACTAATGGAAATTGAGGAAGGCTATGTAATAAGTGTTCATATAATTACGCTCAAATCGGTACTCAAGAAAGTAACAAATTGGAAAACACCAGACCATGATGGCATACATGGATTCTGGTTCAAAACATTTACTTCTATCCACAAAAGAATGGCCCAGCAACTGAACATATGTCTACAAGAAACAGAAGTACCCGAATGGATGACAAAAGGGATAACTACCCTAATCCAGAAAGACCCACAAAAAGGAAACATCCCCGGCAATTATAGACCAATAACTTGTCTACCCATGATGTGGAAAATATTGACAAAAAGGATGCCGCAAGGGAAAAAGAGGAACACACGATTTACTGTATATAGACCAATACATTCTTAAAGAAGTAAAAAATAGACGGAAAAATATTGCAATGGCGTGGATCGATTACAGAAAAGCCTATGACATGGTCCCACATACCTGGATTTTAGAATGTTTAAAAATGTACAAAATTTCCAACAACATCATAAATTTCATTGAAAAAGCCATGGAAAACTGGCGAGTTCAATTAAGAGCCGGAAAGCAATCCCTGGCAGAAGTAAAAATCCAGAGAGGTATCTTCCAAGGAGACTCGTTATCACCACTACTCTTTATTATAGCAATGATGCCACTCAATCATATACTTAAAAAAACGTACAGGGGATACAAATTCACTAACGCACAAGAAAAGATAAACCACCTTATGTACATGGATGACATAAAAAATTTTGCAAAAAATGAAAAAGAATTAGAAACCCTGGTACAAACTATTAGAATATATAGCCAAGATATAGGAATGGAATTGAAAAATGTGCTATGCTAGTAATGAAACAGGATGAAAGAAAATTAATGGATGGAATACAACTGCCAAATTGAGACATTATAAAATCACTTGATGAAAACGAAAGTTACAAATATTTAGGAATTTTAGAAGCGGACAACATCAAGCAAACAGAAATGAAAAGAAAAGTTAAAAAAGAATATCTCAGAACTAGAAAACTTCTAGAAACTTATGACAATGCACAAGGCTCTCAGAATATCTCAGAACTAGAAAACTTATAGAAACTTATGACAATGTACAAGGCTCTCCACCCTAGAGATGATAGAGATAGATTATATGTGTCAAGAAATAAAGGGGGAAGAGGTCTTGCCAACATAAAGGACTCCGTAGAAACCACAATCCAACCACTTGAAGATTACACAAGAAAGAGCAAAGAAAGATTACTTATGGCGGCCAACAATAGTAGATGTGACAGATGGACAATCAGAAAAGCAACAAAGACTAGAAAACAAAAATGGGAATAAAAACAATTATATGGACGCTTCAAACGACAAATCGGAGAGGTTGCACATAAAAAGACTTGGACATGGTTAAGAAAAGGAAACCTCAAAAGAGAAACAGAATCATTAATAATTGCTGCACAAAATAATGCCATAAGGACAAACTATATAAAAGCGAAAATTGATAAGACCCAACAAATAGTAAATGTAGACTATGCGGTAATAGAGATGAGACTGTAAACCATGTACTATGCGAATGTAGCAAACTAGCACAACGGGAGTACAAAACTAGACACGACTGGGTTGGGAAGGTGATCCACTGGGAATTATGCAAAAAAATTAATTTTGACCATACAACAAAATGGTATATGCATAAACCAGAATCTGTTGTTGAGAACGAAACACATAAAATTCTCTGTGACTTTGAAATAAAAACGGATCACCTTATCCCAGCAAGAAGACCAGACCTAGTGTTGATAAACAAAAAAGAAAGAACTTGTCAACTGGTGGATTTTGCAGTGCCAGCAGGTCACAGGGTGAAGCTAAAGGAAAATGAAAAAATGGACAAATATCTGGACCTTGCCACAGAACTGAAAAAGTTATGGAATATGAAAGTCAAAGTGATACTAATTGTAGTTGGTGCACTTGGAACGGTCCCAAAAGGATTGGAAAAGGGTTTGGAAAGTCTGGAAATCAGAGGAAGGATTGAAACCATTCAGAACACTGCACTGCTGCAATCTGCCAGAATACTCAGAACAGTCCTGGAGACCTGAGGAGACTTGCTGTCACTCAGACTCCAGTGAAAGACCATCAGCTAATGCTGATGTGAAAACTCAAAAGGAGTAAATAATAATTATAATAATAATAAAATGATTATAATAATAATAAAAATTCTCTGGGACTTTGAGATAAAGACGGATCATCCTATCTCAGCCAGGAGACCAGACCTAGTGTTGATTAACTAAAAAAAGAAAATATGTCAACTTGTGGACTTTCCGGTTCCAGCAGATCACAGGATGAAGCTGACAGAAAATGAAAAGATGGATAAATACCTGGACCTTGCCAGAGAATTAAAAAAAGTTGTGGAATATGAGAGTGGAAGTAGTTGGTGCACTTGGGACAGTCCCAATAAACTTGGAAAAAGACTGGAAGAACTGGAAATCAGAGGAAGAATTGAGACCATCCAGACTTTGCTGCAATCGGCTAGAATACTCAGAAGAGTCCTGGAAACCTGAGGAGACTTGTTGTGACTCAGCCTCCAGTGAAATACCATCAGCTAACGCTGATGTGAAAAACTCATAAGGAATGATAATAATAATATATGTATATATATAAATAAATAAATGAATAAATAATAAATATATATTTTAGTATATATTTATTTGTATGGAAACAAGTCTGCTACCATTGGTTTCATGATATTTAAAATTAATTGTTTGAGCGGAGCAATCGTCAGACAGCAAAACAATTTTGAAACTGATAAAAGTATATATATATGACGTTCTGTTCATATCTATCTCCCCACGTAACCAAGATATTGTAAAACTTTTAACTCATCCTAGTATATATGGAAACACTTCGATAAGAATTTAACTAGCTTAATGGCCTTTTGTTCTAAATCCACAAAGACGGTGATTTGAATTCTGTTAAGAATCATCTCAAATTGGTAGATTTTCAGAATTGAAAAATAAAAATAACAATTTAAAAAAAATAACAGGTAGATGTGAGAGGTTTCAGAATTGAAAAATAAAAATATATTTTTTTTTTAGATTAAAAAAAAAACAAACAACAAACAATTAGGTTATATATATGATTTCTTGGAATACCTTTTTTTTCTTTAAAATAATGGAAGAATTTTTCTGGCTTAAAATATTCTGAATTGAAATTTTTTTAAAAGACAAAAATTATTTCTGGATTATAAATATTGGGAGTAAAAAAAAATTAAAAAAGTATAACTTGAAAAATCTTAGAAAAAATTTCTGAAGTATAAAAAGATATGGAGATTAAATGAAAAAGTGAATTGTGCCTATAAATAAATCTTATAGGTTTCAAGAGATGATTGTTAAACATGATGGATGAATTTGTGATTTGATAATTTCAATGTATATACAAAATAGATTGTACAATTCATGATATATACTTCAATGCAACTTCAATACATTATATTTAGTTTGACACTTACTCTTTTTGCTCAAAATGATGACTTATACTGGTATTACAGAAAGAATTGTTATCTAATACGAATTAAAAAAATAGTATAAATCCTTTTCATCTTTCACGGGAGACTTGGCAGACGAAAAATAGTCAGGTTTCGATCCCGGCTAGATGTAGCTGTTCAAGTATAGCTACACTGATGAGAAGTAAACTTCGAAACACGTGTATGTGGATGACTTATTTATATAAATGTATACGCTGCTATTTGGTAGAGCACTGTAGAAGGGACATTAATAGATATTCACTTCTTGATGTATAAGATGAAACTCGGCTGTTTACAAGTCTAGAGTCCTCTGGTGTTAATAATAACATTCCACGTAGTGATGTATCAATTAATTGTTCACTCAAAAATTGACAGCCGCTATTAGCCGCACGGGTAAGAGGGTTGGCAGACGAAATATTCAGTCAGGTTTCAGTCGGGTTAGAGATAGCTGTTAAAGTATAGCCACACTGATGAGAAGTAAACTTCGAAACACGTGTGTGTGGATGACTTATTTGTAACATCTTCACCTGACGATTGTTGTCGTATGAAACAAATATGGTCGTAAATGTTCCTTTGTCACCAAATAAATAGATATATAAAACCTTTATATATTTATTTTATTATATTATATAATAGCTCTATTTTATATTGAGCACTCTACCAATAATACTGCGTTTGGCACACCGTTCCAGTAAAAGCTGAAACAGTGACAATCCCACACACACACACACACACACACACACACACATTATATATAAGAAAAGAAAAATAGTTGAAAAAATATTTCTTTTCTGAAAAAATCCGTTGCTGGCCGACCATGAACGGGTCAAAACTCTTCCTGTTTGAAAAAGAGAATTTGTCTATTTTTGAATTTGAATTATGTCTTCTTCATTCAAAAACTGTTACACTAAGATATACATTATGTCGCTGACCGAGAAACGCGTAGCGGATGTGCTAATGACGAAACGGTCGCATGACTTGTACGCTTTTTGGAACATCAATGTTTTCGCTATGAATTCAAATATTTTCAGTTTCTCTCTCGATGAGTCCGGAATAAAAGAACAAGCTGTGTAGATGATTTTTATAAATCGAAATATTGTTCAATATTATCTATGAATATGATATAAAATATTTTCATTTTAACAGCATTATGTGTTTTCATATCCTTTCTATACTATATATATATATATATATATATAATATATATATATATATGTGTGTGTGTGTGTGTGTGTGTGTGAAGAAAAGGAAGTGAATCCGACGGTATGTAGTATATTAAGAAAATTGAAAAAACACAGGTTTAAATAAGTTGAGTGGTAAGTTTATTGGCCGACGCTGCAGTGTTTCGATCTATTAATTAGATCATCATCAGGGCATTTGTTGGTATATGGAAGGTGATTAAAAAAATGTATCACAGAATAACGAGAAAAGCAAGCGATAGTCCTTGTTCAAAATTTTAAATCTGAAGAAAGGACGCTGAAAAAAGTGGACGGCTTGAAATTTGACGTCCAATATTCTCTTTTACGGTGTGAGGATGAGAGTGTGTGAGTGTGTGTATCGAAAAAAGACATTGTGCATTTTTAGGTGTTTTCTGTGTGTGGTTGCGCGTGTGTGTATAAATCTATTGCGATAAACGACATCGAAACAAACAACAATATATAATTATATATATATATATATATATATATATATATATATATATATATTGTTGTAGGAATCTTTGACTATTTGAAATATGCAGATTATCCCTATTGAGTCTTTATTATTACCTGCTTGAATAAAATATGCCTAGTTATTCTATTTTATTTTCTTTATAGAAATAGGTGAAAAAAAAACAAAATCAATGCTCTTCTTTCTTGCATTCCTGGGGTCATAGGATGTGTGTTTTATAGGATTAATATACAAAACATGACACTTTCCTACGGGGAAAAAAGACATGAAAAACAATGCATTTCCTATCTTCCAAAGTTGAGAATATTCATTTTGAAAAGCCGAAAACAAAAATACATCACTCTAACAAAGCTTTCTTGAAGGTATTGTTCTTCTATGAGAAGCTTGTTTGGATTCCCTATTTCGAACAAAAAAAGTTTTTTTCCAATTTTCTTTTTTTTTTTTACACCGGCCATCGATAGCGTATCCTTAAAAATGTCTAATTCTTTGAATATTCATAAAAGAAATGTCCCTTAATATACATTTAAGCTTTATGATTAAAATTAGAAACAAACATTGGATGTGATCATAGTTAGGCGGTGGGCAATGCAAGAACGGCATTTAAATGTAATAAACACAATTAGGTGAATACAACACAATTATTTATCTGAATTTTTTTTAGATGAGACTCGATAATTTGGATCATTTGGATTATTCGGGCTATTGTCATCTTTATTGTTAACTACACAACGTTTGGGCCGATATGCTCCCCGGCCTTCTTCAGGTGTTTCTTATTGATCTCGGTAACCTTCTCGGACTCGGGAACCTTCTTGTCGAAATCTGAAGATCTTCATGTCGTCCGAAGAGAAGGTTCCGAGTTCGACAAGAAACACCTGAAGGCCAGATGGCACATCAGCCAAAACGTTGTGTAGATAGCAATAAAGTTGAGGACAATAGCCGGAATAATCCAAATAATCCAAATTATCAAGTCTCATCTCAAAAATCTAACAACAAACACCTGAAGAAGGCTGCAGGACACATCGGCTGAAATGTTGTGTAGATAGTAATAAATAAGAGAACAATAGTCATAATAATACAAATAATACAACACATTCAATTTTATTTTGATTTTTTGGTCTGTTGTCCTCAACTTTATTGGGAAATACACATATACTATAAAGATGAGGACAACAGTCTGAAAAATCAAAATAAATATCGTCAAGCCTCATCTAAAAAATTCAAACAAACACATCGAATATTTCTATAAGAGGACCAAAAATATAGCATTAATTAGTTTGGTGTGTTTTGTTTTACGGCATGTCAACCTCAGTGGGTCATTTAATGCCGATTAATTTTCAAATAAATTAATTCTTAATGGATACACAATTTTTTTTATAAATCCATTTTTCTATTTAACCTATAGATGGGACCCTAACAGGTACTACCACTCCGGGTCAGAGTGGACCAGGGAGCAATGGTGATAAAGGGGTACTCCACATTCCCTAAACCTCCAAAACTGGAACCTCACCATCAGATAGAGTTTAACGTCATTCCCAGGACATGTAGACCCTCAGTCAACGCCTTCTAGCACCCAAATGATAAAAAGAGGTTGGGGCTTGCCATAAGGGCAATAGGGTTGGGGCAATCATATAGGTGTTAGGGCTTGACGTGACCAGCCGATTGATCGGAGGAGGTCGCTTCGACCGACCGTCTAGCCTGGCATTAATCAATATTTGAATCTGTTTACATTTCTCGAGTAATAAATCCGAAATATTTAATTTAAAAAAAAAAGAAAAGTACACTTCACCTCTGCAGAGGGGAAAAATTCCCCCTAATGTGGCCACGTGTTGTAACCCGTGATGCTTAAGGATGGATTCATGGTGCCTGAGCAGTCCATGATATGCAACACATCACTCTGGTTCTTACTTAGGCTAGACGGGTGGTTGGAGAGACTCCCTCAGATCGATCGGTTGGTCAGGTCAAACCCTAGTATTGTTCGATTCTCGCGGGATGCTCCATACTTGTAAGCTTGTGTCACATCCAACCCGCGGCGAACGGGTTAGGTAAATTAGGCGTCCCATCGTGGTTGAATGGTTAGCAACTTAGTCTCGCCGATCCATTACTACTAAAAAGTGAGTTCGATCCTCGCTGGATGCTCTTTTAACCTTGTGTCACATCCAACCCGCGGCGAACGGGTTAGGTAAATTAGGCGTCCCATCGTGGTTGAATGGTTAGCAACTTAGTCTCGCCGATCCATTACTACTAAAAAGTGAGTTCGATCCTCGCTGGATGCTCTTTTAACCTTGTGTCACATCCTACCCGCGGCGAATGGGTTGGGTAAATAACTACTGCCAAAATAGATTGATTTCTCTTCTAATGGTTCTCTATAATCCCCGTTAAAATGACAATGAAAATCTTTAAAATATTATTGTTTTTTGGGGGGTGGAGGTGTTGTTTTTTGGAGGGGCGGGTTTGAGAGGGGTGAAGTTCCCTTTTTTTATTTTGACGCTTATTTCTCCCATTCATTAGTGCCAACTTTCGATTTCTTAAAATGATGGATGGCTTTAAATAAAATAAAGAATATACGTACATATATATATATATATATATATATATATATATAATATATATATATATTATATATATATATATATATATACACACACTGTTGTATGTATTTACTAACCCCTAAACGCAAGCATAATGTGGCACAAGGTCAATTATTTTTCGAAGTTTTACTGGCTTGAATTCAAGAGTTTGAACACGTGGTGTAATGGTTAGAGTAGTAGGAAATGGATTCGCAGACCCGAGATCAAAACTCTATATAATACGAAATAAATAGAGTGATATACAAGCGAAGATTTATTCTTTCGAATATTCTTTCTTCTAGACCTGTTGCCCTTTTATAAACGGTCAAATCTGCCCTACTATTTACCCATACCTGAAGGAGAAAAAGAAGATGAGTTCATGCCTTTGATTTGAATGCGGGTCATCAATTCTATTTTGGATGTCAATAACCGTTACACGAAGCGAGCCTCCGAGGTTTCATGTGGCACAAGGTCAATTTTTTCGAAGTTTTACTGGCTTGAATTCAAGAGTTTGAACGCGTGGTGTAATGGTTAGAAAGGAAAGGAAATGGATTCGCAGACCCGAGTTTAAAACTCTATATAATACGAAATAAATAGAGTGATATGCAAGCGAAGATTTATTCTTTAGAACATTCCTTCTCCTAGAACGACTGCCCTTTTATGGAGGGCAAAATCTGCCCTGATATTTACTCATATCCGAAGGAGAAAAAGGAGGTGAAGTCACGCCTTTACCAGTGGTATTAGAGCGAACTTATTTGAATTCTTATCATTTATTCCATTTTAGATGTCAATAACCGTTACGAAAAGCGAGCCTCCGGTGCTTTATTTGTAGGTGTAAGGAAACCTGACTCAGCTTTGGAATATTTTATTGATTCTCGCGGTGAAGCATTTAAACAGTGTATAATGTGTATTATTAGGAGGCACATGGTGTAATGGTTAGAGTTGTTAAAAATGGACTCGTCGACCCGAGTTCAAATCCTGGACGAATCGGTTTGCATCTTCAGATAGCGCTAATACCCTTGGGAAATGCATCCAACTAATCTCCCTCCAGCTATGAGTAAATAGCAGGACAGACTGAGCTCTTTAACCTTGGCTAGGCAACCGGTCTAAGAGAAGTAAAACTCTGAATTACACCTTGCTAAACTCCGCTTAAAAATTGATCTTGTGTCACATCCTCATCGTGCTGTAGGGTTGGGTAAATATATACACATTCTATTTCTTCCCTCTTTCTCCACTACCCTGTCGGTTGAGGCTATATATATTTACCCAACTCCTCCACACGAGCAGGATGCGACACAATGTCAATTTCTAAAGCGGAGTTTAACAGGTTTGAATTCAGAGTTTTCCTTCTCCTAGACTGGGTACCTAGCCTTGGTTAAAGAGCCCAGTCTACCCTGCTATTTACCCATACCTGGAAGGAACATTGAATTCATACCTTTCCCAAGGTTATTTGTTCCATGGGAAATGCAAACAGCTTCGTCCAGGAATTGAACTCGGGTCGACGAGTCCATTTCCCACGACTCAAACCATTACACCACGCGCCTCCACGGTGCCGGTTGGGGCTGTAGAATACGTCGACTGCGCTTTTACAGAGGGGTAAAATCCCCTCAATTGGGCCACTTGTTGGTCGTATGTTGTGACCCGTCATTCTTAAGGATGGAATCCTAGTGGCTGAACAGTCCCTGATATGCAACACTCAACTTTGTCCCATTCTTTGGTGCTAGACGGGTGGTCGGAGAGTCCCCCTCTGATTAATCAGCTCGTCAGGCTAAGCCATAATACCTATATGATTGTCCCGACCCTATTGGGCTTATGGCAAAGCCCAACTCTTTGTATTATATATGTGCTAGAAAATAGTGGCTGTGGATCTTAGTGGCCTTTGTATGACGTTAAACTGCATCTAATGGCGAAATTCTAATTCTAGAGATCTGAAGTGTGGGGATTACCTTTTCATTACTTACAGGTCCACTCTGACCCGGAGTGGTTGTACATGGTCCCATCCATGGTTTAAACCAAAAAAAAAATGTTTAAAAAAGTTCTGTTTAAGATAAATTGAGTTTAAATATTTAAAAATTGAATACCCATCAAAAATAAATAAAACAAAACGTTGGTGTGCCAATAGTATTAATGTATCAGTTTTGGCATTGGCATTGCAGTCTCGGAAGAATATATATTTCTCGTGCCCCTGAAGTTACAGTGTTTGCTGTGACTGTGAAGACCAACGTTCAAAAAACAGTCCCGACCACATACGTCGCATGTGAAGGCTGCCCCTAAAGATATTGGTGTGCCAGTACAAAACGTCTTGGGTATAAAATAACCCAACAGGGGTTGACATGCCGTAAAATCCAACCAGCCGACCAACCTCCCCACATTTCGATTTAGCAGATTTTTTGGTTTGGTTTATTTTACGGCATATCAACCTCGGTGGGTCATTTAATGCCGAGTAAGTTTTGATAAAATCATTCTTAATCGATAATCAAATTTTGTTTATAAACTCATGTTTTTCTATTTAACCCATAAATGGGACCCGAACAGATACTACCACTCCGGGTCAGAGTGGACCAGGGAGCAATGGTGATGAATGGTGCTCTACATTCTCCAAACCTCCAAAACTGGAATTTCACCATCAGATAGAGTTTAACGTCATTCCCAGGACATGTGGACCCTCAGACACCGCCTTCTAACACCCATATGATAAAAGGGGTTGGGGCTTGCCATACGGGCAATAGGGTTTTTGTTTTCCTAGTACCCTACTCGTACCAGGTCAGGAACAAAGGCCCTATTAACGTGGGATCCACCCACAAACCGAAGTTCATGGGATGGCGGGTGAAAAATTGCGTGTATCCCATCGGCACTCCCCCTCAAGGGGGCGCCTCAGGCACTGGGCAATAAACCCAGCCCTGCCCCTTTAAATCGAGGACAATAGGGTTGTGGCAATCATATAGGTGTTAAGGCTTGACATGGCCAGACGATTGATCATCCTTAAGCATTTGGCGTTGCCATCCACGGCCAACAGGTGACCCTATTTGGGGGAGTCTTACCCCTCTGCAGAGGTGCAGTCGGTGCAATCTAACGCCCCAGGGCAGTGACTTAGCAGAATCGTCATTACATTTCAATCATTGATTTCTGTTTTCTTATCCAGATTTCTTAATATGTCATCGATCTTTTTTTTAAAACTTTTTACGAAATATTGATTTTCAGTATTAGATTAGACGCTGGTTTTTGCGGGGGTGTTGCGAGGAGGTGAGGGGCGTTGCGGGGTGAGTAAACTGGACAGTTTATTAACTCCGAATCCGAATATCGTCAAACCGATCGATAACCAGAGAGATAATGAATTGACCAGTTCGAAAGAATTAATCTGATCTCAAATCTGCTGTCTGATCTCAAATATCTAAGTTATGAAGATCGAATGTTGAACCGTCTTCAAGTAAAATCAACATGTGATTTTAGCGTGGGAAAAAAATACATCACGCTCTGCACAGTTTCGCCTGATAAACGACTCAACCCCACGTTGTGTAGATTCTTTTCGGTAATCTTGAACTTGAGCTGACTAAATCCTACTATAAAATTGTCTTAACAAAAAGATGTTTTTATTCTTACATTTACTTTTCATTTTCGGTACTTATTTTCTACAACAGGAAAGCTCCCTTGAATTTTTCTCTCTTCTATTCACACCTCTAAGGAGGGGGGGATCAAAATTAAATGACCTGAAAAAAGTTAGAATGTTTTGAAATAAAATAACCAATTCATTATAAAATTCATTCATTGATAAATCAACATTAAAATCTGATTTTTGGTAATTTTCTTCAATGGGACGGGGGTAATTTATTTTTGCAAAATACGGATTTTACGCCAACTTTGACAGTGCCATATAAAATGATTTAACTGATGAAACAATGAGAGTGAACTCCCTTGCTCATTTTTCAGAGAAGAAGCATGTAACAATGGCAGCCATCTTTGATTCAACGTAATGTTCACGGAGAAAATACGACGCTTTTCAAATTCATTTTAGTACATGCTTTTAACTTCAAAATATCATAAATGTCTTTTTAGTAACAGTTAATTTCATTTCAAATAATAACAAATTTTATGGTAGGAATTTAGTCACTTAAAATTCAAGATTACTTTATTTTCATACTGTTAAAATTCTGATTACCATTTTAGGAATTTAATTCTTCTGTTGATAAACCCAAGTGGGTATTGAGTTTGTGTTCAGTTAATTCTTGTGATCCTAGTCTGTAGTGTTCCTTGAAATACTAGGTAGAAAAGACTTTAGTATCAGTAGATACTCCCTGTAATTTTAGTTCGTTGTGTTTCTTGTATAAAAGAGTGTAATATCAGTAGATCTTGTAATCCTAGTCTGTAGTGTTCCTTGAAATCCTAGGTAGAAAAGAGTGTAGTATCAGTAGATCTCCTTGTAATCCTAGTCTGTAGTGTTCTTGAAATCCTAGGTAGAAAGAGTGTAGTATCAGTACTTGTATTCTAGTCCGTAGTGTTTCTGTAGAAAGAGTCTAGTATCAATAGATCTCCTTGTAATCTTTATAGTGTTCCTTGTAAATCCTTGTAATAAAGAGTTAGTAACAGTAGATATAGTGATCTAGTCTGTAGTGTTCCTTGAAATCAACTCTTTTTATCATATATGTGCTAGAAGGCAGCGGCTGAAAGTCTTCACGTCCTGGATATGACGTTAAACTCTATCTGATGGTAAAATTCCAATTCTGAACTCTGAGGAATGTGGAGTGCTTTTCATCCCATATCTTTACCGCCCTGTCGGCTGGGGCGTTAGAATGCACCGACTGCACCTCTGCAGAGGAGTAAGACTCCCCAATAGGGCCACCTGTTGGCCGTGGTGGCGACCCGTGATGCTTAAGGATAGAACCAGGTGGATGAGCAGTTCATGACTTCAATACTCCACTTTGGCCCTATCTTGGGCTAGACGGGCGGTCGGAGAGGCCCCTCCGATCAATCGGCTGGTCATGTCAAGCCCTAGCACCTATATGCCCTTATGGCAAGTCCCAACCCCTTTTTATCATATGGGTGCTAGAAGGCGGTGGCTGCGGGTCTACATGTCCTGGGAATGACGTTAAACTCTATCTGATGGTGACGTTCCAGTTTTGGAGGCTTGGGGAATAGGGAGCACCCCTTCATCACCATTGTTCCCTGGTCCACTCTGACTCGGAGTGGTAGTACCTGTTAGGGTCCCATCTATGGGTTAAATAGAAAAATGTATTTAGAGAAAAAATTGTATTATCCATTAAGAATTGATTTATTTCAAAACTTTATCGGCATTAAATGACCACTGATGTTGATATGCCGTAAAACAAAACCAAAACAAAAAACCATATCTTTAATGCATTTAAAACCCTGAAATATGTTATATATCTCGAAGAAATAACAATTTTATATATATATGGTAGGAATAATTTGCATAGTGATTTTAACAAAACTAGGTTTAATAAATAATTATTCGCTGTTACTGACTTCTAATACGATCATGTTATTTTCAATCGTATTAAAAGCAATTTTTCTGAATGTTTGAGCTGAGGCTTGGTGATTAGTATTATCTGCGTAATTCGGACTATTGCTCCCAGTTCGAAAAGAAGGTTCCTTAATCCGAGAAGATTCCCGAGTCCGACAAGAATACCTGAAGAAGGCCGGAGGGCACATCGGCCGAAACGTTGTACAGATAACAATGAAGATTAGGACAATAGTCCGAATAACTCAGATAGTATTAAAAGCAATCCTATATATATAATTTTATATAGAAATCAATTTAAATAATATTAGAATTGGTGGAATATTGTTATATTCGTTCTTATTTAGTTTCGTTAGTCTTTCTAATTTAATATAATATTCCTTAATTGTACGACAGTTATCATCTTGCAAACCCCCTGGTTAAAAATGACACCGTCCAAATCGTCCAAGATGAAAGGCAAAATTTAAATCCTGATTATCTGGTGTGCTTATCCACCGTATTCTTATTTCTTATGAATGTTGTCCCCTCAGTTAAAGAATGGACTATTCGTTTTTAATTATAATGAAAGAAAGGGAAGAAAAAGGACTTCTGGCCTTGTGCCACATCTAAGCTAAGCTTAGTAAATAAGTAGGGCCTCTCATGTGATGTAATGGTTAGCAAGCTAGATTAGTAAATCATTGTTAGTGAGTTCGATTCTCACTGGGTGCCCCATTCTTCTGGCCTTGTGCCGCATCTAAGCTAAGCTTAGTAAATAACTATACTCACACACTCCGGGCACCTCAGTGGTGTAATGGTTAGCAAGCTAGATTCGCAAACCCTTGTTAATGAGTTGATTCTCACTGGGTGCCCCATACTTTTGGCCTTGTGTCGCATCTAAGCTAAGCTTAGTAAATAACTAGGCCTCTCATGTGGTGTAATGGTTAGCAAGCTAGATTCGCAAACCCTTGTTAATGAGTTCGATTCTCACTGGGTGTCCATACTTTTTGCCTTGTGCCGTAAGCTCTTAGTAAATAACTATATACGTAAACAATAATGAGCCTGTGTAAAAAAAAATAATATAAAGATTTCTTCTCTGAAGAAAAAGGGAACCCTTTTTGTATTCTGTATTTCACATAGAAAACCTTTTAGAGACCATTTGAAAAAATATTTTGCTGAGAGAGCTCTCCTCATGGCCTTTTTTTTTTTTTTTTTTCTTTTCTTTTTTTCTTTTTTTTTTTTTTTCAGTTTTTTTATTCTTCATCCTCATAATATTTTTTCAAACTCTCTTTCTCTTCCTCCCATCGTTTGACAATGAAATTATTCATATTTAGCGCACACATTAGTCACTGTCTTAAAAGCTTCACTGTGGAAATTAATCAGATATTCCAAAGTTGAGTCACGTCGTTTTACACCTACACATGAATCACCGGAGGCACCCTTAGCATAACGGTTATTGTCATCCAAAATGTATGTTTTTTTTTCTTTTTTTCAAGCCATCAGAGTTACAGAAATATAATAAAATATACTAGAGGACCTGTGGATATACCACAGTAAGTCGTCCTCGTCGGGCGGCCTAATGTCGGTATCAGCCAAACAGCAAGGGAGTCTATCCCCTTTTCACTAGCGCTCGACCAAGGAGATTATTTTTAGTGACTGAGGTGAAGCGCCACACCTGGCATCAGCTCCTCACTTTACCGCACAGATCCATGTGCTACTCATACGCGTTAACGGGGGTCGGTATCGAACCATTAACCTTGTGATTCCTAGCCGAATCCTCTACCGACTGAGCTTAGCCGGGTAATTTAATTATTACAATATTTGATATGTTTATTTAAGAGCTATTGTAAATTGTTCAATATGTAGAGTAAAAAAAGTCGTTGGAGTGGCCTAAAGTCGGTATCAGCCAATCAGCGAGGGAGTATCGAACTAGGAACCTTGTGGTTTCTAGCCAAACGTTCTACCGACTGAAAAAGTATGATAATCTTGATTTAACTCTTTCTCTTTTTTCTTTCTTTCTTCCTTATTTCATCTTTTCATGTTCGATTGAAACAGATTAATGTTATCGCTTCCATGTGCCCACCCCTCTCTCTATCTTTCCTCTACTCTCTTTCTTATATTTTTTAAATAAAAATATACTAGCAGGACCTATGGATATACCACAGTATGATAATTTTATTATTACAATGTTTTGATATATTTATTTAAGAACTATTGTAAAATAGTTCAATATGTAAAAGTAAAATAATCTTGATTTAACTCTCTCACTTTCTTTCTTTCTTTCCTTATTTTCAACGTTTCATGTTCGATGGAAACAGATTAGCGTTATTGCTTCCATGTGCCAACCCCATCTCTATCTTTCCTCTACTCTCTTTCTTTCTTATTATATTTTTCTGTGTATTATGTCCTTTTTCTTCCCTTTCTTTCTTTGTAATAAAAAGGAAATAAAGCTGAGGGACGATACTCATAAGAAATTTAAATTCAGAGTATTCCTACTCCTAGGCTGGTTGCATAATCAAGGTTAAAAGCCCAGTCTATCCAAATATTTACCCATACCTGGAAGGAGAGTAGTTGGATACATACCTTTCCCAAGGGTATTAGCGTTATGTGAATTGCAACAGCCTCGTTCAGGGATTTGACCTCGGTCGACGAGTCTATTTCCTACGTCGATAACCCTAAAACCACGTGTCAACACTTAATACCATTATGCACCGTTTAAAAGCTTCACCGCGGAATTATTCAGATATTCCAAAGCTGAGTCAGGTTTCCTTTCACCTACAAATAAAGCACCGGAGGCTCGCTTGTGTAACGGTTATTGACATCTAAAATGGAAATAATGATAAGAATTCAAATAAGTTCGCTCTAATACCACTGGTAAAGGCGTGACTTCACCTCCTTTTTCTCCCTCGGATATGAGTAAATATCAGGGCAGATTTTGCCCTCCTCAAAAGGGCAGCCGTTCTAAGAGAAGGAATATTTTAAAGAATAAATATTTACCTGCATATCACTCTATTTATTTCGTATTATATAGAGTTTTTTGATCTCGGGTCTGCGAATCCATTTCCTTTCCTTTTAACCATTACACCACACGTTCAAACTCTTGAATTCAAGCCAGTAAAACTTCGAAAAAATTGACCTTGTGCCACATGAAACTCGGAGGCTCGCTTCGTGTAACGGTTATTGACATCCAAAATAGAATTGATGAGCCGAATTCAAATCAAAGACATGAACACATCTTCTTTTTCTCCTTCAGGTATGGGTAAATAGTAGGGCAGATTTTGCCGCTTATAAAAGGGCAACGGTTTAGAAGAAAGAATACTCTTTTGAATAAATTTCGCTTGCGTATCACTCTATTTGTATTATATACATTTTCGGGGGGTTTTTCTTAATTTTTATTGTTATACTAGAAGTGGCTATCCGGCGTCGCCTGGGTAAATTATATAACGGCAAATTGCCCTATATTTTTACCATATGAGGGAAAAAGAAGATGGGTTCATTGCTTTGATTTGAATTCGGGTCATCAATTCTATTTTGGATGTCAATAACCGTTACACGAAGCGAGCCTCCGAGGTTTCATTGGCACAAGGTCAATTTTCGGAAGTTTTTAGCTGGCTTGAATTTCAAGAGTTTGAACGTGCGGTGTAATGGTTTTTACAAAAGGAAAGAATGGATTCGCAGACCGAGATCAAACTCTATATAATCGAAATAATAAGTGATATGCAGGTAATATTTATTCTTTAAATATTCTTCTCTTAGAACGGCTGCCCTTTTGTGGAGGGCAAAATCTGCCTGATATTTACTCATACTCGAGGGGAGAAAAGGAAGGTGAATTCATGCCTTTACCAGTGGTATTAGAACGAAGCTATTTGAATTCTGATCATTTATTTCTTTTAGATGTCAATAACCGTTACACGAAGCGAGCCTCCGGTGCTTTATTTGTAGGTGTAAGGAAACCTGACTCAGCTTTGGAATATCTTATTGATTCTCGCGTGAAGCATTTCAACAGTGTATAATGTGTATTTATTAGGAGGCACATGGTGTATGGTTAGAGTTGTTAAAAATGGACTCGTCGACCCGAGTTCAAATCCTGGACGAATCGGTTTGCATCTTCAGATAGCGCTAATACCTTGGGAATGCATCAACTAATCTCCCTCAGCTATGAGTAAATAGCAGGACAGACTGAGCTCTTTAACCTTGGCTAGGCAACCGGTCTAAGAGAAGTAAAACTCTGAATTACACGCTGCTAAACTCGCTTAAAAATTGATCCTGTGTCACATCCTCATCGTGCTGTAGGGTTGGGTAAAATATATACAATTATTTCCTTCTCTTTCTCACACTACCCTGTCGGTTGAGGCTATATATATTTACCACCTACACACGAGCAGGATGCGACACAAGGTCAATTTCTAAAGCGGAGTTTAACAAGGTTTGAATTCAGAGATTTCCTCTCCTTGACTGATTACCTAGCCTTGGTTAAAGAGCCAGTCTACCTGCTATTTACCATACCTGGAAGGAGCATTGGATTCATACCTTTCCAAGGTTATTTGTTCATGGGAAATGCAAACAGCTTCGTCAGGAATTGAACTCGGGTCGACGAGTCCATTTCCTACGACTCAAACCATTACACCACGCGCCTCCACGGTGCCGGTTTGGGGTGTAGAATACGCCGATGCGCTTTTTACAGAGGGGTATAATTCCTCATTAGCCATGGTTGGCCGTTTGTGGTGAGCCCGTTCATTCTTAGGATGGAATCCTGGTGGCTGAACAGTCCTGATATGCAACACTCAACTTTGTCCCATTCTTTGGTGCTAGACGGGTGGTCGGAGAGTCCCCTCTGATTAATCGGCTGGTCAGGCAACGCCATAATACCTATATGATTGTCCCGACCTATTGGGCTTATGGCAAGCCAACTCTTTGTTATCATATGTGCTAGAAGATAGTGGCTGAGGGTCTTAGTGGCCTTTGTATGCCGTTAAACTGCATCTAGTGGTGAAATTCTAATTCTAGAGATCTGAAGAGTGTGGATTACCTTTTCATTACTTACAGGTCCACTCTGACCCGGAAGTGGTAGTCCTGTTTATGGTCCATCCATGTTTAAACCCAATAAAATGTTTTTAAAAAGTTCTGTTTAAGATAAATTGAGTTTAAATATTTAAAAATTGAATCCCATGTTATGGATTAAATAGAAACATGAGTTTATAAACAATTGTATTATCCATTAGAATTGATTTATTTCAAAACTTTTATCGGCATAAATGACAACTGAGGTTGATATGCTGTAACAAAACAAAACAAACCAAACCAAAATTGAATACCCATCAAGAATAAATAAAACAAAACGTTGGTGTGCCGGTACTCTGTTGTCGTTGCTTTATTCTGGACTCTTGGTTTCATGGTGTTGCGCCAGGTGACTTCAGACATAAACAGACGCTAATTCTTTTACATTAAAACTTGAATGAATAATATAAGAAAAATAAAAATCTATTAATCAATAGTATTAATGTATCAGTTTTGGCATTGGCATTGCAGTCTCGAGAAGATATATACTTTCTCGTGCCCTGAAGTTACAGTGTTTGCTGTGACTGTGAAGGCCACGTTCGAAAACAGCCCGACACAATCGTCGTATGTGAAGGCTGCCCCTAAATATCTTGGTGTGCCAGTACAAACGTATTGGTATAAAATAACCAACAGGGGTTGACATGCCGTAAATCCCACCAACCGACCAACCGACGCAACATTTTGATTTAGCAGATTTTTGGTTTGGTTTGTTCTACGGCATATCAACCTGGTGGGTCATTTAAATGCGACTAAGTTTGAAATAAAATCATTCTTATGGATAATCAAATTTTGTATATAATCATGTTTTTCTATTAACTATAAATAGGACTCGAACAGATACTACAACTCGGGTCAGAGTGGACCAGGGAGCAATGGTGATGAATGGTGCTCTACATTCTCAATCCAAAACTGGAACGTCACACATCAGATAGAGTTTAACGTCATTCCCAGACAGTAGACCCTCAGACACGCTTCTAACACCAATGATAAAAGGGACTGGGGCTTGGCATAAGGGCAATAGGTTGTGGCAATTATATAGGTGCTAGGGCTTGACATGGCAGCCGATTGATAATCTAAGCATTTGGCGGTCGCATCCACAGGTCAACAGGTGACCCCCATTGGGGGAGTTTTACCCTCTGCAGAGGTGCAGTCGGTGCATTCTAACGCTCCAGGGCAGTGACTTAGCAGAATTGTCATTACATTTAATCATTGATTTCTGTTTTCTTCATCCAGATTTCTTAATATGGCATGGATCTTCTTTTTTTTTAAACTTTTTACGAAATATTGATTTTCAGTATTAGGATTAGACGCTGGTTTTTTGCGGGGGGTGTTTTTGCGAGGGAGGTGAGGGGCGTTGCGGGGGGTGAGTAAACTGGACAGTTTATTACTCCGAATCCGAATATCGGTCAAACGATCGATAACAGAGAGATAATGAATTGACCAGTTCGAAGAATTTAATCTGAATTCAAATCTGCTGTCTGATCTCAAATATCTGAGTTATGAAGATCGAATGTTGAACCGTCTTCAAGTAAAATCAACATGTGATTTTAGCGTGGGAAAAAACATCCAGCGCGTTCTGCAGTTTCGCCAGCTAAACGACTCAACCCGTTGTTTGTAGATTTTTTCGGTAATCTTGAACTGAAGTGGCTAAATTCTACTATAATTGTACTTACACAAAAGAGTTTTTTTAATTTACATTTTACTTTTCGATTTTCGGTCTTTATTTTCTAACAGGAAAGCTCCTTGAATTTTTCTCTCTTCTATTCACCCTCTAAGGAGGGGGGGATCAAATTAAATGACCTGAAAAAGTTAGAATGTTTTGAAATAAAATAACAATCATTATAAATCATTCATTGATAATCACATTAAATCTGATTTTTGGTAATTTTTTCATTGGGGCGGGGTAAATTTATTTTTGAGCAAATCGGATTTTGACGCCGACTTTGACAGTGCTATATAAAATGGGATTTAAACTGATGAACAATGAGAGTGAACTCTTGATCCTTTTTCAGGAGAGAAGCATGTAACATGGCAGCCATTTTGATTCAACGGTAATTTCACGGAGAAAATACGACGCTTTTCAAATTCTTTTTTAAGTAATGCTTTTAACGTCAAAATATCATAAAAGTTCTTTTAGTAACAGTTAATTTCATTTCAAATATAATACACTTTTATGGTAGGAATTTAGTCACTTAAATTCAAGATTACTTTATTTTCATACTGTTAAAATTCTGGTTACCATTTTTAGGAATTTAATTCTTTTCTGTGATAAATCCAAGTAGGTATTGAGTTTGTGTTCATTTTAATTCTTGTGATCCTAGTCTGTAGTGTTCCTTGAATACTAGTTAGAAAAGACTTTAGTATCAGTAGATACTCCTGTAATTTAAGTTCGTTGTGTTTCTTGGTATAAAAGAGTGTAATATTAGTAGATCTTGTAACCCTAGTCTGTAGTGTTCCTTGAATCCTAGGTAGAAAGAGTGTAGTATCAGTAGATCTCCTTGTAATTAGTCTGTAGTGTTCCTTGAAATCCTAGGTAGAAAAGAGTGTAGTATCAGTACTTGTATTCTTAGTCCGTAGTGTTTTTGGTAGAAAGAGTCTAGTATCAATAGATCTCCTTGTAATCTTTATAGTGTTCCTTGAAATCCTTGTAATAAAGAGTCTAGTAACAGTAGATATAGTGATCTTAGGTCTGTAGTGTTCTTGAAATCACTCTTTTTATCATATATGTGCTAGAAAGGCAGCGGCTGAAAGTCTTCACGTCCTGGATATGACGTTAAACTCTATCTGATGGTAAAATTCCAATTCTGAACTCTGAGGAATGTGGAGTAGCTTTTCATCCCATATCTTTTACGCCCTGTCGGCTGGGGCGTTAGAATGCACCGACTGCACCTCTGCAGAGAGAGTAAGACTCCCAATAGGGACCTGTTGGCCGTGGGTGGCGACCCGTGATGCTTAAGGATAGAACCAGGTGGATGAGCAGTTCATGACTTGCAATACTCCACTTTGGCCTATCTTGGGCTAGACGGGCGTCGGAGGGCCTCCGTCAATCGGCTGGTCATGTCAAGCCCTAGCACCTATATGCCTTATGGCAAGTCCGTCACCCTTTTTATCATATGGGTGCTAGAAGGCGGTGGCTGCGGGTCTACATGTCTGGGAATGACGTTAAACTCTATCTGATGGTGAGGTTCCAGTTTTGGAGGCTTGGGAATAGGGAGCCACCCTTCATCACCATTGTTCCTGGTCACTCTGACTCGGAGTGGTAGTACCTGTTAGGGTCCATCTATGGGTTAAATAGAAAAATGTATTAGAGAAAAAATTGTATTAATCCATTAAGAATTGATTTATTTCAAAACTTTATCGGCATTAAATACATCACTGATGTTGATATGCCCGTAAAACAAAACAAAAAAAACCATATCTTTAATGCATTTAAACCCTGAAATATGTGTTATATATCTCGAAGAAATAAAATTTATTATATATTGGTAGGAAATTTGCATAGTGATTTTAACAAAACTAGGTTTAATAAATATTATTCGCTGTTTCTGACTTCTAATACGATCATGTTATTTTCAATCGTATTAAAGCAATTTTTCTGAATGTTTGAGCTGAGGCTTGGTGATTAGTATTATCTGCGTAATTCGGACTATTGCTCCCAGTTCGAAAAGAAGGTTCCTTAATCGAGAAGATTCCCGAGTCCGACAAGAATACCTGAAGAAGCCGGAGGGCAACTCGGCCGAAACGTTGTACGATAACAATGAAGATTAGGACAATAGTCGAATAACTCAGATAGTATTTAAAAGCAATCCTATATATATAATTTTATATAGAAATCAATTTAAAATGATATTAGAATTGTGGAATATTTGTTATATTCGTTCTTATTTAGTTTTCGTTAGTCTTTCTATTTATATAATATTCCTTAATTGTACGACAGTTATCATCTTGCAAACCCCTGGTTAAAAATGACACCGTCAAATCGTCCAAGATGAAAGGCAAAATTTAAATCCTGATTATCTGGTGGTGCTTATCACCGTAATTCTTATTTCTTATGAATGTTGTCTCCCAGCTTAAAGATGGACTATTCGTTTTTATTATATGAAGAAAGGGAAGAGAAAAGACTGTCTGGCCTTGTGCCACATCTAAGCTAGCTTAGTAAATAGATTGGCCTCGTCATGTGATGTAAGGAATCTTTGACTATTTGAAATATGCAGATTATCCTATTGAGTCTTTATTATTACCTGCTTGAATAAAATATGCCTAGTTATTCTATTTTATTTTCTTTATAGAAATAGGTGAAAAAAAAACAAAATCAATGCTCTTCTTTCTTGCATTCCTGGGGTCATAGGATGTGTGTTTTATAGGATTAATATACAAAACATGACACTTTCCTACGGGGAAAAAAGACATGAAAACAATGCATTTCCTATCTTCCAAAGTTGAGAATATTCATTTTGAAAGCCGAAAACAAAAATACATCACTCTAACAAAGCTTTCTTGAAGGTATGTTTATTCTATGAGAAGCTTGTTTGGATTCCCTATTTCGAACAAAAAAAAGTTTTTTTCCAAATTTCTTTTTTTTATTTACACCGGCCATCGATAGCGTATCCTTAAAAATGTCTAATTCTTTGAATATTCATAAATGAAATGTCCCTTTAGATACATTTAAGCTTTATAATTCAAATTAGAAACAAACATTGGATGTGATCATAGTTAGGCGGTGGGCAATGCAAGAACAGCATTTAAATGTAATAAACACAATTAGGTAAATACAACACATTTATTTATCTTAATTTTTTTTAGATGAGACTCGATAATTTGGATCATTTGGATTATTCGGGCTATTGTCATCTTATTGTTAACTACACAACGTTTGGGCCGATATACTCCCCGGCCTTCTTCGGGTGTTTCTTGTCGATCTCGGGAACCTTCTCGGACTCGGGAACCTTCTTGTCGAAATCTGAAGATCTTCATGTCGTCCGAAGAGAAGGTTCCGAGTTCGACAAGAAACACCTGAAGGCCAGAGGGCACATCGGCCAAAACGTTGTGTAGATAGCAATAAGGATGAGGACAATAGCCGGAATAATCCAAATAATCCAAATTATCAAGTCTCATCTCAAAAATCTAACACGACACACCTTAAGAAGACTGCAGGGCATATCGGCTGAAATGTTGTGTAGATAGTAATAAAGATGAGAACAATAGTCATAATAATTCAAATAATACAACACATTTAATTTTATTTTGATTTTTCGGTCTGTTGTCCTCAACTTTATTGGGAAATACACTTACACTATAAAGATGAGGACAACAGTCTGAAAAATCAAAATAATACATATCGTCAAGCCTCATCTCAAAAATTCAGACAAACACATTGAACATTTCTATAAGAGGACCAAAAATATGTCATTACTTAGTTTGGTTTGTTTTGTTTTACGGCATGTCAACCTTAGTGGGTCATTTAATGCCGATTAAGTTTAGAAAAATGTATTTATAAAAAAATGGTATTATCCATTAAGAATTGATTTATTTCAAAACTTTATTGGCATTAAGTGACCCACAGGGGTTGATATGCCGTAAAACAAAACAAACAAAGCAAACATTAATGGATACACAATTTTTTTTATAAATATTTTTTTCTATTTAACCCATAGATGGGACACTAACAGGTACTACCACTCCAGGTCAGAGTGGACCAGGGAGCAATGGTGATGAAGGGGTACTCCACATTCCCCAAACCTTCACAACTGGAACCTCACCATCAGATAGAGTTTAACGTCATTCCCACGACATGTAGACCCTCAGTCAACGCATTCTAGCACCCATATGATAAAAAGGTTTGGGGCATGCCATAAGGGCAATAGGGTTGGGGCAATCATATAGGTGCTAGGGCTTGACGTGACCAGCCGATTGATCGGAGGAGTTCGACCGACCGATGCTCCATACTTTTAACCTTGTGTCACACCCTACCCGCGGGGAATGGGTTGGGTAAATTAGGCGTTCCATCGTGGTTTAATGGTTAGCAAGCTAGTCTCGCCGATCCATTACTACTAAAAAGTGAGTTCGATCCTTGCTGGATGCTCCATACTTTTAACCTTGTGTCACATCCTACCCGCGGCGAATGGGTTGGGTAAATAACTACTGCCAAAATAGATTGATTTCTCTTCTAATGGTTCTCTATAATCCCCGTTAAAATGACAATGAAAATCTTTAAAATATTATTGTTTTTTGGGGGGTGGGGGTGTTGTTTTTTTTGGAGGGGCGGGTTTGGGAGGGGTGAAGGGTTCCCTTTTTTATTTTGACGCTTATTTCTCCCATTCATTAGTGCCAACTTTCGATTTCTTAAAATGATGGATGGCTTTAAATAAAATAAAGAATTACGTACATATATATATATATATATATATATATATATTATATATATATACACTCTTGTATGTATTTACTAACCCCTAAATGCAAGCAGAATGTGGCACAAGGTCAATTATTTTTCGAAGTTTTACTGGCTTGAATTCAAGAGTTTGAATGCGTGGTGTAATGGTTACAGTCGTAGGAAATGGATTCGCAGACCCGAGTTCAAAACTCTATATAATACAAAATAAATAGAGTGATATGCAGGCAAAGATTTATTCTTTCGAATATTCTTTCTTCTAGACCGGTTGCCCTTTTATAAACGGCCAAATCTGCCCTACTATTTACCCATACCTGAAGGAGAAAAAGAAGATGGGTTCATGCCTTTGATTTGAATTCGGGTCATCAATTCTATTTTGGATGTCAATAACCGTTACACGAAGCGAGCCTCCGAGGTTTCATGTGGCACAAGGTCAATTTTTTCGAAGTTTTACTGGCTTGAATTCAAGAGTTTGAACGTGTGGTGTAATGGTTAAAAAGGAAAGGAAATGGATTCGCAGACCCGAGATCAAAACTCTATATAATACGAAATAAATAGAGTGATATGCAGGTAAATATTTATTCTTTAAAATATTCCTTCTCTTAGAACGGCTGCCCTTTTGTGGAGGGCAAAATCTGCCCTGATATTTACTCATATCCGAGGGAGAAAAAGGAGGTGAATTCATGCCTTTACCAGTGGTATTAGAACGAAGCTATTTGAATTCTGATCATTTATTTCATTTTAGATGTCAATAACCGTTACACGAAGCGAGCCTCCGGTGCTTTATTTGTAGGTGTAAGGAAACCTGACTCAGCTTTGGAATATCTTATTGATTCTCGCGGTGAAGCATTTCAACAGTGTATAATGTGTATTATTAGGAGGCACATGGTGTAATGGTTAGAGTTGTTAAAAATGGACTCGTCGACCCGAGTTCAAATCCTGGACGAATCGGTTTGCATCTTCAGATAGCGCTAATACCCTTGGGAAATGCATCCAACTAATCTCCCTCCAGCTATGAGTAAATAGCAGGACAGACTGAGCTCTTTAACCTTGGCTAGGCAACCGGTCTAAGAGAAGTAAAACTCTGAATTACACCCTGCTAAACTCCGCTAAAAATTGATCCTGTGTCACATCCTCATCGTGCTGTAGGGTTGGGTAAATATATACACATTCTATTTCTTCCCTCTTTCTCCACTACCCTGTCGGTTGAGGCTATATATATTTACCCAACCCCTGCACACGAGCAGGATGCGACACAAGGTCAATTTCTAAAGCGGAGTTTAACAGGTTTGAATTCAGAGATTTCCTTCTCCTTGACTGATTACCTAGCCTTGGTTAAAGAGCCCAGTCTACCCTGCTATTTACCCATACCTGGAAGGAGCATTGGATTCATACCTTTCCCAAGGTTATTTGTTCCATGGGAAATGCAAACAGCTTCGTCCAGGAATTGAACTCGGGTCGACGAGTCCATTTCCTACGACTCAAACCATTACACCACGCGCCTCCACGGTGCCGGTTGGGGTTGTAGAATACGCCGACTGCGCTTTTACAGAGGGGTATAATTCCCTCAATTAGGCCACTTGTTGGCCGTTTGTGGTGACCCGTTATTCTTAAGGATGGAATCCTGGTGGCTGAACAGTCCCTGATATGCAACACTCAACTTTGTCCCATTCTTTGGTGCTAGACGGGTGGTCGGAGAGTCCCCCTCTGATTAATCGGCTGGTCAGGCCAACCCATAATACCTATATGATTGTCCCGACCCTATTGGGCTTATGGCAAAGCCCAACTCTTTGTATCATATATGTGCTAGAAGATAGTGGCTGAGGGTCTTAGTGGCCTTTGTATGCCGTTAAACTGCATCTAGTGGTGAAATTCTAATTCTAGAGATCTGAAGAGTGTGGATTACCTTTTCATTACTTACAGGTCCACTCTGACCCGGAGTGGTAGTACCTGTTATGGTCCCATCCATGGTTTAAACCCAAATAAAATGTTTTTAAAAAGTTCTGTTTAAGATAAATTGAGTTTAAATATTTAAAAATTGAATACCCATTTATGGATTAAATAGAAAACATGAGTTTATAAACAATTGTATTATCCATTAAGAATTGATTTATTTCAAAACTTTATCGGCATTAAATGACCAACTGAGGTTGATATGCTGTAAAACAAAACAAAACAAACCAAACCAAAAATTGAATACCCATCAAGAATAAATAAAACAAAACGTTGGTGTGCCGGTACTCTGTTGTCGTTGCTTTATTCTGGACCTCTTGGTTTCATGGTGTTGCGCCAGGGTGACTTCAGACATAAACAGACCGCTAATACTTTTACATTTAAAACTTGAATGAATAATATAAGAAAAATAAAAACTCTATAATCAATAGTATTAATGTATCAGTTTTGGCATTGGCATTGCAGTCTCGGAAGAATATATATTTCTCGTGCCCCTGAAGTTACAGTGTTTGCTGTGACTGTGAAGGCCAACGTTCGAAAAACAGGCCCGACCACATACGTCGTATGTGAAGGCTGCCCCTAAATATCTTGGTGTGCCAGTACAAAACGTATTGGGTATAAAATAACCCAACAGGGGTTGACATGCCGTAAAATCCAACCAACCGACCAACCGACCAACATTTTGATTTAGCAGATTTTTTGGTTTGGTTTGTTCTACGGCATATCAACCTCGGTGGGTCATTTAATGCCGACTAAGTTTTGAAATAAAATCATTCTTAATGGATAATCAAATTTTGTATATAAACTCATGTTTTTCTATTTAACTCATAAATAGGACTCGAACAGATACTACCACTCCGGGTCAGAGTGGACCAGGGAGCAATGGTGATGAATGGTGCTCTACATTCTCAAAACCTCCAAAACTGGAACCTCACCATCAGATAGAGTTTAACGTCATTCCCAGGACATGTAGACCCTCAGACACCGCCTTCTAACACCCATATGATAAAAGGGACTGGGGCTTGGCATAAGGGCAATAGGGTTGTGGCAATTATATAGGTGCTAGGGCTTGACATGGCCAGCCGATTGATAATCCTTAAGCATTTGGCGTCGCCATCCACGGCCAACAGGTGACCCCATTGGGGGAGTTTTACCCCTCTGCAGAGGTGCAGTCGGTGCATTCTAACGCTCCAGGGCAGTGACTTAGCAGAATTGTCATTACATTTCAATCATTGATTTCTGTTTTCTTATCCAGATTTCTTAATATGGCATCGATCTTCTTTTTTTTTAACTTTTTACGAAATATTGATTTTCAGTATTAGGATTAGACGCTGGTTTTTGCGGGGGGTGTTGCGAGGGAGGTGAGGGGCGTTGCGGGGGGTGAGTAAACTGGACAGTTTATTAACTCCGAATCCGAATATCGGTCAAACCGATCGATAACCAGAGAGATAATGAATTGACCAGTTCGAAAGAATTTAATCTGATCTCAAATCTGCTGTCTGATCTCAAATATCTGAGTTATGAAGATCGAATGTTGAACCGTCTTCAAGTAAAATCAACATGTGATTTTAGCGTGGGAAAAAAACATCCAGCGCGTTCTGCAGTTTCGCCAGCTAAACGACTCAACCCCACGTTGTGTAGATTCTTTTCGGTAATCTTGAACTTGAAGTGACTAAATTCCTACTATAAAATTGTACTTACACAAAAAGAGTTTTTATTTTACATTTTACTTTTCGATTTTCGGTACTTATTTTCTAACAGGAAAGCTCCCTTGAATTTTTCTCTCTTCTATTCACACCTCTAAGGAGGGGGGGATCAAAATTAAATGACCTGAAAAAAGTTAGAATGTTTTGAAATAAAATAACCAATTCATTATAAAATTCATTCATTGATAAATCAACATTAAAATCTGATTTTTGGTAATTTTCTTCAATGGGGCGGGGGTAAATTTATTTTTGCAAAATACGGATTTTACGCCAACTTTGACAGTGCCTATATAAAATGATTTAACTGATGAAACAATGAGAGTGAACTCCCTTGATCATTTTTCAGAGAAGAAGCATGTAAACAATGGCAGCCATCTTTGATTCAACGTAATTTTCACGGAGAAAATACGACGCTTTTCAAATTCATTTTAGTACATGCTTTTAACGTCAAAATATCATAAAATGTCTTTTTAGTAACAGTTAATTTCATTTCAAATAATAACACATTTTATGGTAGGAATTTAGTCACTTAAAATTCAAGATTACTTTATTTTCATACTGTTAAAATTCTGGTTACCATTTTAGGAATTTAATTCTTCTGTTGATAAATCCAAGTAGGTATTGAGTTTGTGTTCATTTAATTCTTGTGATCCTAGTCTGTAGTGTTCCTTGAAATACTAGTTAGAAAAGACTTTAGTATCAGTAGATACTCCCTGTAATTTTAGTTCGTTGTGTTTCTTGGTATAAAAGAGTGTAATATCAGTAGATCTTGTAACCCTAGTCTGTAGTGTTCCTTGAAATCCTAGGTAGAAAAGAGTGTAGTATCAGTAGATCTCCTTGTAATCCTAGTCTGTAGTGTTCCTTGAAATCCTAGGTAGAAAAGAGTGTAGTATCAGTACTTGTATTCTTAGTCCGTAGTGTTTCTTGGTAGAAAGAGTCTAGTATCAATAGATCTCCTTGTAATCTTTATAGTGTTCCTTGAAATCCTTGTAATAAAAGAGTCTAGTAACAGTAGATATAGTGATCTTAGTCTGTAGTGTTCCTTGAAATCAACTCTTTTTATCATATATGTGCTAGAAGGCAGCGGCTGAAAGTCTTCACGTCCTGGATATGACGTTAAACTCTATCTGATGGTAAAATTCCAATTCTGAAACTCTGAGGAATGTGGAGTAGCTTTTCATCCCATATCTTTACCGCCCTGTCGGCTGGGGCGTTAGAATGCACCGACTGCACCTCTGCAGAGGAGTAAGACTCCCCCAATAGGGCCACCTGTTGGCCGTGGGTGGCGACCCGTGATGCTTAAGGATAGAACCCAGGTGGATGAGCAGTTCATGACTTGCAATACTCCACTTTGGCCCTATCTTGGGCTAGACGGGCGGTCGGAGAGGCCCCCTCCGATCAATCGGCTGGTCATGTCAAGCCCTAGCACCTATATGCCCTTATGGCAAGTCCCGACCCCTTTTTATCATATGGGTGCTAGAAGGCGGTGGCTGCGGGTCTACATGTCCTGGGAATGACGTTAAACTCTATCTGATGGTGAGGTTCCAGTTTTGGAGGCTTGGGGAATAGGGAGCACCCCTTCATCACCATTGTTCCCTGGTCCACTCTGACTCGGAGTGGTAGTACCTGTTAGGGTCCCATCTATGGGTTAAATAGAAAAATGTATTTAGAGAAAAAATTGTATTATCCATTAAGAATTGATTTATTTCAAAACTTTATCGGCATTAAATGACTCACTGATGTTGATATGCCGTAAAACAAAACCAAAACAAAAAACCATATCTTTAATGCATTTAAAACCCTGAAATATGTGTTATATATCTCGAAGAAATAACAATTTATATATATATGGTAGGAATAATTTGCATAGTGATTTTAACAAAACTAGGTTTAATAAATAATTATTCGCTGTTACTGACTTCTAATACGATCATGTTATTTTCAATCGTATTAAAAGCAATTTTTCTGAATGTTTGAGCTGAGGCTTGGTGATTAGTATTATCTGCGTAATTCGGACTATTGCTCCCAGTTCGAAAAGAAGGTTCCTTAATCCGAGAAGATTCCCGAGTCCGACAAGAAATACCTGAAGAAGGCCGGAGGGCACATCGGCCGAAACGTTGTACAGATAACAATGAAGATTAGGACAATAGTCCGAATAACTCAGATAGTATTAAAAGCAATCCTATATATATAATTTTATATAGAAATCAATTTAAATGATATTAGAATTGGTGGAATATTGTTATATTCGTTCTTATTTAGTTTCGTTAGTCTTTCTAATTTAATATAATATTCCTTAATTGTACGACAGTTATCATCTTGCAAACCCCCTGGTTAAAAATGACACCGTCCAAATCGTCCAAGATGAAAGGCAAAATTTAAATCCTGATTATCTGGTGGTGCTTATCCACCGTATTCTTATTTCTTATGAATGTTGTCCCCTCAGTTAAAGAATGGACTATTCGTTTTTATTATAATGAAAGAAAGGGAAGAAAAAGGACTTCTGGCCTTGTGCCACATCTAAGCTAAGCTTAGTAAATAAGTAGGGCCTCTCATGTGATGTAATGGTTAGCAAGCTAGATTAGTAAATCATTGTTAGTGAGTTCGATTCTCACTGGGTGCCCCATTCTTCTGGCCTTGTGCCGCATCTAAGCTAAGCTTAGTAAATAACTATACTCACACACTCCGGGCACCTCACGTGGTGTAATGGTTAGCAAGCTAGATTCGCAAACCCTTGTTAATGAGTTCGATTCTCACTGGGTGCCCCATACTTTTGGCCTTGTGTCGCATCTAAGCTAAGCTTAGTAAATAACTAGGGCCTCTCATGTGGTGTAATGGTTAGCAAGCTAGATTCGCAAACCCTTGTTAATGAGTTCGATTCTCACTGGGTGTCCCATACTTTTTGCCTTGTGCCGTATCTTAGTAAATAACTATATACGTAAACAATAATGAGCCTGTGTAAAAAAAAATAATATAAAGATTTCTTCTCTGAAGAAAAAGGGAACCCTTTTTGTATTCTGTATTTCACATAGAAAACCTTTTAGAGACCATTTGAAAAAAATATTTTGCTGAGAGAGCTCTCCTCATGGCCTTTTTTTTTTTTTTTTTTCTTTTCTTTTTTTCTTTTTTTTTTTTTTTCAGTTTTTTTATTCTTCATCCTCATAATATTTTTTCAAACTCTCTTTCTCTTCCTCCCATCGTTTTGACAATGAAATTATTCATATTTAGCGCACACATTAGTCACTGTCTTAAAAGCTTCACTGTGGAAATTAATCAGATATTCCAAAGTTGAGTCACGTCGTTTTACACCTACACATGAATCACCGGAGGCACCCTTAGCATAACGGTTATTGTCATCCAAAATGTATGTTTTTTTTTCTTTTTTTCAAGCCATCAGAGTTACAGAAATATAAATAGAAATATACTAGCAGGACCTGTGGATATACCACAGTAAGTCGTCCTCGTCGGGGCGGCCTAATGTCGGTATCAGCCAAACAGCAAGGGAGTCTATCCCCTTTTCACTAGCGCTCGACCAAGGAGATTATTTTTAGTGACTGAGGTGAAGCGCTACACCTGCCATCAGCTCCTCACTTTACCGCACAGATCCATGTGCTACTCATACGCTAAGTTAACGGGGGTCGGTATCGAACCATTAACCTTGTGATTCCTAGCCGAATCCTCTACCGACTGAGCTTAGCCGGGTAATTTAATTATTACAATATTTGATATGTTTATTTAAGAGCTATTGTAAATTGTTCAATATGTAGAGTAAAAAAAGTCGTTGGAGTGGCCTAAAGTCGGTATCAGCCAATCAGCGAGGGAGTATCGAACTAGGAACCTTGTGGTTTCTAGCCAAACGTTCTACCGACTGAAAAAGTATGATAATCTTGATTTAACTCTTTCTCTTTTTTCTTTCTTTCTTTCCTTAGTTTCATCTTTTCATGTTCGATTGAAACAGATTAATGTTATCGCTTCCATGTGCCCACCCCTCTCTCTATCTTTCCTCTACTCTCTTTCTTATATTTTTAAATAAAAATATACTAGCAGGACCTATGGATATACCACAGTATGATAATTTTATTATTACAGTGTTTGATATATTTATTTAAGAACTATTGTAAAATAGTTCAATATGTAAAAGTAAAATAATCTTGATTTAACTCTCTCACTTTCTTTCTTTCTTTCCTTATTTTCAACGTTTCATGTTCGATGGAAACAGATTAGCGTTATTGCTTCCATGTGCCAACCCCCATCTCTATCTTTCCTCTACTCTCTTTCTTTCTTATTATATTTTTCTGTGTATTATGTCCTTTTTCTTCCCTTTCTTTCTTTGTAATAAAAAGGAATGGTCCATTATTAAGCTGAGGGGACGATACTCATAAGAAATTTGAATTCAGAGTATTCCTACTCCTAGGCTGGTTGCATAATCAAGGTTAAAAAGCCCAGTCTATCCAACTATTTACCCATACCTGGAAGGAGAGTAGTTGGATACATACCTTTCCCAAGGGTATTAGCGTTATGTGAATTGCAAATAGCCTCGTTCAGGATTTGACCTCGGGTCGACGAGTCTATTTCCTACGTCGATAACCCTAAAACCACGTGTCAAAACTTAATACCTATTATGCACCGTTTAAAAGCTTCACCGCGGGAATTATTCAGATATTCCAAAGCTGAGTCAGGTTTCCTTTCACCTACAAATAAAGCACCGGAGGCTCGCTTGGTGTAACGGTTATTGACATCTAAAATGGAATAAATGATAAGAATTCAAATAAGTTCGCTCTAATACCACTGGTAAAGGCGTGACTTCACCTCCTTTTTTCCCTCGGATATGAGTAAATATCAGGGCAGATTTTGCCCTCCTCAAAAGGGCAGCCGTTCTAAGAGAAGGAATATTTTAAAGAATAAATATTTACCTGCATATCACTCTATTTATTTCGTATTATATAGAGTTTTGATCTCGGGTCTGCGAATCCATTTCCTTTCCTTTTTAACCATTACACCACACGTTCAAACTCTTGAATTCAAGCCAGTAAAACTTCGAAAAAATTGACCTTGTGCCACATGAAACCTCGGAGGCTCGCTTCGTGTAACGGTTATTGACATCCAAAATAGAATTGATGAGCCGAATTCAAATCAAAGACATGAACACATCTTCTTTTTCTCCTTCAGGTATGGGTAAATAGTAGGGCAGATTTTGCCGCTTATAAAAGGGCAACCGGTTTAGAAGAAAGAATACTCTTTTGAATAAATATTCGCTTGCGTATCACTCTATTTTGTATTATATACATTTTTCGGGGGGTTTTTCTTAATTTTATTGTTATACTAGAAGTGGCTATCCGGCGTCGCCTGGGTAAAGGGAGAGGGAGAAAGTTTTTTAAGGTCGTTATAACTGAATCATGAGTTAGATCCTCGCCGGATGCCCCATTAAAATCCTATGTAAAAAAAAAAGACTCTTCGTTGATTCGGACTGGTGGGAGTCAGAAAAAAGGTGCACACTCTGAAAAGAAAAATCAGTGTCTCCATTTAAAATGCTAAAGACAAAAAAAATCAACGCTGTTAGAATTTAAATTACATTTTTAATTGTCTTCCCGAATATTAATCAAATCTTCAAATATTTTTGCTCAACAAGCAAGATCGAGTGATAGTAAATGTGTATATATAATTTACTTTGCCGTTAATTGTTTTATTTTCATAGTTTCATCCTGACATACACACATACATACCAATTCTCCTTTATATAATGTATAGATACACACCATTTCGACCGATGCCTTCTCCGATCTTCTTCAGACGTTTCTTGTTAAACTCCAGAACCTTCTTGTTGAACTCTTGGGTTAATTTGTATATTTAGATTTCTCTCTCTCTCTCTCTCTCTCTCTCTCTCTCTCTCTCTCTCTCTCTCTCTCTCTCTCTCTCTCTCTCTCTCTTTATATATATATATATATATATATATTAGCAGCATTTTCCCCTAATAATGTTTGGTTGACGCGACAGACATTTCAACCAAACACACACATCCACACAACACACACACACACAACATATACTNATGGACACTTAGCAAGAAACGTCGTGGGTCGTGTGGGCTCTAAATCGACTCTGCTTCCTATGATCATTAAATTAACACAGCTAAATCCTTTTATTTCTGTTCCATTTTCTCTCTTACTCTCTTTACTTTTATCATATCCTTATCTATATTACTTATATAAGTAATCTATATATTTTTTTTACTACTTACTATATCTGTATATAGTATGACTATGTGGTGTGTGTGCTTGTGTGCTCGTGTGTGCTCGCTTTAACGTTGTTTAAATACTCACCTCACATTTTACGTTGCAGCTTGTCATGGCTAAGGCGGTTAACGACACTGGTTCCCGTTTCGTGATATCATGTCAGATTTCGGTCCCTGTGTCTGCGTTTCTCCTGGTCAAGGGTCGTTTCTCCCTGTGTCTAGGCCACATTGACAGAGACGTGAAACGTCGAACACGGTGTCTGTGGATTGACTTTATCATGCTCCAAAACACGGGTAGAGCTCTCTAGGGGTTGGATCCGTGTCATTTTAACTTCTTTCACTGTGGCAGCATAATGCAAGATCGTCTTCCTCGTTTTGCACTGCTTATGCATCTCTCTAGTGATTGTAAAGTATATAACAATGGTAGTGTATTTAATAGTTTATACACACCGCCCCCCCTTACGGCAGATGTCACAATGGCGCGCACGCGGCTCTACGCATTGGGTGGACGAAATCAGTCGGGTTTTGCCGCTCCTAGTCTAGATTGTCGGTAGTCTCTTTGCTGTGAGTCTAGCCACACTTCGAAGCATGACGTGAAAGCGTCGAAAGCAGCGGGTATATATTGGAATATTAATACTTTCGACCCGTGTCTCTCCATTCCTGCGGGACAACTGTTCTTGTACTTTCACCATAGGGTCTCTAAACTCCTTGGGGAAAAGTATGCATTCAACTAACTGTCCTTTCTGCAGCTTATGGGTTAGGATAGTTGGGCAGCTCTGTGGCTCTTAAAACGCCTTGTCTAGTGGCAGACTTAGCTTCCTAGGATCTGTGCGGTAAAGTGGGAATCGTTGGGCCCGATAGTTGGTGGCGCTCCACCCTCACTCAAAATCAATCTCTCGTGTAGTCTTCGCATACAGTGATAGACTCTCTCTAGCTGAGTTCCGGCTGATACCGATACCTACAAGACACTTCCGCCAGAGGTTTTACTTTCTCATTTTGAGTAAACCTTTGAACAAAAGCAACATCCCTGTCCGGTACTTGGTGCGCTTCTAGATTTACCTACTGAGGCTTCGTTACACCGGTCTGGGACCACCTGTTGGCGTGGGCAGCCGAGCTGAGAGTTCCTTTCAAGAGATGGATACTAATCTCTTGGTGGTTGAAGATAATCCACGGTATCTATGCATACAGCTTATTTCACTATTGGTTGTTATTTAGGCTAGACCGGCTGGATCGAAGATGGATCCCCTTTGAGCTCAATCTAGAAAAGCTACCTATGATTGTCTGATGCCTTGTTTACTCATGGCACCTCTTTTTATCTTATGTGCTTAGAGGCGGGTGGCTGAAGGGTCCTAGTGTCCTGGTGTATGACGTTAACTCTGATGGTAAGTCAAATTCTGGAAGCTCTGGGGAAATATGGTTAGATACACACGCTCCTTCATGACCGCCCATCTATCTCGCCCATGTTCACTCTATTGATTATATTTGATATATAGAGCCCGGGGTGCCTGGCACCAACGTTGCAGGGAGTTCCTCTTTACGCATTTATAGACTAATCGAGATCAGCATGGGTTTAAACCTCAAGGCCATTTAAATGAACATCCACAGAATACACTGGTTGGTTAATCGCATATTTTTAATATTCGGTTTCTTGATAATCTCCGTCAGACAGTACGTTCGCGGACTTTGCCTATTCATCTTTGATTCGGACACACCACTGCACGTGGGGCGACTGCACAGGATTTAAATGCCACATCACGCAACAACCAACAGATTCAGTACCAATCAAACATATTAAGGGACTAAGGACGAACCGCCAATGTCATTGCTTCCTTCACTATAACGTTAGAATAGTTCGCTCTCGGACTTAGACTTTCATTTACCACAGGACTCCTCGTCTCGCCTTAGTGTGTCTTCTCTCCTTGCTCTGAAACACTCCTAAGAAACCCAATGGGCCACAACTTATAATCCGTGGCTGTGAAATCTGAAGCCAGTTAATCTGAGCGAAACATATATTGTATTTCCTGGATGTCGAGATAGTATCATATAAGTGTACTCACTAGATTAAACAGAATGAAGCTAAAAATAGTGATTAAACACACATCTGGTTTTAAAAATATTGAATATCCACAAGAATGAATAAAAAAAATACTTCAGCATAAGATAACCCAAAAAGGGTTGAACATGCCTTAAAAGCAACTATACACCCTTTATTTTTAATAGTGACCACTTACACCTATCTCTAAAATAAATGTGAGCGCAGTGTTTTCACATTTTTAAACTTTACTCTAGAGGACTGATGCCCATCATATCATACCATTTTGGAATTAGATAAAAAAGTAGCGTTGTATTGTATAAAACATAGTAAAATAGAATATAATGAATTGTGTGTTGTAATATGTTTTAATTGTTTATTTATACATATATAAAGGCAGTTGGTGTGTATGTATGTATGTATGTATGTTATATTTGGTGAAAATACGAAAATAAAACAATTAACAACAAATATAATATATATATTATATATATATATATTTTGTGTGTGTATGAACCCTCATACGTCGATAATCAACGGGAGAGTCCATTAATTATATATATATATATATATATAATATATATATATATATATAGAGAAGAGAGAGAGAGAGAGAGAGAGAGAGAGAGGAGAGCGTTCGGCTAAAAACCACAAGGTTCCTAGTTCGATACCCCACCCCGCCAACTCAGCGTATGAGTAGCACAGGGATTGTGCGGGTAAAGTAAGGAGCTGATGGTAGGTGTGGCGCTCCACTCAGACGCTAAAAAATAATCTCCTTGGTCTAGCGCTTAGTGAAAAGGGGATAGACTCTCTTGCTGCATGGCTGATGCCGACATTAGGCCGCCCCCGACGACACACACACACACACACACACACACACATATATATATATATATATATATATATAATATATATATATATATATATATATATATATATATCACCAGTTTCTTGCTTTTTTGTGAAAAAATGACTTGATTATATTAGAAGATATTTAAAAATTAAAATATACATAGAAATAGCATTGAAATTCTACTTAAAATGTCCAGTATTTGCAAATCTCAAAAGTAAACATATCAAATAGACCAGGATGTTTTACACCCATCTACCCAGTTGACGCTAGGTAGCTGCTTCTAATTTTTATTATGTTAAAGCTTTACTTTTATTTCAGTTCACCCGGTTCTAACAGTATTGTACATATGACTGGTCCCTTCGCTTGGACAATGCTTTTCTCTCTTTGCCAACAAATCCTGTTCTCTTCCCCGCTCTCAGAATGTTAGTCGGCGGGCGCTTTGAATTTTGGCGTTGGTCAGTCTTGTTTTGTCTATTTTTAGAATACGATCGTTTTTCTTTTCCCTAACAAGAATATACGGCTTTATTTTTGGCGTAATTAAATCGGGAAGTTAAATGTTTTTGAGAACGTATTAACATAAATCTATCTAAAGCTTGTTCGTACTTCAAATATTAGCACTCAATACAAAGTAAGGGGGGGGGGCGGTTCATTATTTATCAGAGGTCGCATCATTTTCTTTCTGTGATGTTTACGAATCCCTAAGTCATGCTTGTGCAAACAACTTAATTCCCCTATCGGAGAACGTAAATCAAATGATGGAATTATAAATTGATTACTCCTACATTGTTCGGGGTCCCAATGCTGAACGACACTGCCCTGCAGAATTTCTATGCAAGCCAATAATTGGAAGTCAAAAATCTTAAGCAGGGCCAAATTCGAGTTGTAGTAGTAGTCGTTAGTAGTAGTCATCGTCTTTAATTCAGAAACAACATACGCAAGTCATATAGTCACAAAGGGGTTGTTTGTTTATTTCTAGGCTCATGGGTTCTTTTTCAGAGAGAAGGAGAGAGAGGGGGTAAGTTTGTTTGTTTGTTTTGTTTTACCGCATATCAACCTCGCTGGGTCATTTAATGCCGACAAAGTTGTGAAATAAATTTATTCTTAATGCATAAATACAATTTTGTTTATAAACTCATGTTTTTCTATTTTACCCATAGATGGGACCCTAACAGATACTACGACTCCGGGTCAGAGTGGACCAGGGAGCAATGATGATGAAGGGGTGCTCCACATTCTCCAAACCTCCAGAACTGTAACCTCACCATCAGATAGAGTTTAACGTAATTCCAGGACATGTAGACCCTCAGCCACCGCCTTCTAGCACCCATATGATAAGAATGATTGGGGATTGCCATAAGGGCAATAGGGTTGGGGCAATCATATAGGTGCTAGGGCTTGACGTAGCCAGCCGATTGATCGGAGGGGGTCTCTCCGACCGTATAGCCCAAGAAAAGCCTAAAGTGGAATATTGCAAATCATGGATTGCTTAGCCACCTTGGTTCTATCCTTAAGCATCCCGGGTCTCCACCCACGGCCAACAGGTGGCCCCATTGGGGGAGTCTTACCCCTCTGCAGAGGGACAGTCGGTGTATTCTAATGTCTCAGCCCACAGGGCGGTGAGAAAGAGGGTAAGGTCAAATTATTCTATCGTAAACCATGTCCGGTACCACTATGCGAAACACATCACGGGGACCCGAGAAACTACGTCTTCCCCTTACGAAGGCCCAGCCGAAAAAAGACCAATTTTTCTCTTCTTTCGTTTGTCGTCTCGGGGTTGCGAGGGTCACATCCACTTGCTCTCCTCTGCAGAAACTAAGACTTCCGGTTTTATTTTTAACTTTAGTTTCGGGGTCATTGGTCAGTCAATAGCTGCCCCTCCCCATTGAGTGTTTACTCTTCCAAACTTTAACCTCTCTTTTTTGTTATTTCTTTTTCTTTTCTTTCTCCAGAAATCCGTTTTCTTTTCAATCCCCAAATTCCCCGTAGACCATAATAATTACGCTACAGCGCCACTCCGGTGATTTCGTTATATCAAGGACAGTAATAATATAGTTTGCTATATTCATAAGTAAAGAGTGCTCAATATCGGTGATAGAGCATACATTTAAATTAGGATATCGTAGACACAGAATCAACGACCCTTGGTCCGACGATCACACTGGCGAAAAACTATCTCTCACTAAGCGCAGTCGACTCGGTGTCTAAGATATCCTAACACATAGAAACAAATGATCTTAGATGAAAAATATAGATATTGTTTTGTATATACATTTGTATATATGCAATCTATGTATATGTATTCATATATGTATTGCACTCACACACACATACACACACACACACATACACATAAAACACACACACACACGCATATATATATATATATATATATATATATATATATATATATATATGCGAGATATAAGAGGAAATTAATCCGACACTATGTGGATAAAGGTAGACAAACACGGAAAGTTGTTCAAAATGGATGTTTATTGTAGGTAGTGATGTCGACGTTATACCGTTTTGGTCCATTAGACCTTCTTCAGGACAGTGGATTGAGTTCTTGCTTCAATCAGCAGTATGAGAACGATATCCGTTGAAGCAAGAAACTCAACCCACTGCCGTGTAGACATGTCAAAAGACCGAAACGTTATAACGTCGACATCGCTACCTACAATAACACCATCTTGTACACAACATCCGTGTTTGTTCTACCTTCTCCACACACACACAACACGCGCACCAAAAACCCTTGGAGGAATTCGTTTTACAAGCAAACTGCAGAATTAAACAATTATATACTATATATATGTTAGGACGCATGGATATGATTAAGCTGCGTATTTTATGAGATTCATATAGCTATACATCACACTCATATAATATATATATATATATATATATATATATATATATATATTATTAATGTAATGAGTGGGTGGTGTAGACTAGGTGTGGATAAGTGCTGTCGGATAACAATGTAATGTGACATTATGCGAAATGAATCCTGATGGCCACAATATGCAAGAGAAGAATCGCACAGTAAAGAAGGAAAACGAATGAGAAATGGAGTGTGGGATGAAAAATGATGAATAAATACGCAATAAAAGATAATATACAGTGATACAAACATGTCGTACATGTTACTCCGGGAATCACGACATTCATGCGATAGATTCTTGTAAAAAAATATGTTTTGCGCGCACATGCCAGTGTATGTGTCCAGGAGCAGGAGTTCGTAACAGAGGGTGGTGCCACATTCTTCATTTTGCAAATCAAAATGTTTTTAAATTTTACTTTTTGGAAATCATAATATACCCATACTTTGCAAATAATATGTTGTTATGTTTGAGAATAATTTATTTTGAAATAAAAATTTCACTCTGGATGGACGGTCAAACTCTTCCTCACTGTGATTGGAGGAATAATTTGTGCTGACACAACAGTACTCTGAATGTATGCAGACTGAACAACATTTGTGTGTTAATGTGCCGCCGGGCTACGAGGTTCAGCGAAAGGTCGAACTAAGAATCATCGGGTGGACTCAATGTTGTATTTATTAAAATTACAAATAATTGGTGGATTAAAATCAACGAGTTCTAATTAATACTTTCCTTTTTCTTTATTCATCTGCAGTTAGCCTTCATTCCTCTATTATATATACTATAGTGGCTAATTAAAACGAATATATATACATATAGACATATATATATATTATAATATACATAATATTAATAACTTCTTTGATAGATTGTTTGTGTATTTCTATGTTTTGTATTTAATGAATACTTCCAACACTTTTTGTGTGAGTAATTCGCGTGATTGTAGTCGTAGCGGTTTTCTCTACTGTTACTTGATGTCTTTCTTTCAATCTTCTCTCTCTTTTCTTTCTTTGCAATCTTCCTGTCGTGCGGCTTTAGCAAGACGCGAAAGAAAGAAAGATAGAAAAGATTGAAATGAAAGACATCAAAGTACACAGTGAAGAAAAACGTCGACATACATCACGAATGCTCCAAGTGTTTGGAGAATTGTTAATACAATAGAATAATACACAAACAATGTTATCTAAGATGTCATTTCATGAAATAAATTAATGACAGACTAGGCAGGAACGCGTACTTAACGTGAGTAACACATTCTCATAATGTCAGCATTTCTTAATACTGCACGCAACGCAACGCACGTCTCACTAGGCATTTTTGCTAGCATAGATCTAATTTTTTTAAATCTCGAAATGTGAAGTCCGAAAAAAGCTGACGAACTAGTGATTCACCTTTCATCTTGAATAGCTTATTAAAAAACAAACTTATGTCTGAGAAAACTTTTTTTTTTTTCTCTCTGGCAAAGTGCTTTTAACGTCCAACTATCTTGTCTGTAGTGAATTGTGCACTTTAATTTGTGGTTAATTTTGGACACTCACTGGTTCTTTACGGACGCACACTGTAGAATATCATAATATAGAGGTTTATAGCCTAAGTTCGACACCGTAGCTGTGGTCCGAGAGATCCAACAGAGTTATGCTGTGTATCGCAGTAGACTACAGGGTGAACTCTGATTGCGGGTAAACTAGTAAGGTAGCTGGGACATTTCTCTCTCTTCTTTGGTATTCTGTGGCGCTCGCACCTCATGAATGCCTTTAAAAGCAATCATCCTTTGTGTATCACTCCTTTTGCGCTATTGAATAGGGTGATAGTACCTCTCTTTCCTGTACTGTGAATACCGCTTGGACTTATATAGGCCGCCCCGTCGACTTTTCATACTTGTTATTGGATCTCTATATATATATACTCTATTTTTATTCTCCAAATATTAAACTCAATCTGCACTTATTGTGTGATATAAATGGAAAATCCCATATCTGACATTTAAAAGCGTGAATATAAACGTGAGGTCGGATATTAATTTCCTTCAATATGCGTTTCTTATTTTATTTCCGGTGTTAGTCTTTCTGATGGTTTGCATATATATATCTTCTATATAATTAGACGATTGTATTAGTACCTTATTTTAAAGACCACTGTGGTCGGCCGAGAGTGGCGATTTTCTTGCTAGTGTTGGTGTAACATAATTCACTTCTTGCCTAACTTGATCTAGCTCGATAAGACAAGTGTAAAAGAGTTGACTGTTATAGATATGAATCGTGTATTAATATCTTATATAGATATAAATTTGCTAGCGGGTAGTTGAATTGTTGATATTCTTGTGAGTCGGTTCACTCTGTATTGGTCTTAGTGTGTTTAATCAAATCCACGGCACTCCTTTCTTTCTTTTTATGCATTCGTTTCTCAAACTGTCCTCCCGCACAGAAATCTACTGACTTTATAAACCTTTACAATTTAAAATCAAATTCTCCAAATTTATCGAGCAGACATAGGGGGGGGATAACCCCCCACTCACTAAGCTAATCACAATATACTCGCCCAGAGTAGATCACTGAGATAATGTCGGGAATGGTGTATATCATTACACACTTACTCAATATAGAGCCTACTAAGATTTAAGCATTCAGTTCGATCAACAGATTATGTATGTTTATATATTTATGGCCAATCACTTTGCTAAGCTAAAGCATGAGATAATATACAAAATAGGTCAATTCATTAATCGGAGTTTTAAACAGTTTGATATTCAGTAACTGTTTCTCTTTACCTAGACTGACTTTACTTTTTCTAGTTCATGGAAAGAGAGAGAGAGAGAGAGAGAGAGAGACGAGAAAATGTTGATTGGTATGTATTCCTATCTCATGTTGTGTATTTCAGATAGATTGCAATGTGAATGCAAACGAGACGTGTTATAGCCAGTGAATCTATGAAGCTAACAGAGGTTTGCATACGATAATCCCAATTTCTCTATCTTCTTTATTTCCATTTCTTTTTCTCTATGCAAAAACTTCATAACCACAATCTCTACTTTGTACCATCAGACAATTCACTAATAGAATATAAGAGTGAGTGTGTGTCACATCATAGGTTTACTACTATACCAGGTCCGAATAGACTTGAGAGTAATGGCGATGAACAAGTCATATATATTTAACACTGCCCTGAGGGGTAGAATTTGAATCTCATACAACCAGAAAACTTTATTTTACACGAATGTTTCCAGACCTTCACTCGATCTGCTCTCATTTTTTCTTCTTGTCTTAATATTTATTTTCTAATACTCAGATATACCAGAAATTTTGTGTCTGAAGAGGGAAATTATCATTTTATCTTATTGTTAATTACTGTCATAAATTAGCTTTTAAACCTAATTCTCACCTGTCTGCAGTAATTTGATGCATTATTTAATTTTGATTATTAAGATATTCATTTCTGCTGCTTTAAATTAATTTTTAATATAGAAGCGTTTTTGATTGGAATGAATGACGACGTTAGATTATTATATCATGTTAATGCAATGTTAATAATTCAATTGCGATAGTTGTATGTTGTATAATTTTCCTGTGTAGCGAAATTGAAATAGAGAAATTAAAAGAGTTAAGGGGGTTTGGACGATGATTGCAGAAGAAGAATGAGATAGTACAAGGTGAAGATAGAGGAGAAGTATCGAAGTTGAGGGTGGCAGAAGAAGGGGAAAAAATAGAGGAGAAAAGGGCAAGAAAAAGATTAGAAAAGAGAAAGTAACGAAGAAGAAGATAAGAAGAAGACGAAGAGAAAGAAGAACACAACAAACAACAAAAAGAGGAAAGGAGAAGATAGAAGAAGAAAAGAGAAAACGAGTACCGGAAGAAAGCAAGAAAGAAATGGTAGAACTAGTACTAGAGAAAACAAATTATTGAGAAAAGATAAAGGGAGAGAAGAGAACAAACAACAAAGAACAGAAGATTGAAAACGCTCTGCTAGAGTATTCATTCTTATTGTCCTTCTAGGCCTGTGATAAAAATGTATGTATTACTTTTTCCATAATGTTGATAAAAAAAAAAAAGAAAATAGCAAATGTCTTCATGCACTCTGTGATAAGAATCAAGACACTCCCATGGTCGACTATGGATCTAATTGACTTGCTGGGATGTTGAAATAATGTCTGAATCTCAGTAAAAAAAAGAAAGAATTGATATAAAATGTCTATACATTCAACTAAAATAAAATATTACAATGAGATTGATCTTCACCTAATAAAAAAATAGAATAAAAATTATGATAAATTAGCAGAGTCCTGGAAGTTTCATGGAAGAAAAAAATCAAGAGGAACTTGAAGCAAGCGAAGGACTTACTCATGGAACGAAGCGAACAAGGACTTGTCTACGTGTGGTCCATTATTTAGGGGAGGTGTTGCAAGATGGCCCCAAAAAGGATCTACACTAAGAAAAGAAATCCTTTTCTTGCAGAGAGGAGAGCTAATCTATTATAATATTATTGCTCATGTCGGATTTATCTGACGCAACCTATCAGAAATGAGCCAACGGGCCCCCAAAATTAATAACACGCAGCGTCGCCTGAGACAGGAATTGCAGTAGGAACTGATGCTTTCACTCTGACTAGACCGTAATTTTGCAGAGGATACAGCTGGCGTATTTTAGCCTCCACGGATGGAAGAGGTCATTTAGTAAATAGGTTTTTATGTGGGTTGACTTGGCAGGTATATCAAACCCTTTTCGGAATCATTTAATTCCGATCAAGTCATTTAATATACGGTTTCTTACTGTACATATGTTTGCTAAAATGGGCACAATCAAAATAATTAGAAGGAGCTATTCAAGCACAAGAATGTATGATTTGTACTATATTACATACTGATTGTGATGGGTAAATTGCCACCATTTTGAATTATTAATTTTTGCTCATGTGCTTTATTATTTTTTTTCAGGTTTTGTCTTTGTGCATGGAATAGAGCCAACTGGTCACTGTTCACGGGGATAGCAGCTCCCATGGTGCAATTAACGCGCTTTAAAGAAATTTGGAAACAGCCTGTTGTACTGCTCGCATTTAAACGCGGAAGCTCCAATACAAAGATTTCAAAGAATATTTCAGTTCAATGTTGATGGCAATGTTTGGAGGGTTGTCTACCACCTTATGGCATGCCTTTGTCTTATTTAGACTTATGGTAGCCCAAACTCCCTGCAAAACATGCGTGAGTTCGACTACAAGCTGTGTATTATTATTATATTATTATTATTATTATTATTATTATTATTAATTATTATTATTATTTATCTTTTGAGTTTTCACATAAAGCATTAGCTAATGGCCTTTCCTGGAGTCTGAGCGACAAGCAAGTCTCCTCAAGGTCCTCCAGGACTCTTCTGAGTATTGGCAGATTGCAGCAGTGGCAGTGTTTTGAATGGTTTCAATCCTTCTCTGATCCAAACTTCCAAACCTTTTCCCAATCCTTTTGGGATGTTCAGAGTGCACAACTACAATTGGTATCACTTGCCGCTCATATTCATAGCTTTTTCAGTCTCTGGTAAGGTCAGGTTATTTGGTCCCATTTTTTTCATTTTCCTTTAGGTTCACCTGTGATATGCTGAACTGCAAACAATCCACAAGTTGGACAAGTTCTTCTTTTTTTGGTTTATCAACAACTAGGTCTGGTCTTCTTGCTGCGGATAAGGTGTCGTTTTTTATCCTCAAGTCCCAGAGAATTGTATGCGTTCGTTCTCAAGAACAGATTCTTTGGTTTTAATGCATATACCATTTTGTGTGGTCAAATTTAATTTTTGCATAATTCTCAGTGGATCACCTTCCAACCCACTTGTGTCTTGTTTGTATTCTCGTAGTGCTAGTGTGGCTACCATTCGCAGAGTATATAGTTTTACAGTCTCATCTTATTAACCACAAAGTCTACATTTACATTTTGTTGGTCTTATCAATTTTCGCTTTTATAATAGTTTTGTCCTAATGGCATTATTTTGTCAGCAATTATTAAATGATTCTGTTCTCTTTGAGGTTACTTTTCTTAACCATGTCAAGTCTTTCCAGTGCAACGCTTCGATTTATGTATTATTTTTATTATTAATTATTATCAAATTTAAGAAATGAATTCAAAAGTTCAGCATTAAATATATAGGAGTTAATATACCGTTAAATAAATGAAATAGAAATTGGAAGCAATCCTATGAATTGACGCAAATAAAACATAAAACTGAACACATAGAAGAATATAGTCAGGGAGGAAAAACGAAAATTGAAAGTGAAGGGGGAGAATGACAAATATTTAATATACCAGTTCAGTCGTAATCATACCAATCATTTGTTGATGGTATGATGGTAAGATTATGCTGTAACCTAAAAACAATGGGGTGAATGGTTGATGGTAAATGATGTTGACGTACTTTCCCTCGCTACCGTTGTTGGTATTCGAAACCTTGTTAAAAGTCAGAATTCCTAAGTTACAAATAGTTACACAGCTGAGAAAAGTGCTTTCTACTGTAGTGTAATTATTATGGCCTACCGGAGAATTTGGGGATTGGAAAAGAAAACGGTAATCAGATTTCTGGAGAAAGAGAGAAAAAGAAATAAGAACAAAAAAAGAGGTAAAGTTTGAAAAGAGAAACACCCAACGGAGCCAGCCATTGACCGATCAATGACTGATCGGGCTAGATTTTAAAATTAAAAACGGAAGTTCCGGTTTTGAACGGATGTGGATGTGACACTCCACCCACCGCCGGGACCACCAATGGAAGTAAAAGAAAATTCGGCCCGGCTCTTTTTCGGCCGGACCAAGGAGGGTCCGGGCGTGGTTGTTAGAGCTCCGCCGTGACTATCATCTAGGGTAGCACGAACGAACGTGATTTACGATAGAATTGCTTGACTTTTATTTTCTCACTCTCATTTCTCGAAAAAAAACCCACAGAGACCTAGAAAGAAATAAACACACCCCTTTTGTGACTATACGACTTCGTATTTGGCTCCTAATACCAACCATTACATCTTATCTATTTAAGGTTGATTAAGTTTTGAGAGTAACGTTAAAATGATGGAATTCTTAACTTCGGATTACTTGTCTTTAACGCTTTTAATTATGGTATTTATTTATTCTATTCTATTTGTTGTCTTAATTTTTCTCTATTTTAACTATGTATTTCCTAACACTACATTTCCCAGCACAAAATTGATAAAAAAATTACGTATTATGCAGTGGTCGCGACGTGAATTGGACAGGGCTAGGTCATTTTTGTCTACTGTGCAGCAACCTAGAATAACCGCATCACGTTCTTGAAGAAAGTTGGAAGTAAAGTGGATTCATATCTTTCCCAAAGAGTATTACGCTATGTAAATACAAAACGCTTTCGTTCCAGGTACAAGGTTTAATGCACCGTGGACCGGTATGGTATAAACTCTCGTTCAAATGCTACATGGCAGTCTCAACGTGAAGACCTGAGTGAATAAAAAAGCGACAGTTTTGTATCAATTTAGCGAAGTGTTAAGACGACTGATTTGGGGCTTGGATATAGCATTTGGAAGGGATACACTTAGAACAATGACTTACCTGTCAATCTTTTTTCTAATTTGTATCAAGTCACCATAGGCACCCTACCCCAGGATCCCGTTTGAAAGGACTGAATCTTTGCTTTCAAACCGTTGTCAGTAAACAAAATCAGCCGCCGATAAAAACGAAAAAGATTCGCTATCAAATTTATTCTAAAAATATTCTAAAATTCTGAAAAGGGTTAGGGTTAAGGGTTAACAGTTATTTTATAACCCTTATAAATATACTTTTTATAAACTATTTTTATTAACATCCGTAGAGGCACAATGGATATAAAATAAACGTGTCTTTCGTTTTAAGTTTTTTTTTTTTACATAACAATATTAGTTTATCTTTAGTGCAAAATTAATTTTTTCACATATGCTACAACAACAACATAAAATTATTTTTTTTTATTAAAATCAAAACTATTTTAGTATAAAATGTTGCTGGTTTTTATCGGCCGGGATGTTTTGTTACTAAGAACCGGTGAAAGCAAAATTCAGTTCCTTTCAAAACTGAATCTAGGCTGGGGTGCCTGTTGGTGACTTGGTCCCAAATCTAACTCCGAAAGCCGTAGAGGGGTTCTGCCTTGTCCTTAATGGCATAGACGACATCTATGGCGGTGACAACATCTTCGGTGTAGATGACGGCATCAGGATGACATTCTCGAGGAAAACCTTAAAGACACACGGGTCTCTTCATAGATGAGGCCAGAGATACGTTTCATGCCGCCCTCTATGGACCAAACGGTGGATAGCTGGCTTGGTGATACCTGGATGTTATCTCTTTAGTACTTTGGGCGATGATGCTTACGTCTCATTTTCCTAATCATTTACCCCCCCCCCTTTCCACGCTCAGACATCTTATCAGATAAGTAAAAAATAAAATCGTCGGGGTGGCCTAAAGTAAATAATAATATAATAATAATAATAATAATAATAAGTAGTAGTTAGTAGTAGTAGTAGTAGTAAGTAAGTAAAGGTGTTGGATGGTCTAATGTCGTATCAGCCAGACAGCGAGAGAGTCTATCCCCTTTTCACTAGCGCTAGACCAAGAGATTGTTTTGGCATCTGAGGTGGAGTACCATACTACCACCAGCTCATCACTTTACTGCACAGATCCATGTACTAAATCATACGTTGAGTTTGACGAGGCCTGTATGGAATCAGTAACCTCGCGATTCTAGGCAATGCCTCTACACAACGATTTAATATATGAATTCTTAGTGTTTTTTTTTCCTAACAAATTTTATGAGAAATTTGCTAAATTATTTCCCTTTCTTACTATTTGTTTTTTTTTTTATTTTTTTTCATGTGTATTATTTCTCTCTACTTTATACAGGACTGGTAAATCGAACTCGGAACCTTATGGTTCGTAGCGGCGATGCTCTACCGACGTGAGCTTAACTGGCTTTCTGAAAATGCGGTAAATAAGGTTGAACGCTTTTATTGGTTGGTTGGTTGGTTGGTTGGTTTTAAACGAGCATATAACCCGTCTGGGATTATGTCATGCCTAGCGGGTAGGAAGTAATATATGTTGTAATCTATATTTATACGTTTTAGTAATTGGTTTTACAATATGTAGCATCATTGAGGATCATGTTGTATGGTATCGATTAAGTTCATGTCATATTCTTTGGTATAATTTTTTTCCTTCAAAAAAGACAGAATGTCCTCCATGTTTACATTTTCAAATAGAATTTCATATTGTTTTGCTTTAAAATAACCCTGCATTCTAACTGAATAAGTGTTTAAACAGTCAAAGGTGTTTGACATGTTTCACACTAGTGTTTGTTGTTCTTTGTTTGAGTATATAGGGGTGCTTTAGTTTTGTGTGACAATGCGTAATCGGGACACAATGATTGTCCCTTTCTTAGACTTTCTTTAAAGGTTTGTCTCCAGTCTTGATTAGTAAGGTTTATTTTGGATGTTGTTATTCCAGCGTTGTTGCAATTTTTGTTTGGTTGGTTTTGCAGCATATCAATCAGATGGATCATTTAATACCGACAAAGAGTTGAAATAATTCATTCGTAATGATACTCATTTTTTTATAAACACATTATTCTATTTAACCTATAGATGGGACTTAACAGGTAACACCGGGTCAGTGGACCTGGGAGCAACGGTGATGAAGGGGTGATCCACGTTCTCCAGTATCTAAACTGGAAACCACCATCAGAATAGTGTTTAAAGTCATTCCCAAGAACATGAAGACATCAGCCACCCTTTAAGCATAGAACAAAAGTTGGGGCTTGTCGTAGGGCAATAGGGTTGGGCAATCATATACGTTCTGGGGCTTGAAACGCGACTTGCCTCTCCAAACACCCGTCTAGCCTAAGTAAGGAACAAAGTCGAGTTTTGCATGTCATGGAATGCCCATCCATAAGCCATCACGGGTCCCACAGTTGGCATTTTGTCTAAAGGAATCTATTAATTTTAGGTTTCAAGTCAGTATATGGAATCTACTTGATGCTTTTGAGAATACGTCAAATCGAATGAAATCTTTCTGAAAGTCTTGCAGCTGCTGCTCTTTTGTTATTAATTTTAATTTCAATTTTAAAGACGATACAGAGAATCTGTTTAAATAGATTACATCAAAAAATCAACATTCCTTTTAATTTGACAAAAGAATTATAGTTTTTTTTTTTAAACAAGTTTTTTCTTTCGATTGCTTTGGGAAAACTAATCATTACCTCCTAAAGTTTTAAAATTTAAACTTTTTTTCTTTTGCTTTTTTTTTTGTTAACATTTTCAATGCGCAATTTTCAAATGTGCATTTTCATGTTTGCATTTATCAAATTCTCATAACTCCGAAAACTACATTTTCCAGCAGCAAAAAAACCTTATTCTTGTCATATGGTGGTCCAAGACGTGATTGACAGAGTAGGTCAAACCGTCAATCGCCATAAAGGGAGGGGAATGCATAAACTTCTTTGTGACAATTGGGACAATGAAACGTTGATTTTGGGCTTAAGTGATACAGCAACACTTCAAATTTACAAATATCACATCATTCGTTTTTTTTTTCTTTTTAACTACTTAATTTTAAAATGTCCAAATCTGGGAACTGAACCTGTTTGCTTTTTTCAAGGCGACGAAAATCTGGAAACAATCGTAATCAAAAGAGCTTTACAGATCTTCTCAAATAAAGATAGTCGTCTATGTTGAAAGAAGATGGAGACTGAAACAGAAAGAAAGAAACCAACGAAACTAAGGAAATATTAGAAAAACACTTGTAAGTTATAAAAATTTTAAAATATGAGAATAAAATAACAAAAAATAAAATAAAAGAAAGAACGAAGAAAGAAAGTAGGAGAAGGAAACCAAAAAGAAAGAAAGTCTGGAAATTGAAACCCGTTCGATTTTTCAAAGGTGACGATAACTGGTACCAAAACTAGTAATCAAAAGGACTTACAGGTCTTCATCTATTAAAGTCGTCCGTGTTGAAAGAAGACGGAAGACTGAAAAAGAAAGAAAGAAAGAGAGAAAGAAAGAAAGAAGATTCTAATATGTTCATTCCTAACGAAGAGGGATGTCAAGCAAAACTTTGTGAAATCGTGTCAACTTCAGAACGCGATTATCTAAGCTAAACTTGGAGACATAAACACATAAAGATGGGTATTATATATAATATATATAATATATATTATTATATATATATATATATATATAATTGTGTTGTGTGTGTTGTGTGTGTGTGTGTCTTTCATTTTTTCGTTTCTCTCTCTCTCTCGCTTTTCTGTCTGTTGCTTCTCTCTCTCTCTCTCTCTCTCGTCTATATATATATTATATATATATAATATATATATATAATAAATTGTAATATATATACATACATATATATATATAGATAGATAGAGAGAGAGGGGAGGGGAATGGAGAAGAGTGAGACAGGTGACAAAAAAGCGAAGGTATAGAAAGAAAAAACGACAGATATATAATATATATATATATAATATATATATATAATATATATTATACTGGATCATACAAATATTAATACAGTGTATCTTTAGAAATCATATATAGAATCATCCCTTACTACCAAGTTTTGGATAAATCTTTAAATATAATATATATATATATAAGAGAGAGAGAGGGGGAGAGAGGGGAGAGAGAGGGGAGAGAGAGAGAGAAATTAAGAAAAGTAAGACATAGACGTGCGAAAGGAATGAAAGTAACAGAGAAGAGAAGAAGAGAAGAAGAAGAAGAAGAAGAAGAAGAAGAAGAAGTCGAGAGAGAAGCAAACAAACAAAGAGAGAGTGAAGGACAGATATGGGTGAGAGAAGAAAGAAAGAAAGAAAGAAAAGAGGAAGGAATGAAGGCGAGAGAAAGAGAGAGGGGGCAGGCGAAGAAAGAGACAGAGACGGGAAGGGAAAACAAACAAACAAACAAACAAACAAAAAGAAGCCAGAAACAAAGTGACATGATATTTTAAGAAGTGTACTTTTAAAGTAAGAACTCATGCAAGAGGTTCATATAAGTTTGATAAACAGGTAGTAATCTCTAGCTGATCCTTTTGGCAGGTTTACTCATTAATCATGTGTATATCCAATCCTTGAAAACCTATCAATGTAGTCCCATGTGTTGTAGCGAATGAACACAAAATGTCTATTTCTCCACCATGTTGGGAAGTTGGGAAAATAAAAATGTATTAAAAATATTCAGTGTCTGAGTTTGTTAACCAAAAACTAATGACGGTTAATAAAATAAGTATGAATAAAAATAGTTAAAACTAAGTGGTGTAACCTTTTAATCGTCTTGGACAATTTGGACGGTTCCATTTTTTACCAGGGTTGTTGCAGGATGATAACTGTCGTACAATTAAGGAACTCGAGTATTAATCATCTCTAAATAAATTTTAACTGAAAATACACTTATACTACACAAAAACTTCAAATACCCGAAGCCTTATAAATCAAGCAAAACAAACCCACCTTAAACAAGATAAACTTTGAAACTAGTCCTCAAATTCCTATAATTTCTCGCCGATCCTCCTTCCACCATTCCCATACATTCTTAAAAACTTGTGAGCCCCCTGCTACAAATTTCTACTGCCATTTTTCGTTTAACGGAATTGGTGAGCCCTCCTACTACTAATTCCTACTGCTACTGCTTGTTTTAAAAGGCGAGACAACAGAAAAGATTCCACCAGTTTACACCTGATGATGGCACAAAAACGTGCAGAAAGTGCTCGTGAAAAAACCTTTGGTGGATTGCTACACAATTCCACCGGATATTACAAAGATGGCCAGACAGTTAGAGAGGATTCGAACAAAACTCGTCCGACAAGAATTGTCAGTAGAGTTTAACAAAACATAAATAAATAGATAAATACCAAAAATATTTGCTTAACTTATTACCCTATTAGTGTATAACTTTCCCACCATTCAGCTGGACAGCCACGTGCGAACGTCGGCAAAGAAAATTTAAAACTCAACAAACCCACGTTACATAATTCATAGGCAGCTTATGAATTATGTACGATACTTTGAATCAGATACTTTGAATCGGGGTTCGTTAGATCCAGAATAACGGGAGTCCAGTGGAAAGTTACCTCGACTGTTATTGACGGGTAATAACCTTTTTACTTGACCCCTTGAAAAACGCGCCATTAGAGAGGTGGGGGTTTATTTTAAGTTTTAGATTAGATGCGACTATTTGCTGGTGGAGAGCGGACGTTGCATACTCTGTCTGTCTGTCTGTCTGTCTGTCTCCATCTCTCTCTCCTGTCTCTCTCTCCCTCTGTCTCTCTCTCTCTTCTCTCTCTGTCTGTCGGTCTGTCTGTCTGTCTGTCTGTCTGTCTCTCTCTCTCTCTCTCTCTCTCTCTCTCTCTCTCTCTCTCTCTCTCTCTCTCCCATTAATATAATGTTACAAAATTGTTAGTACCCTAACAATTATGTAGGGTTAGTGTAGAAATCAGAATGGCTGTTAGAAATTACAGCTAGCAGTTTTTGTGAGTGGAAGTATGTGATAATATCATGGAAGATTGATTGGCACATGTTAATCTCGTGTTAACCTCTTTTCCGGTAGATATCGAGAGAATTAGTAAAGAAATGAGAAACAAAGGTTCTTTCCAGTTTTGATTTGAAAGAGTTAGTTAAGTCAGTACTGTGCAAGCCACGGAGATAGCTAGTCGCGATCAGTGCGCTCCCGGTGGGGCCATACTCACTCTGTGCAGTTAGTCTGGATAGGGATTTCTAAATGAAATATAATGTAAAGAAAATCTTGTGTTATTCATCCAAAAAGTACTAATGACCCAGGGCTTCTGATAGACGAGAAATCCCCAATGGAAGACCAGACACGAAATCTCCAAATGAAAAGTTCCAGACCCTAGAAGAAGAATTCCCAGCTACATTAGATCCCAAAGATGATCAGAAGAAAATATACGACTAGCTGAGATAAACTAAGATGCAGCCACAGGCATCTCAGTAGGTAAAGATGTCTATGATTTTACACTCGAGTAATGAGTATATAACAATACCAGTGATATGGGCCACCTGTTGGCTGTGGGTGGCGATCCGTGATGCTTAAGGACGGAGTCTTGGTGGATGAGCAGTCCATGACCTGTAACACTCCCCTTAGACCCTTACTTAGGCTAGACTGGCCGATTGATCGGAGGGGGCCTCTCCGACCGCCCGTCTAGGCCCAAAAAGGGCCAAAGTGGAGTTTTGTAAGTCTGCTCATCCACCCGACCAGAACCGAACATATTTCCTAGCCTGAATCTTAATAATCATTCTTACAGTATGATACCTCAATTTGTCGGCCGCCCTGTCGCCTGGGGCGTTAGAGTGTACCGACTGCACCTCTGCAGAGGGGTAAGACTCCCCCAAATTGGGCCACCTGTTGGCCGTGGGTAGCAACCCATGATGCTTAAGGATGGAGTCCTGGTGTATGAGCAGTCCATGACTTGCAACACTCCACTTAGACCCTTACTTAGGCTACACGGGCGGTCGGAGAGGCCCCCTCCGATCAATCGGCTGGTCATGTCAAGCCCTAGCATTTATATGATTGCCACAACCCTAATGCCCTTATGCCAAGCCCCAGTCCCTTTTTATCATATGGGTGCTAGAAGACGGTGTCTGAGGGTCTACATGTCCTGGGAATTACATTAAACCTGATATTGAGGTTCCAGTTCTGAAGGTTTGAGGAATGTGGAGCACCCTTCATCACCATTGCTCCCTGGTGCACTCTGACGCCGGAGTGGTAGTACCTGTTAGGGTCCCATCTATGGGTTAAATAGAAAAATGTATTTATAGAAAAAGTTGTGTATCCATTAAGAATTAATTTATTTCACAACTTTATCGGCATTAAATGACCCAATAAGGTTGATATGCCGTAAAACAAAAACAAACCAAACCAAATCAACTTGTCGGTTCCTAACTAGTGTGCAGGGGGTTAATAATGAATATATTATCCTCAAAATTCAAGGGATAACAGAAATATGAACACAGACAAAAAATAAGATTTAAGCACAAAGAGAAATCTTATTAGTTTTCCCCATAGGTTACCTTTCAGGTGAGAAGTGAACTTCAAGGCC
>CM042173.1:46117185-46129685 GCA_023376005.1 Doryteuthis pealeii
TTTTAAACAAATAGTTTTTATAAATAATTATTCGCTGTTACTGACTTCTAATACGATCATGTTATTTTCAAACGTATTAAAAGCAATTTTTCTGAATGTTTGAGCTGAGGCTTGGTGATTAGTATTATCTGCGTAATTCGGACTATTGCTCCCAGTTCGAAAAGAAGGTTCCTTAATCCGAGAAGATTCCCGAGTCCGACAAGAAATACCTGAAGAAGGCCGGAGGGCACATCGGCCGAAACGTTGTACAGATAACAATGAAGATTAGGACAATAGTCCGAATAACTCAGATAGTATTAAAAGCAATCCTATATATATAATTTTATATAGAAATCAATTTAAATGATATTAGAATTGGTGGAATATTGTTATATTCGTTCTTATTTAGTTTCGTTAGTCTTTCTAATTTAATATAATATTCCTTAATTGTACGACAGTTATCATCTTGCAAACCCCCTGGTTAAAAATGACACCGTCCAAATCGTCCAAGATGAAAGGCAAAATTTAAATCCTGATTATCTGGTGTTGCTTATCCACGTATTCTTATTTCTTATGAATGTTGTCCCCTCAGTTAAAGAATGGACTATTCGTTTTTATTATAATGAAAGAAAGGGAAGAAAAAGGACTTCTGGCCTTGTGCCACATCTAAGCTAAGCTTAGTAAATAAGTAGGGCCTCTCATGTGATGTAATGGTTAGCAAGCTAGATTAGTAAATCATTGTTAGTGAGTTCGATTCTCACTGGGTGCCCCATTCTTCTGGCCTTGTGCCGCATCTAAGCTAAGCTTAGTAAATAACTATACTCACACACTCCGGGTACCTCACGTGGTGTAATGGTTAGCAAGCTAGATTCGCAAACCCTTGTTAATGAGTTCGATTCTCACTGGGTGCCCATTTTTGGCTTGTGTCGCATCTAAGCTAAGCTTAGTAATAACTAGGGCCTCTCATGTGGTGTAATGGTTAGCAAGCTAGATTCGCAAACCCTTGTTAATGAGTTCGATTCTCACTGGGTGTCCATACTTTTGGCCTTGTGCCGTATCTTAGTAAATAACTATATACGTAAACAATAATGAGCCTGTGTAAAAAAAAAATAATATAAAGATTTCTTCTCTGAAGAAAAAGGGAACCCTTTTTGTATTCTGTATTTCACATAGAAAACCTTTTAGAGACCATTTGAAAAAATATTTTGCTGAGAGAGCTCTCCTCATGGCCTTTTTCTTTTTCTTTTTTCTTTTCTTTTTTTTTCTTTTTTTTTTTTTTTTTCATTTTTTTTATTCTTCATCCTCATAATATTTTTTCAAACTCTCTTTCTCTTCCTCCATCGTTTTGACAATGAAATTATTCATATTTAGCGCACACATTAGTCACTGTCTTAAAAGCTTCACTGTGGAAATTAATCAGATATTCCAAAGTTGAGTCACGTCGTTTTACACCTACACATGAATCACCGGAGGCAACCTTAGCATAACGGTTATTGTCATCCAAATGTATGTTTTTTTTTCTTTTTTCAAGCCATCAGAGTTACAGAAATATAAATAAAAATATACTAGGAGGACCTGTGGATATACCACAGTAAGTCGTCGTCGTCGGTGCGGCCTAATGTCGGTATCAGCCAGACAGCGAGGGAGTCTATCCCCTTTTCACTAGCGCTCGACCAAGGAGATTATTTTTAGTGACTGAGGTGAAGCGCTACACCTGCATCAGCTCCTCACTTTACCGCACAGATCCATGTGCTACTCGCTAAGTTAACGGGGGTCGTATCGAACCATTAACCTTGTGATTCCTAGCCGAATCTCTACCGACTGAGCTTAGCCGGGTAATTTAATTATTACAATATTTGATATGTTTATTTAAGAGCTATTGTAAATTGTTCAATATGTAGAGTAAAAAAAATCTTGGAGTGGCCTAAAGTCGGTATCAGCCAATCAGCGAGGGAGTATCGAACTAGGAACCTTGTGGTTTCTAGCCAAACGTTCTACCGACTGAAAAAGTATGATAATCTTGATTTAACTCTTTCTCTTTTTTTCTTTCTTTCTTTCCTTAGTTTCATCTTTTCATTGTCGATTGAAACAGATTAATGTTATCGCTTCCATGTGCCCACCCTCTCTCTATCTTTCCTCTACTCTCTTTCTTATATTTTTAAATAAAAATATACTAGCAGGACCTGTGGATATACCACAGTATGATAATTTATTATTACAATGTTTGATATATTTATTTAAGAACTATTGTAAATAGTTCAATATGTAAAAGTAAAATAATCTTCATTTAACTCTCTCACTTTTTTCTTTCTTTCTTTCTTTCCTTATTTTCAACGTTTCATGTTCGATGGAAACAGATTAGCGTTATTGCTTCCATGAGCCAACCCCCATCTCCATCTTTCCTCTACTCTCTTTCTTTCTTATTATATTTTTCTGTGTATTATGTCCTTTTTCTTCCCTTACTTTCTTTGTAATAAAAAGGAATAAAGCTGTGACGATACTCATAAGAAATTTAAATTCAGAATATTCCTACTTCTAGGCTGGTTGCCTAATCAAGGTTAGAGCCCAGTCCATCCAAATATTTACCCATACCTGGAAGGAGAGTAGTTGGATGCATACCTTTCCCAAGAGTATTAGCGTAATGTGAATTGCAAACAGCCTCGTCCAGGGTTTGACCTCGGGTCGACGAGAATATTTCCTACGTCGATAACCCTAAAACCACGTGTCAACACTTAATACACATTATGCACCTTTTAAAAGCTTCACCGCGGGAATTATTCAGATATTCTAAAGCTGGGTCAGGTTTCCTTTCACCTACAAATGAAACATCGGAGGCTCGCTTTTCGTAACGGTTATTGACATCTAAAATGGAATAAATGATAAGAATTCAAATAAGTTCGCTCTAATACCACTGGTAAAGGCGTGACTTCACCTCCTTTTTCTCCCTCGGATATGAGTAAATATCAGGGCAGATTTTGCCCTCCACAAAAGGGCAGCCGTTCTAGGAGAAGGAATATTCGAAAGAATAAATCTTTGCCTGCATATCACTCTATTTATTTTGTATTATATAGAGTTTTGAACTCGGGTCTGCGAATCCATTTCCTTTCCTTTCTAACCATTACACCACACGTTCAAACTCTTGAATTCAAGCCAGTAAAACTTCGAAAAAATTGACCTTGTGCCACATGAAACCTCGGAGGCTCGTTTCGTGTAACGGTTATTGACATCCAAAATAGAATTGATGAGCCGAATTCAAATCAAAGACATGAACACATCTTCTTTTTCTCCTTCAGGTATGGGTAAATAGTAGGGCAGATTTGGCCGTTTATAAAAGGGCAACCGGTTTAGAAGAAAGAATACTCTTTTGAATAAATATTCGCTTGCGTATCACTCTATTTTGTATTATATACATTTTTCGGGGGGTTTTCTTAATTTTTATTGTTATACTAGAAGTGGCTATCCGGCGTCGCCTGGGTAAAAGGGAGGAAAGTTTTTTTAAGGTCCGTTATAACTGAATCATGAGTTAGATCCTCGCCGGATGCCCCATTAAAATCCCTATGTAAGAAAAAAAGACTTTTCGTTGATTCGGACTGGTGGGGAGTCAGAAAAAAGGTGCACACTCTGAAAAGAAAAATCAGTGTCTCCCATTTAAAATGCTAAAGACAAAAAAAAATCAACGCTGTTAGAATTTAAATTACATTATTTAATTGTCTTCCCGAATATTAATCAAATCTTCAAATATTTTTGCTCAACAAGCAAGATCGAGTGATAGCAAATGTGTATATATAATTTACTTTGCCGTTAATTGTTTTATTTTCATAGTTTCATCCTGACATACACACATACATACCAATTCTCCTTTATATATGTATAGATACACACCATTTCGACCGATGCCTTCTCCGATCTTCTTCAGACGTTTCTTGTTAAACTCAAGAACCTTCTTGTTGAACTCTTGGGTTAATTTGTATTATTTAGATTTCTCTCTCTCTCTCTCTCTCTCTCTCTCTCTCTCTCTCTCTCTCTCTCTCTCTCTCTCTCTCTGTCTCTCTCTCTCTCTCTGTCTCTGTTTGTCTCTGTCTGTCTCTCTCTCTCTCTCTTTATATATATATATATATATATATATATATATATATATATATATTAGCAGCATTTTCCCCTAATACATGTTTGGTTGAACGCGACAGATATTTCAACCAAACACACACATCCACACAAACACACACACACACATATATATATATATATATATATATATATACGTGTGTGTGTGTGTGTGTGTGTATAAATATGTATATATATACATGTATGTGTAAATATGTATATATATATAAATATGTATATATGTATATATATATATGTATGCACATATATAAATAAGTATATACATGAATATGTACATATATATATATATATATATATATATATATTATGAATATATACATATAAATATGTCTATACATAAATATGTCTATACATAAATATATGAATATATATGCATGCACACACACACACACACATATATATATATATATATATATATATATTATATATATATATGCATTTGATATCTAACTGGTGCCAATGGCTGTAATAACAGTGTGTATTTAATACATACTGCACTAATTATCAAGACATTTTGATAAATATTAATTTAGCTTACTGCCTAATTGCGTATCATTTAAGCCGTTTCTCACTAAATCATTTCTTTAAAAAAGATTTTTTCTTACAAGTTACGACCCACTCGATCTATTTAAAATTGATTCATGAATCTTATTTTATTTAAATGTCTATTTTTATTCAAAGATTGAAATAAAATTGTTTTATTTTATTTTCGATATATTATTGAGCGTGCATTAAAAGGATTAGGCATTTGGCATTTGCTAAATATATCTTCTTATTCTTAAATGTCCTTCATTCAAATATATTTTTGACGTCGAATTACACCCATAAATCGTTTCTAAACTATATATATATATATATATGTGTGTGTGTGTGGTGTGTGTGTGTGTGTGTGTGTGTAAGGTATCCAAAACTGGTAGTAAGAAATGATTCTACATGCGATCTTCAAAATCTCACTGTATAATTATTGCATGTTTTAGTAGGTGCAAATACAAGGATTTTTATAAATTCCTAATGGAGAGCTCAATGTATAATAATCTATAATTTAGATTAAATACAGAGCAATATTTGCCTTTGAAAGGAAGGAAAAACTCAATAAACCATCTTTGTGTAATAAATTTATTTCGACCAAAACTTAAAAGGCTTTTAGAAATTTAAATAAATTCCTAAAACTCCCTAAAATTTCAGTCTCATCAGACAGGCGACACAGATAAAAATGAATTGAAAACCTGAAAAAAATTCAACCAAATCCTTCAAATGTGTGTCAAACAGCAAATAAGAGTTTACAAATTCAAGCTAACAAGGTTACAATGTATCTTTTGAATTTCATTTTTAATCGGATATATTCAAAATGTATATGTTTGTATTTAATATCTAAAATAAAAAAAATAGAACAAAAATTGTCTAGATTATATAAAAAGCTTTAAAAGTTTGTTATTAACTTCGACTAGTCTAAGTAGAATTCAAAATATAATCAATTTGAAATTTTTTTATTAAATTTGAATAAGAAAACCAAACAAATAATAAAATATAATAAAACAATAAAACAATAAATTATAAATAATCATAGTCATTGGCAATTCAGTCTCGAAAGACTATGATAAAAGTTTTTGTGTGCCCCTGAAGTTGCAGCGCCTCCTGTGACTGTGAAGTCCGATGTTTGAGAAACATTCTCGACCACAGATTTTGCATTTGTAGGTTGTCCCTGTAGATGATGATGTTGCCGTTGCTTTCTTATGGACCTCTTAGCTTCATGATGTTGTATCAGGGTGAATTCTGACATGTACAGGCCTCTATGGAGATTCTGCCGCCACCGAGGGCGGTCTTGAGCCAAATTTTCCCAGCTGGAAGGGACAATGCCAAAGCACCTGAGATCATTTTTGCAGACATCCTTGAATCGCAGTAGGGGGCGACCAATCTGTCTTTTACCAGATGTTAGCTCTCCATACAGGATGTTTTTCGGGATTCGTCCATCATGGACGAACATAAATAATATATAGATTAATATATAATATATATATATATTAGGTACTGGCAAAAATAAATCGGCTGCTACAAGTTTTAAAAGCGAATTAAAAATAACTAAATCTATTATTTAAGGTCAAACTTTGTCTAAATCAATAATTAGTAACATATGACCATCATTAAAAAAGAAAAATATCATTACATTAGCAATTTATTTTTAATATATTTAAAACGATTTGTTTTTGGGCCAATTTTGTTCGCCGACGCCATTTTTGGTTCTTTTTAAGTGGTTTTATTGGCTTGTGTACAATTTTAATCTAACATTCGCGATTGCAAAAAAAATTAAAATCAGGTAATTATCTGATTTTAATGAAATTTTCGGTATTGATTTATCAATTAATGAATATTATAATGCATTAGTTATTTTATTTCAAAACTTTAATTTAATATTTTTGCTATGAAAAATTAATATATAAAATTCATTTAAAATGTGAAAAGCCTGATCTTAAGTTTAAAATGTTATATTTTTAGATTCTAAAAATAACTATTACTTAATACAAACCTTATTTTTTTAGACGGAAGTAATAAGTTTTGAAGTAAAACTCTATTGAAAATGTACCCCCCCCCTTTTTAAGCAGAAAAAATATCGATGTATATTTTTTTCTTTTATAAGATAATAGCAATTAAATAATTATCGAAATGAGTAAAAAAGAAATCTCCAAAAAAATTATTATTTATTATTTTTTACATTTTATTTTTCGATTTTCGGTACTTATTTTCTCATAGAAAAGCCACCGTAAATTTTTGTTTGTTTGTTTCTATTTATAACTTCGGTCTTTTATCTCATTATTTATACTATAATTAGAAAACTTAAAGACCAACTCGAAAAAATGTTACGCCCCCAACATAAGGGGGGTAAAAATTAAGTGACCTGAAAAAAAAAGAGAAAGTTTTGAAATAAAATAAATAATGCATTATAAAGATCATTCGTTGATAAATAAACACTGAAAATTTTATTAAAATCCGATAATTCCCTGATTTTTGGTAAATTATTTTCTGTAGGGGAGGGGGGCTGAAGTCATTTTGTCAAAACGCATTTTAGGCTCATTTTGCCAGTACCTAATATATATGCATCGTCGGCGGTCTAATGTCGGCATGAGCCAATCAGCGAGGGAGTCTATCCCCCTGTCACTAGCGCTAGACCTAGGAGATCGGTTTTCCGTCTGAGGTGGAGCGCCACACCTACCATCAGCTCCTTACTTTACCGCACAGATCCTTGTGCTACTCATACGCTGAGTTGGCGAGGGCCGGTATCGAACTAGAAACCTCATGGTTATATATATATATATATATATATATATATATATATATATATATAGTTCATAAGTAAAGGAAAATAATGAATGAATGGAATGAAAAATGAATGAATGATGGAATAAATGAAAAAAATATTTTCCAAAGAAAATTAAGAGAGGCTTCCTTAAAGTGAAAGCATACAAGGGGAGGTTACTCTCATTTATGTAGCTAATGTTCAAATTACCGATTTAATCAGATACAGAGCAGTATTTTCCTCTTCATTGTATGATGACTATCTGACGGGACGGGACTCTTTTATGGAGTCACCGGCTAATGAATTTCTACATTATGCGATCTATAAAAACTGACTTATAGATCTAACTTTATTCAATGTTTATTTTTATTCAAAGACCAAAATAAAATTGTTTTTCTTTATTTTTTTTTTTGCTTTCTTTTTTCCGATATATTATTGTGCGTGCATTAAAAGGATTGGGCATTTGGCATCTCCTAAATATATCTTTTATCTTTAATGTACTTTATTCAAATCTATGTTTGACGTCAATCCATAAATCGTTTCTAAAACACACACACACACACACACACACACACACACACACACATATATATATATATATATATATATATATATATATATTATAATGGGAGTAAATATGGAAAATAAATCCGATAATATGAAGAAAATTTGAAAAGCCAAGCGTTCCGAAAATAGGAGTTTGAATTAATGTTACGTTGACTAAATGATTTTGGCATTCTCCGTTTGTGGCATGGGCTGGTGAGCCAGTGTATTGAGTCCCCGCTCTTCACGCTGTGGGCCGCTGGTTCAATCTCTATTGGCGGAGATTGTGGTATGCACTGCTGATGAGACCAAAGGAGGTCAAAACAGCTGTCCAGTGCTCCGGATGTCGCAAATGGTGTTTGCCGAGTTGTCTGGTCGTGGTAATATGATTCAATTATCAAATATATATATATATATATAATAGGTTACTATACAATTAAAAAGCGTTTGTTACAATTTGTTTAAAACAACGTATATATATATATATAGAGAGAGACAGAGACAGAGACAGAGACAGAGACACACAGACACAGAGAGAGAGAGAGAGAGAGAGAGATTTGAGTAGTAAATGTTTCGCGTATGCTTCATATATTTGTGTTATAAAAAATAAAAAAATAAAGATAGACTGATATTCAAGAAAAACTGTTGACTTATCAATTGTGTCTAATACCCTTGGGAAAGGTATAAATCCTACTCTCCCTCCGGGTATGGATAAATAGTTGGGCAGACTAGGCTCTTTAACCTTTGATAGGCAACCGGTCTAGGAGAAGGAAAACTCTGAATTCAAACCTATTGAACTCCGTTTAAGAAATTGGCCGTGTGTCACATCCTGCTCGTGCGGAGGGGTTGGTAAATATATATAGTTGTGTCATTACTAATGTATGGTTGCACCACTTAAACTCTTGGAAAAAAACTAGATTTGAACTACACAAAGATGTTGCGTGCTATTTTGAAGGCATCCTTAAAGCAATGCCCTGGGAGAGAGAGAGAGAGAGAGAGAGAGAGAGAGAGAGAGAGAGAGAGAGAGAGAGAGAAGGGGGGCAAAGGATTCCGTGCTGTCGGCACGCCCTGACTCCAAGCCAAAGAATTTACATAGACTTCATCAATCATCTTCGCTTCTAGATGATAATGAACTATGGAGATATTTACACTAATTGTTGTTTACCGATTAGGGCAGTAAAATAGCTTGACTTTTTTTGAAGTTAATGGATTTTTATTGGAAGATGGTATGTATAGTTTGTATGAGTGTTGATTAATTTTCAACATATAATTTTTTTTCACTTAGGATATATCGCCCTGTCGACTGGGGCTGTAGAATACGCCGACTCTACCTCTGTAGAGTGGGTAAGACCTCCCCAACTGGGCCACTTGTTTGGCCGTGAGTGGCGACCCGTCGTGCCCGAGGACGAGATCCCGGTGGCTGAAACACTTCACTTTGGCCCTTTTTTAAGCTAGACGGGCGGTAGGAGATCAATCGGTTGCCCATGTCAACCCTTAGCACCTATATGATTGGGAATGACGTTAAACTCTATCTGATGGTGAGGTTCCAGTTCTGAAGTTTTGGGGAATGTGGAGCTCTCCTTCATCCCCATTGCTCCCTGGTCCACTCTGACCCGGAGTGGTAGTACCTGTTAGGGTCCCATCTATGGGTTAAATAGAAAGAATTATTTATTAAAAAAATTGTGTATCCATTAATGTTTGTGTAATGTGGCGGCCTTAATTCTTAATATGCAACGTAGTGGGGCCAGTTAGTATTTAACGTAGCGCCTTTTCTTCTCGCACTACTACAATTCGTAACTTCGTACGTACGGTGTTTGTTTACATACACACCCCAGGTCTAGCAGTCATCGTCTTAGCTAGCCCCAAAATTCTTCCCCACTTCTTTTGGTCAAGGGAAGATATCACTTCACGCACGCCGCGTGCTCCTTCGTTACGGCCAATTGACTTTATCCACGGGTCGTCCCCTTTACGATAGTGACTTTACTATCTTGTTTGCGTCGTGAGTCCATTCATAAAAAGATTTCTTTCGTTGTAAATAGAGCAGACTAATAACACCGGGTTTACTTCTCAGAAGTTTATTATATTCCAAACTTCCTATAACTTTTGAGAGAGAGAGGGTCTCTAATAATCTCTGTCTTAACAAGAGGTGTATTTTAACTGGATTCAACTTCGAGTTTTTAGTCCTTAGTAAACTTCTCGGTGAACAAGCTTTTCTTAGCCTTTCCTTATCGTCTTCAGCGACAACAGCTTAACTCCGTACGATCACTGGCCCCGATCTCTGCCTGACTCTCCTTCTCCGATCGCAGACCCTAACTGCTCTGCTCGCAGACTCCAACTCCAACTCATCGTGATTCTATTCGCGGGTCTTAAATAGCATTTCTAAATAATCTTCCAGAAGATTCTACTTTAGAACTTTCGAGCCCTTTCGAGCCCTTTCGATTCGTTCCAATCTCACTGGTCAACCAGAGTTCACCAACCTAAAAGATTTCTTGGAGTCCAAAAGACTGTGTTTTTCTTAATCCTAGACTTATCGTCTGCTTTCTCTCGTTAAAAAGATGTTATCATTCCTAACTACTTTTTCGGTGATTCCACAAAGACCACCCAGCAATACAAGATAATCGGTAGTACATTTTCTAAAGGTTTTTTCCTAAGTCTGGCACAATGCCACAAATATAGGTGCTGGGCGGCGATTATGTAACATTTGTTTAGTTTGTTTTGTTTTACGGCATATCAACCTCAGTGGGTCATTTAATGCCGATAAAGTTTTGAAATAAATCAATTCTTAATGGATAATACAATTTTTTTTATAAATACATTTTTCTAAACTTAATCGGCATTAAATGACCCACTGAGGTTGACATGCCGTAAAACAAACAAAACTAATTAATGACATATTTTTGATCCTCTTATAGAAATATTCGATGTGTTTGTCTGAATTTTTGAGATGAGGCTTGACGATATGTATTATTTTGATTTTTCAGTCTGTTGTCCTCATCTTTATAGTATATGTGTATTTCCCAATAAAGTTGAGGACAACAGACCGAAAAATCAAAATAAAATTAAATGTGTTTTATCATTTGGATTATCATGACTATTGTCCTCACATATCCATTAACTTAAAAAATGATAATTAATGTATATATATATATATATATATATATATATATATATATACTTTGCCATTAATTCTTTTATTATCGTATTATCATCCGCACAGAGTGTTGGTTGTCAACTCGTGTTCGAGTAAGACCATTTCCTATTTTTATTGTTTGTTTTTTTTTTTTGTTGTTGTTTTTATTGCTTCGTTTTTTCATAGTTGAGAGCCAGTAGGATTTGACACTATATCCTTGTGTTTTCTCAGATGACTCACCAGGCCAGCCCTGGAGAGACATACTCTTCAACATAAACTACAGGTTGGAACTTCTCCACGTTGAATGTTGCTGGACTGAAAATTACCTTTTCTAATAGCCCGCTTCAATGTTTGATGTTTAATTCGGTGGGACCCAAATTCTTCCACAGACAATATACACAAGCCCTAGTACCCGCACTTTGCTCCGACATTTCTTGTCAATATATCTATACATTAATACTCTTGTTTCTTAATCTTCCGACCGTTATCATCTTGCAATACCCCCTGATTAAAAATGACATTCATCCGTTCTGGGGTTTTTTGGTTTTTTTTATTATTATTATTATTTCACCGTCGGTCTTACTGGTGTGATTTTCCCGTTTATGTTTTTTGAATGTTGCTGGGCTGAAAATTACCCTTTCTAATAGCCCGCTTCAATGTTTGGTGTTTAATTCGGTTGGACTCAAATTATTTCACAGACCGGTAGATGGTGGCTCTCCAGCCAGGTCTATTATAAGCTAGCTTCTTCCAGTCCTCCACAGCAATAGCAGGGTTCTTCAGAGAGTCCTTGAGGCAGTCCTTAAACCTTATCTGCACATACACATATGCATACACACCAAGTGCTCTTTATATATGTACTAGAACTGGAAGTGGCTCCCCGGCATTGTCTGTGTAAAGAGGTATAATAAAAAGTTAGTCTCGCAGATCCATTGATTTTTTTGGTCTTACACAATGGATTTTATGTTTTAATCATGAATGCCACCAATGACTTTCCTTTTTCTTACAATTTAAATCCTAATCTTTAAATATCTTCCCAGATATAAATAAAATCTTAATCATTTTTGCACGAAAATCAAGCTCTTATTGATAGTGAATATGTATATATATTTAATTTGTTATTTTTCTTTAGAAATTTAATCCGGATATGATGGCAGCAAACCCGTGTTCAAGTATTGCCATTGCTTGATATATATATATAAAAAAAGAAAAATGAAAAAAAAAAAAAAAAATGTTCAACAGTTCAAAGAATATAATGGTGAGCTTCAAAAAGTTCAACAATGAGCTGCACGAAAGTGGCTTTTTAGTCCTGCCAAAGTCTTGCACATCTTCCCACATTTACAGATATTCCAAGGAGCACAGGGTATTTTATTAGTCCATCCCACCGAGGCACAGATTGGTGACTGATCAGCCCAGCCTTGTTCATACATAGCC